>OZ024826.1:19683621-20050340 GCA_964016985.1 Anodontia alba
TTGTATCCTTGTCACTCTGGTGGGGGATGGTTGGGTGGTGAGAAGGTGTTGTGTATCTTACGTCAATGGGGCGTTCAACTGATATTGGCTTATAGTTGAGCAAGGCCTGCTATTCTTGTAGCAGGTAAGGGTAAAGGGGGAATGTTTTTATTTCTTCTGTTTCTTCACTTTCATTCCTGTACCTCTTCCTTCCTAGTCCCTCTCTTTCATCTCTTCTACTATCTCTTCTATCTGTTTTCTCCCTTTCTCTGGGAGACAACACAAAATGACCCTGCAAGGGTTGACGTGTTGTTAAACCCCAACACAATAAAACAATTGTCACTCTTGGAGTGGTTGGGGTAGGGCTGTGGTTTTGGATAGGTGGGACCAGGGTCAAAATTAATTTTTTCTGGTGATAGTCATGTAGCATATACAGAGAATAGAACAAGTATCCATTTAACATTTTGTCATGAGACTGTTGAGTTGGGTCTGGGGATGTCATGGGAGTGGGTAGGGATGTCCAATTTACATTTCGCAGAACATGGTTATGTAGGAAATCGTGTTGTATGGTATGAGGACTTATAGATTCAGGTAAGAGGGGGTAACAGGAATATATTTTCTTATTTCTTGATGAAAACATATGATGTTGGTAATCATTATGCCCCCAACTTCGAAGAAGTTGGAGGGGCATATTGCTTCTGGGACGTTTGTACGTGCGTGCGTCCATCCGTCCGCCCACGCGTCCGTCCGTTACACTTTTTGATGCATAGCATAACATCTGAACCATGCATGCTAGGGTTTCGAAATTCCAAATATGGATTCTTCATGAAAAAATAGCTGACCAGTATTTTTTTCCCCATCAGGATTATGCCCCTTTCCTGAGTTATGGCCCTTTGAAAAAATGTAGATGAAATATTGTCAGCAAAGTATCTCAAAAGCTATTGAAGCCAGAGCCTTGAAACCTGGTGAATAGATTGGTATTGATGAGTAGATGACCTGATTAACTTTTGAACAAATTCTGAAAATTACTTCATGAGTTATGGCCCTTTATAACTTTGGGCATTTTTATCGCACCTGCTTGTAGCAGGGTGCGATATAGGCGTCCGATTTTCTGTCCGTCCGTCCCTCCGTCTGTCAACATTTATGTCGACGTTCGACATTTATGTCAAAGTTAGTATTCTAATCAACTACAAGACTAAACAACCATCAAATCTTGCATGAAACATCTCCCTGACCTCCTGACTTTGCAACATAGGCGTCCACTTTTCCGTATGTCTGTCCATTCGTCCGTCCGTCTGTCAACATTTATGTCGAAGTTCGACATTTATGTCAAAGTTAGTATTTTAATCAACTACAAGACTAAACAACCATCAAACCTTGCATGAAACATCTCTCTGACCTCCTGACTTTGCGACATAGGTGCCCACTTTTCCATTCGTCTGTCTGTTTGTCCATCCGTCTGTCTGTCTGTCCGTCTGTTAACAGTTCTGTTATGTCGAAGTTCGACATTTATGTCAAAGTTAGTATTCTAATCAACTACAAAACTAAACAACCATCAAACCTTGTATGAAACATCTCCCTGACCTCCCGACTTTGCGACATAGGTGCCCGCTTTTCCATTCGTCTGTCCGTTCATCCGTCCGTCTGTCTGTTAACAGTTCTGTTATGTCGAAGTTCGACATTTACGTCGAAGTTAGTATTCTAATCAACTACAATTCTACAACAACCATCATACCTTGCATGACACATCTCCCTGACCTCCTGACTTGGCAGGTATGTTGACCCAGTGACCTTGACCTATATTTTGCGCTCCATTGACTTTGACACAATTTACGTTGACGTTCCAGGTCTTCTCAACTATAAGGCATACAACTACCAAACCTTGCATAGTGCTTCTCCTAGATGTACTGACTTGGCAGGTACCTTGACCCGATGACCTTGACCTATATTTTGCGCTCCAGTGACTTTGACATATTTTGCGTCGACGTTCTATATCTCCTCGACTATAAGGCCTACAACCATCAAACCTTGCAAAGTGCTTCTTCTCAATGTACTGACTTGGCAGATACCTTGACCTGGTGACCTTGACCTATATTTTGGCTGCAGTGACTTTGACATAATTTACGTCAATGTTCCAGATCTCCTCAAGTGTAAGACCTCTAGCCACCAAACCTTGCATAGTGCTTCTCCTAGATGTACTGACTCGGCAGGTATCTTGACCCGGTGACCTTGACCTATATTTTGCGCTCCAGTGCCTTTTACACATTTTACGTCAACGTTCAATATCTCCTCAACTGTAAGGCCTACAACCATCAAACCTTGCATAGTGCTTCTCCTCAATGTACGGACTCCGCAGGTACCTTCACTGGGTGACCTTGACCTATATTTCGCGCTCCATTGACTTTTACACCTTTTACGTCACCCTTCCATATGTCCTCAACTGTAAGGCCTTCAACCACCAAACCTTATATAGACTTCGTCTCGATGTACTGACTTGGCAGGTACCTTGACCTGGTGACCTTGACCTATATTGTGCACTCCAGTGACTTTGACACATTTTATGTTGCTGTTCGGTATCTCCTCAAATATAAGACCTACAACCACTAAACCTTGCATAGTGCTTCACCTCATTCCACTGGCTTGGCAGGTACCTTGACCCGGTGACCTTGACCTATATTTGACACACTTTACGTTGATGTTTGATAACTCCTCAACTATAAGGCCTACAACCACCATACCTTGCATTGTGCTTCTCCTTGATGTACTGAATTAGCAGGTACCTTGACCCATGACCTTGACCTATATTTCATGCTTCAGTGACTTTTACAAATTTTACGTCAATGTTCCATTATCATTGGGCTGTATCATGTATGATACGAAAAGTCAGTGCTGAAGATATAGCCATTAGAGGGAATGGGACTGGCCCGGAATATATGTGCCCCACTAGGCACTTTGTCTACATTTTTTTCAACCCAGTTTTCCAAGTAAGCACTGCTAAGAGTGAAATAAACTTATTTAATAACCACGTTCTGATTGGGGCTCCAGTGACTTTTGCCCCAGCAGGTGCGATGACGCCTTCCGCGGAATTCTTGTTATAATTGCACACTTTTTGATGCATAGCATTAGTTTTGAACTGTGCATGCCAGGGTTTTGAAATTTCGTATATGGATTCCTCATGAAAAAATAGCTGACACATATTTTTTTTCTTATCAGGATTATGCCCCTTTTCTGAATTATGGCCCTTTGAAAAAATATGGATGAATTCTTGTCAGCAAAATATCTCAAAAGCTATTGAACCTAGAGCCTTGAAACCTGGTGAATAGATTGGTATTGATGAGTAGATGACCTGATTAACTTTTGAACAAATTCTGAAAATTACTTCATGAGTTATGGCCCTTTATAACTTTGGGCATTTTTACAATTGCACACGTTTTGATGCATAGCATTAGTTTTGAACTGTGCATGCTAGGGTTTTGAAATTTCATATATGGATTCCTCATGAAAATGTAGCTGACACATAATTTTTTTCTTATCCGGATTATGTCCCTTTCCTGAGTTATGGCCCTTTGAAAAAAATATGGATGAATTCTTGTCAGCAAAATATCTCAAAAGCTATTGAACCTAGAGCCTTGAAACCTGGTGAATAGATTAGTATTGATGAATAGATGACCTGATTAACTTTTGAATAAATTCTGAAAAGTACTTCATGAGTTATAGCCCTTTATAACTTTGGGCATTTTTACGTTGCACACTTTATGATGCCTAGCATAAGTTTTGAACTGTGCATGCTAGGGTTTTGAAATTTCATATATGGATTCCTCATGAAAAAATAGCTGACACATATTTTTTTTTCTGATCAGGATTATGCCCCTTTCTGAGTTATGGCCCTTTGAAAAAATATGGATGGAATCTTTCCAGCAAGCTATCTAAAAAACTATTGAAGCTAGAGCCTTGAAATTTGAGGAATAGGTTGGTAGCGATGAGTAGATGACCTGATTAACTTTTGAATAAATTCTGAAAGGTATTTCTTGAGTTATGGTTCCTTGTCATTTTGGGCATTTTTACATTGCACACTTTTTGATGCATAGCATAAGTTTTGAACTGTGCATGCTAGGGTTTTGAAATTTCATATTTAGATTGCTCATGAAAAAATAGCTGACACATATTTTTTTTTCTTATTAGGATTATGCCCCTTACCCGAGTTACGGCCCTTTGAAAAAAATATGGATGAAGTCTTATCAGCAAAATATCTCAAAAACTATTGAGGCTAGAGCCTTAAAATTTAAGGAATAAATTGGTAGTGATGAGTAGATGACCTGATTAACTTTTGAATAAAATCTGAAAAGTACTTCTTGAGTTATGGCCCTGTGTCAGTTTAGGCATTTTTACATTGCACACTTTTGATGCTTAGCATAGGTTTTGAACTGTGTATGCTAGGGTTTTGAAATTTCATGTCTGGATTCCTCATGAAAAAAAATATTTTTTTCCCCATCAGGATTATGCCCCTTTCCTGACTTATGGCCCTTTGAAGAAATATGGATGGAATCTTGTCAGCAAAATGTCTCAAAAACTGTTGAAGTTAGAGCCTTGAAATTAAGGAATAGATTGGTAGCGATGAGTAGATGACCTGATTAACTTTTGAACAAATTCTGA
Organism: Anodontia alba; assembly: GCA_964016985.1. NCBI lineage: Eukaryota > Metazoa > Mollusca > Bivalvia > Lucinida > Lucinidae > Anodontia > Anodontia alba. The sequence goes on from OZ024826.1 coordinate 19,688,254, forward strand.
AAAGTACTTCTTGAGTTATGGCCCTTTGTCATTTTGGGCATTTTTACATTGCACACTTTTTGATGCATAGCATAAGTTTTGAATTGTGCATGCTAGTTTGAAATTTCATATATGGATTGCTCATGAAAAAGTAGGTGACCCATATTTTTTCCTATCCAAATTATCTCCCATTTTAGAGTTATTTCCCTTTTAATAAAATAACATTGAAATCTTGTATATTTGTACTGTTGTTACCGTCATGGGCAAGCAGTGTTGGAGTCAAGCAGTGTTAGAGTCAGGCAGTTGGGGGCATAGTGTTTTAATCAGGGCCCAGTTGTTCAAAGCGTCGTTAGCTTAACAAGCTCGTTAAGGGTCATTTCATTAACTGTTTTAGCGGATTCAATATACAATTTTCTGCTACTCACATTTTTTCAGCAAAAAATTTCAGAATATTTGCGTATCACTCGATGTAAATTTTAACGAATCGTTAACTAACGATGTCGTTAGCTTTGAACAACTGGGCCCTGCTCTAGTTAGAAGCACCTCTGGGAGGCACTTTCATTGAGTATCTGTAACATGTTTTCATCAAGAATGAGAAAAATATCAACAGTTTTTCGTTGAAACAAGTGTCTTATCTTGAGCTACATGTATGGGACTAGAAATTTTTACTAAAATGTCTGTCCTAGGCTTGTTTCAGCACATTGTAATGTACTAAATAATGTCAGATCAGTGCGAATAAAATAAGTCAAACATGTTTTCACTGAAATATTTACCCTTGTGCAGTTAAAATGTTCACTCTCAGCACCAAATACAGAGACTTGTGATGGTGTGCCATTGTCTTTGCCCATCTACTTGTATAATTCATGCCTAGGTGGCTCAGTGGGATGCCCATCCAATGGGTGATCAGGAGGACGTGGGTTCGATCCCTGCTGGGTCCAGTTGCAATATTTGGTGGAGACTGATCATGAAATATTTTCTACAGTCATTCTCTCCCTTTTGCTGATTCAAGAAGGGCTGGCGAAATAATGTGTACAAATACTCCTTAACCACTTAGAGGACTAAGCCTGCCCAGGAAAAAGTGTGGTTAAGTAAACCGACCAGCTTGACATGACCCTAATGTGTTTACTTGGCTGTAAAATCTCAGTTCAGTCTATCGATGTATAATTCATAGCTCTAGAGAAGTTTAATTTTTTCAACCAAAAAATACTGTTTATTTTTTTTTTATTTGTTTTTCTTTCTCCATGAAAACATCATCATCATATCATCATAGTCAGCCATGAAAACATATGTTGTGGGTACTGTTGTGTGTACTCATCAGAAGTACCTCACTGAGCCATTTTTAATGAGATCCCACAACATATGTTTTTGTGGAGGAATAAGAAAAATATTATGTGAATACCTTTTCTTATCTGGGCCCAGTTGTTCAAAGCTAACGATGTCGTTAGTTAACGATTCGTTAAAATTTACATCGAGTGATACACAAATATGCTGAAATTTTTTGCTGAAAAAATGTGAGTAGCTTTTGCATTGCAAAAGCTACTCACATTTTTTCAGCAAAAAATATCAGAATATTGTGTATTGAATCCGCTAAAACAGTTAACGAAATGACCCTTAACAAGCTCGTTAAGCTAACGACGCTTTGAACAACTGGACCCAGGAGTCTTATTTGGCCTAAGGCAGGTTTTCTTGGGTGGTCAGATGTGCAGACAAGGTAATAGATTTGCTGTTAATTTAGGATATTTATTCCCGCGCTTTTCAAAGAAAAAGCGGGGCTATTGTTATACAATCCGTCACACCGTTGCTCCTAGACCATTTAAGCTAGAATCTTAAAATTTTCACAGGCGATAGCCCTATGGATGAGGACTGGTGGAGCGCATTTGGAATTTTGATGTGCACAGAGATATGCAATGGCCCTAGCGCGGGAATATGCAATTGCTCGCCATCAACTTATTCTAGGGTTTTTTTTTTGTTTTGGTTTTTGCACCAGCTATGACTAATGGGTACTCATTAAATTCTACTTGGCAAGATCGTAGATCAACTTAGAGCAATATCCAGATAAATATTTTTTTATTTCTCTGTGAAAACATAAGTTGTGTGGTACTCATTAGAAGTGCCTCAGCAAGATGCTTAAATGAATACCACAACATATATTTCATGGAGAAAGTTTGTTTTTAACCCATTGTAGACTTAATGAACTCCCCCACACTATATATTGGAAGATTCAACTATTTCATACCTTTTTGGGTGAGTTAAAACTATCAGCTCCTCAGTGATATTGTTACACACACCCATCACACCATTGCTCCTAGACCATTTAAGCTAGAATCTTAAAACTTTCACAGGCGCTAGCACGGGAATATGTGATGGCTCGCCATCGACTTGCTCTAGGTTTTTAGCTCGCCTGTACGAAGTACAAGGAGAGCTATTGTGGTCACCCCAGTCGTCCACGTTTGCGTTTGCGTTCCCGTTCCCGTCACACTGTGTTAAAGTTTTTCAAATGCTTATATCTCAACAGTCACTCCTCACAGAGGCATCAAATTTGGAACTTAGGTACCTTGGAGGGTCTTCTGAGATTCCAAGAGAATAAACCCCTGGGTTCATGCCCCTGGGTGGGGCTAGGGGTCAGAATCTAGGACACCTTTGTAATACTGTGTTAAAGTTTTTCAAATTCTTATATCTTGACTTTCACTCCTCATAGAGCATTCATATTTAGAATTTGGGTACCTGGACGAGTCTTCTGAGATTCCAAAAGAACATACCCCTGGGTTCATACCTCAGGGTGGGCCTTGGGGTGGGGCTAGGGGTCAAAATCTAAGACACATTTGTAAAATCTTATATGCCTACAGGTTAAAGACACAACTGGTTATACATCAGCTAACTATGTGACATCAGTTTAAGTGTAAGAGAGTGAAGGTCATGGTGACCTACATTTTACGGTCCAGGTCACCTAGATTTCACGGTCCAGTGATTTTGCCTTATATCTTGAATACTATTTGTTGGATAAATGTCACACCTGGGATATTACTTCCATGTGACCCAATGAATGATCATTTACTATATCTAGGTCATTGTGACCTATATTTCATGGTTCAGTGATTTTGCCTTATATCTTGAATACATTTTGTTGGTTAAATGTCACACCTGGGATATTACTTCCATGTGACCCAATGAATGACCACTTACTATATCTAGGTCATTGTGACCTATATTTCATGGTTCAGTGATTTTGCCTTATATCTTGAATACTATTTGTTGGATAAATGTCACACCTGGGATATTAGTTCCATGTGACCCAATGAATGACCACTTACTATATCTAGGTCATTGTGACCTATATTTCATGGTTCAGTGATTTTGCCTTATATCTTGAATACTATTTGTTGGATAAATGTCACACCTGGGATATTAGTTCCATGTGACCCAATGAATGACCACTTACTATATCTAGGTCATTGTGACCTATATTTCATGGTTCAGTGATTTTGCCTTATATCTTGAATACTATTTGTTGGATAAATGTCACACCTGGGATATTAGTTCCATGTGACCCAATGAGTGACCACTTACTATATCTAGGTCATTGTGACCTATATTTCATGGTTCAGTGATTTTGCCTTATATCTTGAATACTATTTGTTGGATAAATGTCACACCTGGGATATTAGTTCCTTGTGACCCGATTATTGACATCAAAATATATCTCTGTTGGTGTGACCTATATTTCATGGTTCAGTGATTTTGCCTTATATCTTGAATACTATTTGTTGGATAAATGTCACACCTGGGATATTACTTCCATGTGACCCAATGAATGACCACTTACTATATCTAGGTCATTGTGACCTATATTTCATGGTTCAGTGATTTTGCCTTATATCTTGAATACTATTTGTTGGATAAATGTCACACCTGGGATATTAGTTCCTTGTGACCCGATTATTGACGTCAAAATATATCTCTGTTGGTGTGACCTATTTTAACTTCGTAATACATTAACCTATAGATAATGTGCTATTCTATTCTGTTATTCACCCCCTCCACAGAAAAAACGACCTTTCAGTCGTTATAAAGTCTTAATTCAGAAGGTCCCTTTAACAGTTACCTGTATGACGTAGTTCCTCCCGCTCAAATGATCACGTGTCAGTTTCTTTTCTGTGGACTTTGAATGTTCAAGGATTATTATTCTGTGTTAGAAAAAATGGATTAAAATTATTCTACACGGTTAAAATTTTTATATCCTTGACTTTCTCTGGTTCTATATTCACTCCTTCTACTATCTATGTACTTATTTTCGAAATATCGATCTTAGATTTCTTGTTTTCTCAATGTTAAATTTCTTCCTTTGTTTCCGCATCAGTCGATGCATTTCGCCCGCGGCAACTGTGGCCATTTAAAAGCTAAATGGGATACACATTTATCTTGTCTAACTTGTAATTCTTGCACACGTATCTCTCCGTGTAATATTTGTAGTTCCTGGACAGAAAAAGTTTGGAACCTAGCAGAAAGAAGACGCCTTCATGCTACTAGAAAATCAGTTATGAGGCAGAAGAGAAAACAGAAGAAATCAAAGAAATCCAAGAAGTCCCAGTCAGACATGTCTGACAACGGGACAGTTGATGGGAGCACCGCCCCTCATAGCTTTACTGCTCGGGGCAGGACCCATCAAGGTGGCAGCCTGGCGGACTTAGAGTCTGACCGGGCACTAAGCCCACCAGTCACCAGTCACCAGTCAACCAGTCACCAGTCAACCAGTCACCAGTCATCCAGTCACTGGGCAACTTATCTCCGTTCATCCAGTCACCGGTCATCCAGTCACCAGTCAACCAGTCACCAGTCAACCAGTCACCAGTCAACCAGTCACCAGTGAACCAGTCAACCAGGCACCAGTCAACTAGGCTCCAGTCAACCAGGCATGGGTTTACAGTCATTCGCGTATGACCTACAAACACAAATTCCGCCTGGTTATATTCCTATAAATGTGCCTGTACAAAGCTACGCTCCGTCCATAAGTAGCCATATTTCACAGGGTAGTGTCCACAGACTATCCAATGTCTTTATTCCTGGTTACGAACGTTCTAATAGACTAGAACTTCCTAATCCAGCTTCTTCCTCTAGACAGATTATTCCACTCGAACCTGATTTTTCGCAGGTCTCAGATCCGAGTGTAATGATTGAGCCTCCAAATTCAAATGATTTATCTATCTCCAGACCTTCAAGGAAGGATCAGTCAAAAAGAGAGCATAAATCTAAAAAGAGAAGAAGACATCGATCGTCCTCTTCTTCTATCTCTACTTCCAGATCAGACTCTTTGAGTTCTTCTCGGCGAAAGAAAAATTCAAAGAGATCTAAGCACTCTCATAAAAAGAGAAGAAGACGATCGATGACGCCTTCTTCTTCATCAAATTCCTCCCAATCTCAACTTGACATTGGTAGATATACAAGGGCTCATAAATCTCCCCAGGTTGTTCAAACGCCAACTCTAATACAACCTGAGGAGACTAATTTTAGTCAAATCACTAATCAACCTATTAATTACGATCAGATTCAGCCGAATCTCACTCAACAGAATAAGGAGTCAGATTCGGAAACTGAATCCGAAGTCTGGTCATTTGATCGTGCGATTAACGAGGTCTTCCGGCTTCTTCCTCCTGAGTTATGCCCCAAAACTCAGCAGGATCAGGCTCCATTAAAACCTCTCTCTGGGAACGAACAATTAATGGAGTCTCGTTCCACTCCATTACTTGTCCTCCCACAATCCAAATTAGTACAAAATACAACAAAATATATTCAAAATAGACTAGAATCGGACAAATGTTCAAGAGATTGGATTTGCCCGCAAAGAATGGTTTCGGCTCTTGCTCCGACTAAATTCTACAAGAGCCAAAACCAATATTTGCCAACTGATAATATCCCTCAATTAGAAGCGGATGCGTCGCTCCTAGACATTTCTAATAAAGGAAGAGCTTCTATTCCGCTCAAGAATCTAGAAGCATGGGAAAGGAAGGCTAGAAAACTAGTCGCTATTAATTCTCATGCTGATCTATTTTCTTCAGCTGCCTTCCTTTCATTACAACAGGAATCAATGTCGGTTGCGGCCCTTTCCAGACTTCTGGAGGCCGTAGCCAAATCGATTAAACATGCTACTGCCATGTCTACACTTTTAACTACTGAATTATTCCAAGCTAGGAGGGACGCAGCCCTAGCTTCGTCTAAACTACTACTCGACAATTCCACATACGAGTTAAGGAACGCTCCTATTAACTCAAAATCCTTATTTGACAGCAGGATAAAAGAAATAGCTAAATCAAACTTCGAAGCTCAACAGCAAAGGTTTCTAGCTTCTACATCCATTCAGTCACAATCTCATTCTTATAAGCCTCCTTCGCAGAGCAGAGCTTTCAAGATACCTAAATATCCTGCTAAACAAACAACATCCAGACCTAAACCTACGCAGTCGTATAGGTCCAAAAATATTCCTCAAAGCTCATCTTCTCACATTAAGAAAGATAATATCAAGAGGACTGGTAACATCCGTCAGTTCCCCTCCTCTAAACCTGCCTCTTCCTCCGCAAGATTATGAAGGCCCGCCCTTTCCACTGCCTGCTCTTCCGCTCGCGGACATTCCAGTGGGAGGACGATTGGCCCATTTTGCGGAAAAATGGGAGGAAATAACAGACAACAAATGGGTCCTCTCTATCGTACGAAATGGATTCAGGATACCATTCATTAAAATTCCTCCTTTGTCATCTGTTCCGATCAGAATGAGTCAATCCTCCTCCCCGTTTCTCAGAGAAGAGATCGAAAATCTTCTCAACAAACGGGCAGTGGAAAGGGTACAGAATCCGGAAACTCTCGGCTTTTATTCCCGGATATTCCTTGTGCCAAAAAAGAACGGAAAGTTTCGTTTAATATTAGACCTGTCTTTATTAAACCGTTACATAGAGAAACAAGCATTCAAAATGGAGACAGTCAAATCGGTAAGACAAGCGATGAGACTCAACGATTGGGCTGTCTCCATAGATTTAACAGATGCATATCTACATGTGCCGATACATCGTCAATCCAGGAAGTATCTTCGCTTCGTACACGAAGATCAAGTATATCACTTTTCGGCCCTACCGTTCGGAATGTCCCTAAGTCCGTTAATTTTCTCGAAACTGATGGACGTTATTGCAGCTTTTCTACGCCAACGTGCCATATCAGTTTTTCCATACCTAGACGATTGGCTGATAAAAAATCTGATTCACAACCGTCTGATTACTCAGACAAAGATTTGCATTCAAACTATTCAAAGCCTAGGTTTTCTGCCAAATCTCAAGAAGTCAGACCTCTTTCCTGCTCAGAAATTCACCTTCATAGGTATGGAATTTCTGACGCAACAAAATTTAGTCAGGGTTCCAGCGGATCGTGTACAGAACCTAATTCTAACAATCAAGAAAATAATGTCAGCAAAACATGTATCGGCACGAACTTTCCTTTCTCTTTTGGGCAAACTCAGTGCTGCAGCAGACCTTGTTCTCCTGGGCAGACTGCACTTACGTCCTCTTCAGATGTGCCTGCTGTCAGTCTGGAAACCTCATATTCTTCCTCTCGATCACCCGATCTCGATAAACGGCATGATTCGATCTCACTTACAATGGTGGATAAACCCCATTCGATTCGAGACAGGGACTTCAATCCATCCTCCAGATCCCAAATTCTTCCTTTATACGGATGCCAGTCATTACGGATGGGGAGCTCATTTAGAGCCGACAACACTGTCCTTTCATGGTCGCTGGACAGAAAACCAATCCCAGCTCCATATCAATATGTTAGAAATGATGGCCATACGATTAGCACTGAAACAAGCCAAAACATTTATTCACCATTCTTGCATCATGATATCCACAGACAACACAACGGTGGTCTCATATATCAACAAACAGGGTGGCACTCATTCCCCCAATCTTTGCGTAGAAGTTTGGAAAATACTCAATTGGTGCCTGGAACAAGACATAGTTATCAGAGTACGTCACATCCCAGGCAAATTCAACATTCTTGCAGACCGCCTCTCAAGACTAGACAAACCTATAAAGACAGAATGGTCTCTGGATCAAACAGTTGCGAATTCAGTATTCCAGATGCTCAACTTCCCAAATGTGGATCTGTTTGCGACAAGATTCAACCACAGACTCCCATTATATGTCTCTCCAGTACAAGACTACAAAGCACTAGCGATAGATGCCCTGTCCATGGACTGGAATCATCTTCATGCATATGCTTTTCCTCCTTTTATTCTGATACCTGCTGTTCTAGAGAAAATCCGACAACATCAGTGCAGAATAGTTCTCATAGCTCCGTTCTGGCCACAGCAACAGTGGTTCTCAGAACTTCTTCATCTATTAGTGTCAGCTCCGATTCGTCTGCCACTAATTCCAAGACTACTGACTCAATCCAAAGGAAGATTTGTACATCAAAACCTCCCAATTCTCGACCTTCACGCTTGGGAGTTATCAAACAATCAATCAGAGATAAGAAATTTTCACAAAACGTTGCAGATTTTGTCTCCAGATCAAGAAGAGCATCTACACAAAAAGTCTACGATGCAAAATGGACCATCTTCTCTAATTGGTGTCATACAAAAAAGGTTAATCCGATCTCGGCCCCTATTACAGTTATAGCCGATTTATTAATCTTTCTTTTTTCGGAAAAGAAATGTCAGATTAGTACTATTAAAGGTTATAGATCTATGATCTCTAACACTTTAAAATTCAAAACTGGTAATAGAATCGGATCTAATCCAGTTTTATCTGAACTTATCAGATCCTTTGAACTTCAACGACCAGTACAAAGATCTCTTACACCTAAATGGGACTTATCATGGGTTTTAGTATGTCTACAAAAACCACCTTTTGAACCTCTTGATAAGGCTTCTAAATTTCACGTTACTATTAAGACAGCCTTTCTCTTAGCTCTTGCCACTGCTAAAAGGTGTAGTGAAATACATGCTCTAGCTATGGATTCACAACATTTAAGATTTAATCAATCTGATGGTTCAGTTTCCTTGATTCTTAAATCTGGTTTTTTAGCAAAAAACCAGCTTCCTTCTGTTAAACCAGATCCTATTGTTGTTCCTAGTCTTGCTCGAATATGTAAATGGGAACATACTGACAGACTTCTTTGCCCCGTTAGGGCTCTGAAATTCTATCTCAAAATGACTAGCTCTTATCGCCAAAATAGAACTAGACTTTTTCTTCCTATTAAAGGCAATAAGGATATCTCTAAAGATACTATCTCGAGATGGATATCTTACACTGTTAAACTTGCCTATAGGAAACTCACTAAACGAGATATCTCTTTCCTTAAAATCAAAGCTCATGAAGTTAGAGCTCTTTCCTCTTCTTGGGCTTTCTTCGACAAAGTTCCTCTCAATGATATACTTCAAGCAGCGGTTTGGAATAGTTCATCAACTTTTGCCAACTTCTATCTCAGAGACATGTCTCAACAAGCACAGAATCTCCAAAGTTTGGGCCCCATTGTAGTGGCCCAAAAAGTGGTGGGGGGCCAACAGCAATCAGCTATGGATGTGTAGACAACGTCAACAGTCCCCCTAGACCTGATGCTATACTAGAGAGGTACTAATTATATCTTTATTATATATATATGTTAACCCTGGATTACTTTATCCTTGGTTAAAGGATCTTATTATTGCCTTAAGCACTAATTATGTCCTCATTATAATTTATATATATAAAAAATAAATCTTTTTAATAAGCCTTAATTCAGAAGTTGGGACTAACTTATTAGGAGAAATCCTCCCTCCTATTCTACAAATTCTAGCACATTATCTATAGGTTAATGTATTACGAAGTTAAAATGAAGTTTTTTAAAAGTAAAACATATTTTAACGAGTAATACTTAACCTATAGATAAGTATTTATCGTCCCACCTCCCTTCCCTCACTCCTTTCTCCTAATTGTGTATTGTTTTACACATAAAAGAAACTGACACATGATCATTTGAGCGGGAGGAACTACGTCATACAGGTAACTGTTAAAGGGACCTTCTGAATTAAGACTTTATAACGACTGAAAGGTCGTTTTTTCTGTGGAGGGGGTGAATAACAGAATAGAATAGCACATTATCTATAGGTTAAGTATTACTCGTTAAAATATGTTTTACTTTTAAAAAACTTCATATTTCACGGTTCAGTGATTTTGCCTTATATCTTGAATATTTGTTGGATAAATGTCACACCTGGGATATTAGTTCCATGTGACCCAATGAATGACCACTTACTATATCTAGGTCATTGTGACCTATATTTCATGCTTCAGTGATTTTGCCTTTTATTTTTATTACTATTTCATGGAGAATTGTCATACCTGGATTATTATATCTATGTGACAAAATGATTTAGATACAAATACATCTAGGTCAGTGTGACCTATATTATATGGCTTAATGATAAAAATGTTACAATATAAAATGTACCCAGCAGGCGAGCTCGCTGTCCTCCGACAGCTCTTGTTTTTGTTTTGGTTTTTGCACCAAGTATGACTAATTGGTACTCATTAAATTCTACTTGGCAAGATTGTAGATCAACTTGGAGCAATATCCAGATAAATATTTTTTATTTCTCTGTGAAAACATATGTTGTGGGGTACTCATTAGAAGTGATGGGCCGTCCGACTGGAGACCAGGAGGTCGCGGGTTCAACCCCCGCCTCGGTCAGCAACATTCTTTCATGGAGATTGATCATGAAATATTTTCTATGGTCATTCTCTCCCTTCCGCTGATTCAAGAAGGGCAGTTGTCAGTTTCTGGCGAAAGAATGTGCACAATACTGGTTAACCGCTTAGATGACTAAGCCTGCCCAGTAAACATGTGGTTAGGTAAGCTGACCACACTCAACATGACCCCATTTGGTTGACTGGGCTGTAAAACCTCAACACAAACAAACTCATTAGAAATGCCTCAGCAAGATGCTTAAATGAGTACCATCAACACATATTTTCATGCAGAAAGTTTGTTTCTAACCCATTGTAGACTTAATGAACTCCCCCACACTATATATTGGAAGATTCAACTATTTCGTACCTTTTTGGGTGAGCTCCTCAGTGGTGGACCACCTGACAAACTATCACCCAAGGCCAAAGACCTCGGGCAATAGTTCATCATGTGTTCCACAGCACCGAGGTGCTGAAACTTTGACTTTTGCCCAGAAAGGTATAATATATATGTTTTATTATCCTAATCATATTTTAAAGGAATTGTTTTCTTATGATTGCTATGATCAATAAATACTGGTAATCATGTGAGTGGGAGACAGTAGAGAATAAGAGCCTGGGTGATAGTTCTCTGAGAACTGGTTCAGTCTGGCTGGCTTTTGTCACAGGTGAAGTTGCTACAATTTGTAGGCACTTCACGTGACTGGGAGATAGTCAGTTGTCCAAAATATGAGCCCCTGGTGATAGTTCTCTGAGAACCAATTCAATCTGGCTGGCTTGTCACAGATGAAAATGTGTTAGATAGTCAAAAACTTCTCATATAGTACGTTGGGTAATAATTCTATCTATCTCCTGCAGCACCCTCTCGTGAGTAATATGTGCAGATTTCGCACACTGTGATAGAAGCTAAAGAACTGCTAAGTTTGAAGATTGTGTGAACTGTGTATGTCCTGAGCAGATTGCCCATATGGGAAGTCTGGTCAGAGCATGTGCAGGTCACATATGTCCAAAGATGTTTTGTTGTGAAATAGTCTGAACCTTGTTATCTCTTGTCAGGACTCATTGTTTATTTTGTGACAATATTTCAGGTATGCCTTTCAGTGGATTTGTTGCGTTTTCAACAGAATTTTTGGTAAAGAATGGTAGGTGGAACAAGTTTATCAAGGCTGTGAATTAGCCATTAATTACTTTATTTATTCTTTATACTTTACTTTTTACTTTATAAGCATGCATACTTGGGACCAGATCTGCTTATGTAAAATTAACTGACCCATGGCCATGCACATGTAAAGATGGAATTATGCCCCATTTTCAATGTCCAAATATATCTTTGTGAGCTAGATACAGTAAAACCTGACCGCCACTTTTGAAATTGACCTTAGTGGTTGATGTGAAAAGGTGGTTGTCTTATAAAGGTACATGTCATGCAATTTTGCTAGCAAAATTACATGACATGTACCTTTATAAGACAGACAACTTTTTCCACATCAACCACTATTTAAAGTCTGTCTTGAAGGTGGCTCTCTTACACAGGTTTTACTGTATCTCAAAAAGTGTTTGTTCTTTTGCTTTGAAAGTTTGATTTACAAGGATGACTATATTCAAATTTGGGAAAAGTTGTCACTTTTTGATTGAGTTATGGCCTTTTCCAACTTTTGGCATTTTAGCAGCTTTTTAATCAGTTAAGTAGAAAGCTGGGCCCAGTTGTTCAAAGCGTCGTTAGCTTAACGAGCTCGTTAAGGGTCATTTCGTTAACTGTTTTAGCAGATTCAATATACAATATTCTGATATTTTTTGCTGAAAAAATGTGAGCACTGCAAAAGCTACTCACATTTTTTCAGAAAAAAATTTCAGCATATTTGCATATCACTCGATGTAAATTTTAACGAATCGTAAACTAACGACGTCGTTAGCTTTGAACAACTGGGCCCTGATATTTGGTATACTGTGTATAATGATATTTGAGTTATGCTGAAGACATTATGGACAGATCCCTCTTATTATGAAAATAGTATACACTTAGGGCCATTGAAGAACTTTAAAATTTTATTCTGATGTTTGTGACTACCAGTATTTATGCTTTCATCTGTCTTAATGTCCTCTATATCTGTCTGTATGTCAGTTAACTTTTGCATTCAAGTTTTGCATTAAGTTTGTTTTCTTTGCTTATATAAATATCTCAGTAATGAAATTCTTCACTTGAAGTTGAAAGCTATTAGTATTACTACTGGATAGATACAGGTCCATTGCAGACCAAAGGTCAAGGCCACAGACATAGAAATTAAGTTAATGTTTGCTTCAGTTTTGTTTTAAGTTTGTTTGCTTTACTAATATTCCTAAATACCATAGTTCTTGATAAAATGCTTTTTTCAACTTAAAAGTATTGTTATTTTTCTTATTTCTCCACGAAAACATAATATTGTGGGTACTCATTAGAAGCGCCTCTGCAAGGCACTTCTAATGAGTACCCGCAACATATGTTTTCCTAGAGAAATAAAAAAAAATATTTATCTGATACCCACTCTTATCTAGACCTAAGCTAAATACTTGGGTAAAGTTCATGCTATATGGGATAGCAACAGATAAGGCGCTTTTTTTATCCGAAAAATGCTGAGATCTTCCTTATTTCTCGACAAAAACATATGTTGTGGGTACTCATTAGAAGCGCCTTGGTGAGGCGCTTCTAATGAGTACCCACAACATATGTTTTCATCGAGAAATAAGACAGATATTATGTGGATACCCCCTCTTATCTGTTGCTATGAATTGGGTACTGCGTAGTATGAATAATCAGTTGCCACCATGTAGCTGCTGCTATAGACCAACAGTCTAGGTCATAGGTAAAGAAGTTTTGTTAACATTTGCATCAAAGTTTTGCATTATGGTAAATGTCCAAAAATTTTGAACACTTTATTTCGTACTTTTTTGGCTAAAATTTTGCTTTTTAAGCAGTTGTTTCTTAAAACGCTGAATGGAATTGCAAACAATGCAGAACCAGAGCAGACTGCTCTTTCAGGAGCAATCTGATCTGGGCCTGCACTGTTTGCATATGCCATTTTGTCAGAAACTTTGGAGTTAGAAATTTTAGGATGTTTACCGTATCTTATATTTCTGAGTCTTAGTTTTAAGTTGTTGATATGTGATGAGTGCTACTATAGTATGGATACAGATCACTTGACACCTTATTGCTGTTGCTGGGGAGCAAAGATCAAGGTCAAGGTCATAGACTTAGAAATTTTGTAGCTTTAGCGGTGATACTGGCCGCAGGTGTAATAGTGTAGGTGAATCAGTGGTCACTTGCTTTAGTATTTAAAATGTTTTACTGATTCCTTTGAATGCGAACAAGGGGTCATAAACAAAATAGTACCTTATAGCTTGTGTGAGATGTCAACCTGTCAATCAAAACTGTTGTCTCTTTTGTCTAAATTCCACAGAATCTATCCAGTAAACCATGTGTAGATTCTAATGGGACTAGAAGCTTTTACTAAAATTTCTATCCTGAGCTGGTTTCAGAACATTGTAATGATGCGCCTCTGGAGGCGGTACAATTTCCAGTAAGTTAACAGATCTCCAGATAAGAAGGGTTATCCACAAAATATTTTTATTATTCCTCCATAAAACCGTATGTCATGGTTACACATTAGAAACACCCCAAGGAGTTGCTTATATTCATGGAGAAATAAGAAACATATCAGTACTTTTTTAGTTGAAGAAAGCACCTTATCTAGATCTATAAGTTATATTACGAAATCATGCCTATTCAAATATATTGAAAATTTTGACAACCAAAAAAGGAAAAAAAAATTCCAGATAAAAAATTCTGATATTTTTCATATTCCTGCTCAAAACATAGATTGTTGGTATTAACGAGTACCCACAATCTGATTTTTTTTTTTAGCAAAATAAGAAAAATAATGTATACCCCTGTAAACCCCAGTTTTATTACATTTTGTATATGAAAGTGGTTTAAGGGGGTCAGTATTATATAGGTGTGTTTTTGTGGTGCATTTTTGCTTGCTCCCCCATGAAGAAATTGTGTGATTGTAATGGAAGTGTCATGTGACATTGAGGTGGGAAACCACTTTGTGAGAAAAATGAACTTTTTACATTAAATTGTAGAGCCTTTTCTTGCAAAATCTGGGTATCAATGACTTAACTTATTTAAAGAAATGAAAACAAAAAATCATATGAAATTAGCCTTTAAAACCACTTTGTTAAAACTTTGCATGAATTTTTAGAGACAAGGGCTTTGCTGAAGAATCAGAATTATTTACTCTCGTTTTAAAGACCATTCACTGTTTTAGTTAGTTGCTTGGGCAGGACTGGAAAATTGGTGCATAGCATCTGCAGAATTGAATGGCTTTTTCACTAAAGTGAGTTAGTCTTGACCTGTAGGCCTCTTGTCGATATTTGGGTAGATTTCCTTATAAACTTTTGGGTAAAATATGTTTTGGCAGCAATGTTGCTTGTGAATGTGGAAAACATTTTTTGTGCAATTTATGTGCCAGCCATTTTGTTGGTTGCCACAGGAATAGAAAGGTCCCATAGACCTATAATGTGAAAATAGATTTGAGTTCACAAACAACTTATATCAGAATCTACTCTGTCAGTTGTAACCAAATTGCACATAAAGCATTATTAGGACAAGAGCTTTCAAGTTTGCAAAACATGTTGAAAATCAAAGTCCCAAATTGCCACTATGGCTTTATTGAGTAAAACGCTTTAAGGTCATTTTCTCTGAAACTGCAAGGCAAATCGAGCTCAAATTCCTTGAGACAAGATCTTTCAAGTTTGTGAAAAATATTGGGAACAGCTTCCAAGATGGTTGCCATTATCATACAAGGTGAAACCTTTAAATGACCTCTGAAACTGCTTTCCTAGTTGAGCCCAATTTGCATATATGTGAAGCATACAAGATCTTTCAAGATTGTGAAAAGCATTTGAACGGGATCCAAGATTCAGCATTGTTAGTCAGATCATACAACATATGGGCCACGGCATGCGATATAGGGATCAAACATTGTGTTTCATGCATTAACATTCGCCAGGTCCCGTGGGAGGTGTTGAAAACTGAGGCCAAATGCTGCGGTTTTAAACACCTCCCAAGGGACGTGGCGAATGTTAATGCATTGAAAAACCATGTTCGATCGCTATTACTGCATAAAAATTGAAAACATTTGCTACATTTTGCATTATATCTTGCACTATTTTGCTTTGCCTTTTCACCGATGTTGCGCGAACGCTATTTCCATGTACTATGCTTGTTCTAGGGCAGGGCAGTACACATCTCGTGACAGCAGCTTATCTGTGGCCCGATATTAGCATATTGAAAGTTGTGTAGCCATGCATTAACAGTGCGTGAATTGCATTGTTAATACATGTCTTTTCGCCCGTTAATGCACGGCTATTAATAACGTGCGACACTGCTTTTTATGCAATAATAACCTGTCTTTGAGCATACACAGACAATGAAGGCCCAGCTCAGCCTAACAGAATCATTGGATATTGCAGATTTATGAATGGAGAGCAAAAGGCCCAGATGACGAACTTTACGAATGCGCAAGATGATTTGAATCTGCACATTTTTGCCAAAGTCAGCAACATTTTTTCGTGGAGGTTGATCATGAAATATTTTCTACTGTCATTTTCTCCCTTCCGCTGATTCAAGAAGGGCAGTTGTCAGTTTCTGGCGAAAGAATGTGCACAATACTGCTTAGAGGACTAAGCCTGCCCAGCAAATGTGTGGTTAGGTAAATTGACAACGCTCGACATGACCCCATTTGGTTGACTGGGCCGTAAAACCTCAACACAAACAATCTGCACATTTTTCGCATGTCCGAAGGCACATTTTTGCATGGCACGGCTCATATGCGCCACAACACGAGATAATGTGCCTTTGGACATATACTTCCAGTAAAGACTCCCATCAGCCTGCACTTCTGCAACGTTCGATCAGTCTTGATTGTGCTCTCTTTTGATAGCCAAGGATCCAAAGTTTCTTCAGGGAGACAGTGAAGACTGATCATACTGCATGGATGTGCAGATTAATCTGAGACTTCATTTACTGCTCATGCCTAAAAGTACATTTTCTCCTGGTACAGCTCATATTAACCCTTGTCATGCTGAATACATTAAGATGCCACGCCCACTTCTAATTTCCAGCCACTTGGATTACTTGATCCAGGTTTTTGATAGAAATTCACATATTTAATGACAAACAGTGCAGATCCAGATCAGTTGGCTTCTCCAGAAGCCAACTGATCTGGATCTACACTGTTTGCTAAGACAGGGCATGTCGTGTTCAGCAAGAGAAGGGTTAAGGCTGGCACAATTAATCAGATAATCGATATGTCATATCCTATTTTTTTAGGAAAAATAAGAAAGATGTCATCAGTTTGTCATCTGCTGAATTTGCCATAGCATGGTGAGAGTTAATATATCTGGAACAGTAATATTAATAAGCTTTTTTTATTTCAGGAAAATTGAAACGTTTAGGACGGTTGAACCCATTGATTAGAATTCCTAGTAAGTTTCACTTTGAACACATTACTCCACCACTCACAACCTACATCATAACAATGATTGATGACGATACCTATTTTCGTCAGTAACTAGTTTTACGGAATCTTGCTGAATTAACAAGGGTTTTATGAAATTCAGAATATTCACCTAGTGCACGAAGTTCACTGTCATATGGACTGACTGTCTTTCAAAAATTCAGCCTTCTGAAACGCAGTGAATAATCAAACACGTCGACCATCCATGTTGTTATTGGTACTATGAATTTTTGCATATTTGGTTGAAGTATCTACAATAACAAGAGTACATCTGTAGTTTGCATTTTTGGTCAAAGGCAGAACAAAAATGGAAATTGAATGGAAGTATAAGAATACATTTCAAATGGCAAACTTTAAATATTTGTAAAATGATTATGAAAAATAAAAAGGGCTCCTTGAAACATTGCAATTAACAATAAGATTGTTGCAAGAAAATATAAATAAAGTTTATTATTCACATTTCATCAACTGCCCTGGGCCCAGTTGTTGAAAGCATTGTTAGCTTTACGAGCTCATTAGTGGTCAAAATGTTAACTGTTTTAGTAAGTACAATATCTAATTCACAGGTATTTTTGCTGAAAAAATGTGAGTAGCTTAGAAGCTTTTGCAAATGCAAAAGCTACTCACATTTTTTCAGCAAAAATAGTAGCATATATGCCATATTTGCTGATCAAAGATTTAATGATAGGTTAACTAACAACATCGTTAGTTTTGAACAACTGTGCCCTGGTCTACTAAAATGTATTTGAAGAATCAGATCATAGCATTATTATAAAATAAGGAAGGAATTTTCTTCAGGTGAGCAGAATTACCGAATTGTGTGTTCAATGACTCAAACACATACTGTAGTGACTTTTGGTGGCTGACACTGACAAGGAATTTATACTTATCTGTATTTTGGATGGCTCTAAAGTGTCACTAAAATGCATTTTATTTATTTGTCTGTATTGAAATTATGACATGCTCAGCAGCTTAAGTGTGCAGGATTGGCTGACAGCAATTTACATTCTCTGAGCTGGAGCTTTGGTTATATTGTATGAATATTTAAGGCAAAATCCTTTATTACCTGGGTCCAGTTGTTCAAAACTAACGGTGTCATTAGTTAACATATCGTTAAAACTTTGATCATCAAATATGCCATATACGCTGATATTTTAGCTGAAATTTTCAGCAAAAATACCTGTGCATTAGGTATTGTACTTAGAATAGTTAACATTTGGACCACTAATGGCCTTGTTAAGCTAATGATGCTTTGAAAAACTGGGCGCTGGGATGTCAGATAATTTTCAGTTTATAAGTGTATTAGATCCAGAAAAAGAGAATAGAATATTAAAAAATTAAAACTCTCTTGTTGGCATGTTATCATATTCACAGCAGATGAAGGGAGCATTTGGGGTATATAATATTCACCATGACATTTATTAGCTCACCTGAGCAGAACAATTTCTTTAAAAGCCTACTCCTCCTACACCCCGGGGCCAATTGACTCGATACTTGGTAGGAAGCATCAGGGTGACCTGTAGATCGGAAATCCAAGATGGCCACCATGGCCGCCATCTTGAAAATCTATTTGTAGCTTCTTCTCCTGAACCAAAAGGCCAATTGACTCCAAACTTGCTAGGATGCATCAGGGTAACTTGTAGATCAAAAATAGCTAAAATCATGCCGATCGTAAATCCAAGATGGCCGCCATCTTGAAAACCTATTTTTCGCTTCTTCTCCTGAACCGAAAGGCCAATTGCCCCCAAACTTGCTAGGAAGCATCGGGGTGACTTGTAGATCAAAAATAGCGAAAATAGTGCCGATTGGAAATCCAAGATGGCTGCCATGGAAATCTATTTTTTGCTTCTTTTCCTGAACCGTAAGGCCAGTTGACTCCAAACTTGCTAGGAAGCATTTGGGTGACTTGTAGATCAAAAATAGCTAAAATCATGCCTATCGGAAATCCAAGATGGCCACCATGGCAGCCATTTTGAAAATCTATTTTTCGCTTCTTCTCCTGAACCCAAAAGCCAATTGACTCCAAACATAGTAGGAAGCATTGGGGTGACTTGTAGATAAAAAATAGCTAAAATTGTTCTGATCAGAAATCCAAGATGGCCACCATGGCAGCCATCTTGAAAGTCTATTTTTTGCTTCTTCTCCTGAACCGAAAGGCCAATTGACTCCAAACTTACTAG
The DNA here is from genome assembly GCA_964016985.1 of Anodontia alba. Classification (NCBI taxonomy): domain Eukaryota; kingdom Metazoa; phylum Mollusca; class Bivalvia; order Lucinida; family Lucinidae; genus Anodontia; species Anodontia alba. The sequence goes on from OZ024826.1 coordinate 19,707,679, forward strand.
GAAGCATAGGTGTGACATGTTTCACATCAAAAATAGCTAAAATTGTCCTGGTCATAAATCCAAGATGGCTGCCATGGCGCCCATCTTGAAAATCTATTTTTCGCTTCTTCTCCTAACCCCAAATGCCAATTGACTCGAAACTTGATAGGAAGCATCGGGGTGACTTGTAGATTAAAAGTAGCTAAAATCGTTCTAATCAGAAATCCAAGATGGCCGCCATGGTCGCCATCTTGAAAATCTATTTTTCTCTTCTTCTCCTGAGCCGAAAGGCCTATTGACTCCAAACTTTGTAGGACGCATCAGGGTAACGTGTATATCAAAAGTAGCCAAAATCATGCTGATTGGAAATCCAAGATGGCCGCCATGGTGGCCATCTTGAAAATCTTTTTTTCGCTTCTTCTCCTAAACCCAAATGCCAATTAACTTGAAACTTGGTAGGAAGCATCGGGGTGACTTATAGATTGAAATTGGCTAAAATCGTTCCGATTGGAAATCCAAGATGGCCACCATGGGAGCCATCTTGAAAATCTGTTTTTCACTTCTTCTCCTGAACCAAAAGGCTTATTGACTTTAAACTAGGTAGGAAGCATCAGGGTGACCTGTAGATCAAAAATAGCTAATATCATCCCTATCAGAAATCCAAGATGGCCGCCATGACAACCATCCTGAAAATCTATTTTTCGCTTCTTCTCCTGAACTGAAAGGCCGTTTGAATCGAAACTTGGTAGGAAACATTTGGGTGACTTGTAGATCTAAAATAGCTTAAATTGTTTGATCGGAAATCCAAGATAGCCAAGTTCATTGAAAGTATCGAGGTGACTTGTAGAGCAACAGTAGCTAAAATCATTCTGATTGGAAATCTTAGATGGCTGCCAACTTGTTTATGTTTATTATATTTCCCTGCTTCTGTGCTGTTTACATGTATAAAATCATAATTCTTCAGAAACCAATTAGCCAATTTCCTCCAAATTTCACATTGATCCTACTGTTGAAATGTGATTGAGAGTTTGTTCAAATGATCATGCTCCATTGACTGTCATGCCATATATAATATTCTTCTTCAAAATTAAGAACTGCTTGAAGGTTGATCTTTTCATTAGCTGTGATGACAGGACTGCAAAAATGTTGCATAACATCTGCATATCTGCAGTGGCTATGTCACTCAGGTGAGCGACCAGTGGCCCATGGGCCTCTTGTTTGTCAATCTTTCAGTCTTTCCCTTTTGGAGAGAAAAGAAAACAAAGCCAAAATGCTTCGCTTACATTTTTTTAGTTGCACAGAGAGTGAAATTCATTTTAACTCATTAAGGAACAAACACAACCACAGTTAACATGTGCATGAAAAACATGGAATTGGCATAAACAACCAGAAATGTTATGTAATTAGTTTTCATGACCTCTGAGTTGCCTTCACTGTTGAGGAAAAACAGCTAGCAGTTTCTTGTCCCTATAAACAACACACAGGGAATTTGAGGGCCAGTTTCTGGACTAAAGTTGTGTGCAGTTGCCTTTACTGTTGACGAAAAACAGCTAGTAGTCTCTTGTCCTTATAAAAATCTCACAGGGAATTTCAGGGCCAGTTTCAGGACAATAATTGTTTGCACTTTACTCAGTGAATGACTGTGTAGATTTTATAGCTATTATTTTATAGCTATAATATTTTGACCAGCCCCCACCCCCCCCCCCCCCCTCTCCTCCTTCCTTCATTGTAAGTTAGCCTATTTGAAGTAATTTTTTTATATCTGGATTTAGTATGTAATAAAATGTGTATATTGAGCGCTGTGGTGCAGTGGAGCACTGTGGTGCAGTTGAGCCCTGTGGTGCAGTGGTAAAGCATTGGATTCAAGATCGTGAGTTAGCCTAAATTGGCAGGTTTGACCCCAGTGAGCACCAAGTGTTGTGTCCTTGAGCAAGACACTTTATCCACATTGCATTATAGTACTGGTTTCTACCCAGGAAGAGGGGTGGTCGGGTGGTGCGAAGGTGCTGTGTATCTTACATCACTGGGGCGTCCAACTGATATTGGCTTACAGTTGGGCAAGGCCTGCTATCCTTGTAGTGGGTAAGGGTAGAGGGGGAATGTTTTTATTTCTTCTGTTTCTTCACTTTCATTCCTGTTCCTCTTTCTTCCCTGTCCCTCTCTTTCATCTCCTCTACTCTCTCTTCTATCTCTTTTCTCCCTTTCTCTGGGAGACGACACAAAATGACCCTCAAGGGTTGACGTGTCGTTAAACCCCAACACAATCAATCAATCAATCTACCCAGGAAGACAGGTGTAATACTCAGAAAATGAGGGTTTGCAGCATCAATAGAAGAAGAAAAAGAAATAGCATGTGCAGTGAAATCGACTTGTTCTGCAGTATTTGTAAAGACAATCTTATACTTTGCATAGAAATCTGATGCTGCAAAAATGTTTTTTGACAAAAAACAAGTTTGTTATCTTAGCCACTTTTGTACAATTCTTGATCAATGGATTTGTAGTAGATGTACAGTGAAATCAGCTTCACACACAGTATTTGATGACTGATTGACTGGGTTGAGGTTGTACGGCCCAGTAACCTGTTAGGGTTATGTCAATCTGGTCAGTTTACCTAACCATACTTTTTCTGGACAGGCTTAGTCTCTAAGTGATTAACCAGTATTTGTGCATATTCTTTTGCCAGAAATTGACAACTGCCCTTCTTGAATCAGCGGTAGGGAGAGAATGACCATAGAAAATATTTCATGATCAGTCTTTACTAAAGAATGTTGCCAGACCCAGTTGGGATCGAGCCTGTGACCTCCTGATTGTGAATTGGATGCACATCTGGCCAAGCCATCAGTATGCATAAAGAAGTTTGATGCTCATTTTTTTTTTTTTTTTTTTTTTTACCAAACAAATAAATGAATTAAAACATGCATGGTGAAACCAACTTGTCCCACAGTATTTGTTAAATTAATCTAAAAAAAAGTAGTCATTACTTTGTGGGGGTTATCTTATAAGCCATGCTTATTTACACTTCTTGTTGTTAAATCCATGAGGCAGAGACATTCATATACATGCACTTTGTGCTTGTTTCTAGTTCTTTATGTTTATTTACAGTGGCATTGCTGTTTGGCTTTCAACTAGGAAGGATATCCTCATTTGGAGAATTAAGGAGGCGTTTGGAAGAACAGGTTCCTGATGGTTATGTTGCACAAACCTTAAAAAAAAGGTGAGATTAACTTCATTGTTAATTGAGCAATAGTGCTTAAAGTGACTGGTTACACAGGGTGATTTAAAAAAGTTGCCTCCCTACTTTTTCAAAGAGTTCAATAATGATGGCTACTCTTAAAGCAAAACAAAAAAAAAAAAAAAAAAAAAAAGAATTTTATTCAAGAGGGTTTTAATTGTAACCAGATCTGAATCCTGTTTGAAATTCATTATATAGAACTAGATTATTGTTTTCCATAGACATAGCTCAAGATAAGATGGAGTTTTTCTTCAACCAAAAATTATCGATATTTTCCTTATTTTTTGACAAAAGCATATGTTTGGGTACTCTGCAAGGCACTTCTAACGAGTACCCACAACATATTTTTTTTTCAAGAAATAAGAAAAATATTATGCGTATACACCCTCTTATATGTACCCATGATATAATGTTATTAACCAAGTAATTACGTATTGCCCGTGACAATTTTAACTTCGTAATATATTAACCTATAATGTGCTATTCTCTTCTGTTTTCACACCTTCCACTGAAAAATGACCTTTCAGTCGTCAATTAAAGTCTTAAACCAGAAGGTCCCTTAGGCAGTTACCTGTGTGATGTAACTCTTCCCGCTCAATTGATCACGTGTCAGTTTCTTTTCTGTGGACAAAGAAGATCAACAAGGATTTTTTACCTGTGAAAGAAATTCAGATTATTACTTTTCCTCACGGTTAAATTTCTGTATCCTTGTGTTTCTTTTGTTTATTTATCACTCCTTTCACTTCCTATGTTATTATTTGAAATTTTCAATTTTCAATTTCATGTAATTATTGACTGGCTTTTCTTGACATGCGTTTTCGCGACTCTCGCTATTCGGCACAATGCTCGTGTGCAGTCGGTTCGGAAGTTGAATTTATATATACGGAATATTTTCTTGTTCTTTTTGTTCCAGGTTCTTCAGCGATTATGATATGGTTTCCTGGACTTTTATTGGATTTCTTGCAGAGATCTTCGAGTTGGCTGAAGATTCTCATGGTGGAGAAGCTGATTGTAAAAAACTTGTTAACCCTTGATGGGTTATACGACAATTCTTTACTGATAGGAGCCCCACCCCATATGGCTATACTGCCGGGGTAAGACCCATCAAGGTGGCATCTTTGGGTACTTAGTATCCAATAAAGTCTAAGTCCAGCAGTCACCAGTCAACCAGTCACCAGTCACTGGTCATCCAGTCACCTGTCAACCAGTCACCGGTCAACCAGTCGACCAGTCACCGGACAACCAGTCACCAGTCAGCCAGGCACCAGTCAATCAGCTTCACCAGTCACCAGTTAACCAGGCACCAGTCAACCAGGCACCAGTCAACCAGTCACCAGTCACCGGCCAACCAGGCACCAGTCTACTAGTCTCCAGTCAAAAATTTAATTATTTTTCTGGAAAGACTTAGTTTTTTGACATATTTCACTGGACAAAATAGTCACATTTACTAACGTCCGGTCATTATGTCTAATTATTAGAAAATTTCACAGGGCAAAATAGTATTGATACTTATACCTGGTCATTTTATCATTTTATCATATTATTTCTGCTTTTTCACCAGGCAAGTTTTTACCAAATAGTGTCTGGTCAGTTTTGCCTAATAATTATTTCTCACCAGGAAAAAGTTTTGAATACTTGTGCTCGGTCAATTTCTTATATAATCTCTCTTTTTCATCGGACTAGAGTTACGAATACTGCTATTCGATCAGTTTGTCAAATTATTAGTAATTTTTACCGGGCAACTGTTACGAATACTAGTGTCTGGTCATTATGTCGGGTAACTCGTGTCAAAATAGTAATCACTAATTCCCGAACAATCTGTTATTGTTCATAGAGCTTCATACACAATTAAGTCAATGGATATAGGTTATTAAATGAAATACATAGTAACCTTTTATATAATAAAATTCTGTGCAGTCTTTCCTGAATCAGACTAGAATCCTAAATATTCCATTGACTTATTATAGGAGTGTAATTCCATTAATAAACTTATGTTTTATCTCTTTCATTCGCTAGAAAGAGTTTCACGTCTGACTCTAACGAAATTTTCATCGGGCAGTACTTTCATAGACTATTGCCAGATCATTCTAACTAAATTCCACCGGGCAGCAGTTTCGTAGACTAGTGCAAGATCATTGTGTCGGATTACTAGTGATGGAGTAGTAGTCACTAGTCCTCGCTCAATCTATTTTTATTCATTGAGCACTATAGACATGTCTAGTCTTGGGTTATAGGTTATAGAATGACAGCGATGTGTTCTAATACTAGTAGCCCCTTATATTGTTGAATTCTGTCCAGTCATTTTTGAACGAGACTTAAAATTCTATATATACATATAGCCATGTCTAGTCTTGGGTTATAGGTTATAGAATGACAGCGATGGGTTCTAATACTAGTAGCCCCTTATATTGTTGAATTCTGTCCAGTCATTTTTGAACTAGACTTAAAATTATATATATATATATACAGTGTAGCTCCAATACATCACGGTCCGTTATTTCGCAAAATCCAGTATATTGCGAATAGGCCATGGCTCCCAAATTTTCCAAAAGCAAAAAAAAAAAAAAAATTTTAAAAACATAAAATGTTTGTTGTTTTATTTAACTTCAGAAAAAAAAAGCGTTCCGCCTCCGGTAATTGATTTTTCGCGCCTATCCCGACGCTAAGTCACGCGTCAGGTATTATATGATAAACAATCCACTTAGTGTCAATCAGCGCACACGTTGATTATAATTGGCAAACAATAAATTATATCGCCATAATTGTCGTAATCATTATCATCATTTAGTACATAGATCTACTGAATGCTCAATGAGTCAATGATGCCCACAAACTAATTTTGCTCAGCAGGGGAAAACGGTCCACCTCCTTTTCAACACCAGCAAATTTTACAAGACAGTAGTCTTACGATGTTTCTGTCCAACATACACAGATCGTAGTCCGCTTATTTTACACTTCTGTAGATATAAATATTTCAGAAGAAAACAACTGCGTCAAAAAAAAAAAACCCCAAAAAAACAAACAAACAATAAAAAAAATAATTAAAAAGAAATTAACTTTGTTTTTTTTGCGCCCGCAATATAAGCGAAGGGAAGCAACTCAAGTTATCTTAGCACAATGGAGTAACTTCCCTTCGCCAGAGTATCCAAAATGGCGTCCTAAATTGTCAATCCGATGATTTCTTGTTTTCAAACGTAGTTTATCAGCTGGTTTCGATTGGAATTGCTTGTTAGACATAGCGCACCATTGTAAATTATTTCATTGAGCAATTCTAATCCAATTTTAATTAGGAAATATGGTGACAACATAACTGAATGCCATTTATCCGTGATGTCTCAGCAAACTACCACAGCGACAAACCGAGCGAGAGTTATGCACGCCGTTATACATGCATGGTACATGTCGGGACTTATATCGCGCTCCGACCACATCGCGGTTTCAGGGTTATGGACCCGCAATACCGCGATATATTGGAGCTACACTGTATATATATATATATATATATTCTTGAAAATGAATTAAGAATTATCAGTTACGATCAAATTTGCAATTCATTCACTAAGTGTAGAAGATACTTCCATCTATAATTATATAATTTATATCTCTTTTTATTAGCTACAAAGAGATTAACTTCTTAGATATTCACCTTATTCGGCTCTAAGGACTCTATATGAACTCTATAAAACTATCGTTATTTCTAAGAAGAAAAATATACACGAAATAGAAATTTTTTCTTCTTTCCTCCCCTGTTTTTCTACATGTAATCTAGGGAATAAATTCACAAGAAAGTAGCAATCGATCTTCTCTACTTTCTATTAATATTTCATTCATAAGATATCGGAAATCTACACGAATTAGATAAATGAATTAAGAGTTTATTTATTTATCTGTTACCTCTCTAGATTACTACGATTAAAAACTCCAGTTGAGGTACATATTTCCTTTTGCCTTTGTACATGGAAAATAGCTGATCCGTTAAGCTATTATTCTATATTATACTATCTTTTGTTTGATTATATAAGAGTCTAGGTCAGTCGTGCTCTGTCTAAACTCTGCTATAAAATAATAAATAAGAAGAAAATCTTATATTTAGGCATATATATAATTCGATACGTTCTTTTCTTTGCCCTTTTATATTTTTCTTCTGGATCTTTTAAGACTACGATAGTAATATACCAAATATTTTTGTCTCAGTTAGAATCTATTACACTGAAGATTCTTCATCTGGGAATAATAATTTTATTATGATTACGATTAGAAATTATTTAGGAAGGTTTAAAACTTATAATCACTAGACCCAATTAATCTACGTATATTATAGGTCTACTTTATCTTTATTGAGGAATAGTTTTGCTTCGACTAGCTCTATACCTCTAATATTTCACTCATAACTAGAGTCCATGTCAATCAAAATTTTCTCGCACTTTTGGTATCGACAATGGATACATATTTAGTAAAGGCATTAATTTATTCAGTACGTGACTTATTATTATTGCCTAAATTAAATATTATACAATACTTCCCATTTGATTTTTTATTGGCTTTGTTACTATTCAGAAACTGCCAAAGTCAGTCATTTCCTTTCTCTAAACTTTCCGAAGCTTTAGATTATATTTATATATATATTTAAAAAAATGCTTAGAGGTTAATTAATGATAGTGTTGCGAGCCGAGGGTTAGCAGCGTCTGTAGGACTTCTCCACAGCAATATAAACTAGGGGTGGAACTAAAGCTGGCTAGACAGCGAAAGTCCCAACCGCCTTACTGAAACATTAGACTTAGTCTAGGCCTCGCTTGAGCGGTATAGTGAGTCTCAGATAAAAAATAAGTGACAGTGTAAAATAGCACTATGTTCTATTCTGTTCTGCACCAAGTGCCAGTATTCTATTCTATTCTGTATTTGAGGGAGTGAAAAGAAGAAACAAGACAATGAATGTGGAAATAAAATAATTTTATCCTTTAAGGATGCTTAATAAAATATATGATAACAATTTGAGATCTTTGTTGTCATTTTGACTGGTGTCGTATCAAGCACAGTTATGGACTGCTGTATGAAATCATTCCATGGACGATTTGACGTACACTATGAATAAAATGACATGACATGACATGACATGACATGGTGAAATTTGATGAAAACTAATGCATAGCAAGTTTCAGAATAAATCTCAATGAGACATAGATTACTAAAAAAGCTGCCTCTTTAAATTTAAGAAAAGAGAGAAAGAAAACAAAATAAATAAATAAAATGACCAAAAGCAAGTTTCTTATTTTACATCATTAAAATTAACCCCTCTAATAAAATGTATAAATTTTGGTCGAAAAGTTGCTGCACTAAAAAAACAAAACAAAAAGAAAAACAACAAAAAAAAAACAGACAGTTCGGAAATTCAAATAAAGCCAAAATTTGCAGCAAAAATAAACGTGACTTTTGCTAACCAAAGCTAATCCGAGACTGAATCGGGAATCCCAAGAAATTGTTTATATAATCCCAGGCTCATGTCTCCCAAACCCAGCAGATTTTACAACGGATTCCCTGAACCTAGCAGATTCTCTCCGGGAAATTGGGATTCCCGGACCAAAGTCGCAAGGGAATGGCCGCCCCCAGGAGAAAAATGTCTGGGAAGATGCCGCCCCACCGAAATTCCGACCCGCCATCTTTGATTTGCCAATAAAAATCAACCCAGTACCCAACTTCAACCGGCAAATATAAAGTTGTCTTGAATGAAATCCCCCAAGTAATTCCAACCAAAATGACCCCAAAATAATAAATTTCATGACTGCCATAACTAGAAAACTTTTTATGGTACAGATTGCATGGAATTCATTGTGAAGTTTAGCTTGACAGGTCTGTGATGACTCTGCTGTTTTGACAGTTACGCTTCACTGATCACACACAGGCTGCCATAATTCAATGTTTACACTCTAAAACAATGGATGACAGTGACAACAGCATGCTACAATCTGAACAATTTTGTGATAAAAATAGCTTATTTACAGCATATAATGGATTAAAATTGAATTGCAAAAAAAAAAAAAAAAAAAGGTAATCACATTGTTCAAGAAGGCTACGAATGGCAAGTTTGCATCTTTCAGAATAATTAAGTATTGATTGTGCACTGCCAAAATGTGTGAACAGCTGATTTGCGAACCAGGAAGAAAATTGTAACACAGGAAACTGGGTCACTACATTACCCCCCTCCAGGGTCGATTTAGTTCCATCAAACGACCCTGAACAAAAGGTCCAATATCAATCCAGTTTCCAAACACAACCTTCGAAATGCAAAACCGTTACTATTCTACTAAAAACATCATGATCACGGCACCAAGTTAATTTGAATGGTAAGAAAAAGCGCCGTGTCAAAGTTATAACGATTCAAAATTGATTACTACAGAAAACTTGAGTTACCTACACTTAAATATGCAAACTATTGCTTAGACTGACTCCTTAACAACCATGAATTTAAACTTAATGACAATCTGAATGACCGATATAAATATGATGATAATAAAACAATGTTAGAATCATTTTGGTTACATTACATTACAATACATTGATGTGACCATGAGCTGAAATTGGATGAGAAATTGACGAATTTGCGTGAATAAATGTGATATGGCAATTGTTTTGCTTCAACATGTAACTGAATAAGCTGCAAAAAACGTGCAACATGTATCTGAATAAGCTGCAAAAAACGTGCAGAAAGAAGTTGTTACGAGGTTTAAATGAAACGTATCATTTTAACAGAACATAGTCACATATTACAGTACTTTACCTGCATTTTACCCTCATTATCACAATAAAATCACCATCCTGTTCACAAATCAGAGTGACCACAAATCACTTGTTTATTAGATTGTTACATCTATAAATGTTCGGACTTGAAATGATGATGTTCAAGTATGAACATTTATAGAGACCAACTTTACAAGTGCTGTGCAGTCTGGGAGCAGATCAACTCTCTCTCTCTCACCCCCTTTCTCCCTATCCTTAAATTGCTATCTAAATTCTTTACTAATGCTATCTACTTTATTACCACAATGTCACTTCCTCTTATAGAATTATTCACTTACTGTCACTTGCTTTTATAGAATTGTTTACTTAATGTCATTATTCCTTTTATAGAATTGTTTACTTAATGTCATTACTGTTTATCACTATTACATTCCTGAATTATTAAATGTCACATTTTATCACTTTTTCTACCATACTTCTTTCTGAATTCTTCGGTTAGTTAGTCCTCAACACATCAATAGTTTTCCTGGAATGTTTGGTACTGCTTCCTACCTCATCTCCTTTCCTCATTGACATCATATGTGGATTTTTCCTCATTCCTGTATTTGTTTGTTATTGTTCATTTATTGTCTATATTCCTCTCCATGTTGTTCTGGGCTGTCCTCTTTATCTCACTGCCTTTCATATTCTTTTGGTTAAGTCTCTCATTGTATTTTCCATATATGCTTTTCCTAAAGCAGATCTGACCTCTTTCTTTTGGTTTTCCTTTCCATCCTCCTCCTCCAGGCCCTTCTTTTCTCCCTTTCCAGAGTTCTTCTTCTTCTCCTCCACTGCCTTCTCTCCTTTTCCAGAGTTTTTCTTTTCCTCCCTCCTTGCTGAATCTTTCTTTTCTCCAATCTGCTGATTAGTTTCCTTATTTCAGCTCGTTCTTTCTTCTCTGCATCTCTCCTCCTGTCTTCCTGCCTTCATTCTGCCTCTCTTTCTCTTTCCCTTTCTTCCTCTCTCTTCCTTTCCATGTCAAACCATCTCTCTTCCCTTCGTCTATCTTCCCTCATGTTCTCTTCCACCGCTTTCTTAAGGCCATTCAATGCAGCCATGACTTTACCCAGCATACAAGTGGCTTCTGTCAATGCCTTCTCCATTCTGTCAGATGCTTTCTCTGTTCTTGCACCTTGTCTGTTCCCACTCTGTATGGCTGACACCAGACCATTCATAGCCACCAGACTTATTTCCAGAGTTGGCCCCATCATGCTTTCCACCTGCTCTCTGATCTTCTTCCACTCCTTTGACCCTTCTGCTTCAGGCTCCTTCCCTACTTCAGTCTCAGTCACCTCTTCTCTTTCTGCTGCCACTCTACCTTCTGATGTTGCTACCTTTCTCCTTTTAGCTATCACTTTTTCATCTGCTGACTTCCGTTTTCCTAAATCCTGGTCCCTGGCCTCTGATAATCCGTCAGCCTCACCTTGCGGCATAAGCTGTGGCCATAAGGTCTTCCAGCTCCTATATGGCCTCTCCATCTTTCACTGTTTCTTCTTGCTCTTCCTTCTGCATAGACCGAGGAGGTTCTGGTTCAGCCCTGGACATGGGTGTGGTCCTCCCCATCAGCTCAAATTCTACCGAGCCCAAGTCTGAAGCTGGCCGCGATCCAACATTACTCACATCAGGCCTCTGGGCAACCATGAGGAGAGCTGTGCTTCTGGTAGGCGGAAGTGTTGTTCCCAGGCCATCAGCCCTCTGGGCAAAATGGGGAGAGCGGTGCCTCCAGTAGGCAGAAGTGTTGTTCCCAGGCCATCAGTCCTCTGGGCAAAAACGGGGAGAGCGGTGCTTCCAGTAGGTGGAAGTGCTGATCCTAGTCCTCTCTACTAGACTAGGAGGTCCTCTGTGCCATAACTGGGATAGCATCACTTCCAGTGGGAATAAGTGCTGTACTGAGGCCATCCGGTCTAGCGTCGGGAACGGGCTGCAACGTCGTACCGGAATCACTTCCCAGGGGTGATAACATGGAACGCTGAGGAGCGGCAACCACTGGATCGGCTGGAGCAAAGGCAGATGGCACTTCATGGCTTGTCCGGATTGGTTGAAACGATGACCCCAAGTTCATCCCAGCAAGTGTAGTAGCCTGGCATAGAGGACCTTGCGGGTAGGTTGTAGGCATCTGCATTGCTGTAGCCATTTCCGGGTTATGGCTAGCGCTGGAGGCTTGCTGCATCCCTGTAGGTCCTGCCTGCCCTGTCCATAGCCCAAGTCCTGTCACCAGCTGGTTCATCGTGGCAAACTGCTGGAGCTGCTGACCTCCTGCTATTGGGATCGGGTTCTCCGTCTCTGTCAAAGGCACAACAGTTGCTGGCGTCTGTCTCACCCTGCTAACTGCGCTGCATGGACTGGTGAGTACAGCTGGCTGGCTCTCTCCGACGGCTGGCGACTCTGCAATGTAAGCAAGGTGCAGGGTATCCGATGTCAGGGTCTCTGCTAACTGGTCAGGACTTGCTGCCGGCATCGGTTCCGCCACTATCGTTACTTGAGACTGCTCCCCTGCCTGCTTCTTCAAGAAGAAGAGTAGACTCCTCCTGTGTAAACTTCACGAGGTCTGTCTCCCCAATCTGGTAGGGACTGGGCTGGCCACCATCCACTCCTGATGGCTTGTCACATTCATCTCCCATGCTCTCGGCAGGTGTCTTGAGTAGTGGTTCACATGGTGGTTCATCTGGTGCAGTGTTGTACACTTGAACGTGCACAGGTGACAGTAAAATGGGATCTTATCTCCTGCCACATGGTTCTTCAGCACATGATCCTCCATCGGCCCTCGCTCGCCCACGATCTGTAGACCCTTCTGTTTCTGGCAGCCCAAACAGAGGTAGGCCCTGCCCCGCTTCTTTGCCTTCTCTATGGCTTCTTTGCTGTACAGCAAGCTCAGCATCCTCGTGTCCATCTTTCCCTGGAAGTATAAAATAAATCGATCCTAGCTTATCTCTATAAGCTCCCCCGAGCCCTTGACCAGTTTGCATGTGATCTCTGTCTGTTTACCTAAGCGCTCGCACTCCGGGTTTATACCTATGTGAAAGACGCAATGACTCCAGATTGGCCTGCTTTATAAAATCTCGGTGAAATTCTCTCTTCGCCTTAACACCCTAGTAACCTTATTTTGCGGACGGTACAATATGTATACGGGGCCCCATCTAATGCACTTATAGTGCGTGTCAATCTTTTCCCGCTTCTATTCCTATTCTGTCTTCAAAACTGCCGATCTGTACCTCCACCAAATCCTGTGCACTCAGCACTGCCATGGTAGAATCTTAGTACACTTTGTACCTTACCTCCATACTTTCTTCCTCACTTTAGCAACATCGGTCTGCATTAGATCTCCTCCCCTTTTCTATGTCCACTACCATCAAGTTACGCTAGATATTCACCTCTCTTGCCTTCATCTTACACACCAACAAACACTTTAGGTACATCCATTCTTCTAACTACAACTTTTCCAATTCTGTGACATTCCTCCCCCTGCTAAAAATTAATTTGCTATTTTTACATATGTCTGCTGTTATGCTTGCCCAATGCATAGCAGTATTGTTCCCTATTTTCTTAGTGTTGAGATTTTATATGTTCTTCAATCTGCTTCTTTGCCCTTACTATCCACCTTGGTATATGAGTGCCCTCATATGGTTTAAGCTTATTATGATGTACTGGTCTTTCTGTTCTGGCCCTGTCGAGTTGCAGTACAAAGTCAATTTCTAAATGCTTCTTGCCTACCAAGAATGGACCTTCAAATACACGTTCTAATTTTGGTGAAATTCCAACTTTCCTGGCCTCCATGAGGCACCAGACTACATCACCAACATTGTATCGATGGAAAGCAACCTTTGTGTCATAGAGATCTTTACTCCTTTTGGCGGCTGTGGACATATGCTTATGGGCAATTTCATGTGCATGTTGCATTCGTGCTCTCAAGGAGTCCACATAGTCACCATAAGAAGTAATCTCCTCGTCAGTGGGACCGGCACAGTGGCTCAGTGGTAGAGCGTCCGCTTTGTGACCGGGAGGTTGCGGGTTCGATCCCCGGCCGGGTCATACCAAAGACTTTAAAAATGGTACTAGCTGCTCTTTCGCTTGGCGCTCAGCATTAAGAAAGTAGAGCTAGAACTGGTCAGCTCAGTGTCAGTATAATGTGACTGGGTGGAATATCATGTCAAAGTGTCTGGGGCGTGATATTTCAGTGAGGCAGCACTCTAAAAGTGAGCATTGAGCTCCCTGCCACATCCAGACACCGTCGCGATATGACTGAAAAAGGTTGAAAGCGACGTTAAGCCCAAATCAAACAAAACAAACTCCTCGTCAGTGGTATTGGTGCTTCCAAACACCAACTCTGCAGGCAGCCTTACCTCCCTTCCTATGGTCAAAAGGTGTGGTGTCATCCCTGTCGACTCGTTTGGTGTCGCACGATAGGCACCAGCGAGACAGCCAAGATGCAAGTCCCATTCCAATTTTTCCCCACATAAGTACGCTTTAACCATCCGCAGTAACGTTCGGTTGAAACGCTCCGCCTGTCCATTACCTCTAGGGTTTCTAACACTGGTCCTTGTTTTTCTTACCTCTAACATTCTATAGTGGACCGCTGAAAGCTCTTTCTCCGTAATGCAGTAATTACGCTCGGCTTTATTTAACAATCTGCTGGCATATGCAATCACCCGCTCACGATCACCCTGAAACTGGTGCAGAATGGCTCCTATTCCAACGTCTGAAGCATCAACATCGAGGATAAACTCGCCACCATCATTTAATGGGTACCCCATTATGTCAGCACTCAGCAAGGCCTTCTTCATGCTTTCAAAGGCTGTTTGACGGGCCACTGTCCATAGAAACTTCTTACATTTCCTTGTCAGCTCCATCATGGGCCTTACCATGCTGGCAAAGTTTCTGACATAGCACCTGTAGTAGGAACCCATTGCAACCAGTTGTTTAACTTGCCTTGGAGTTTTTGGAACTGGCCAAGAGGCAATCTTCATGATGTTTGTGGGGCTGGGTTTTATGCCTCCACCTGAATCAACATGGCCCAGAAATACAACCTCCTTTTGAAGCATAAGACACTTCTCTGGTTTGAGCTTAAGGCCAGCGGCCTTAATTCTTTCAAGGACCTCTTCTACTCTACCCATGTGTTCTTCAAAACTCTTACTGAACACATTGATGTCGTCTTTGTATATCAGACATGTAATCCACTGCAAGCCCTGGGGTGCCATTTCCATAGTGCCCTGAAATGTGGATGCTGCATTATTGAGGCGGAAAGGCATCCGGGTCATCTCAAAGTGACCGTACTTACAGACAAAGGCACTCTTAGGTATATCCTCCTCTAACAGGGGAATCTGGAAATAGCCGCTGAGGAGATCAAATGTACTGAAATACTGCGATCCAGCCACAGCGTCAAGGCAGTCTTGTATTCTCGGCAAAGGGAACCCATCAGGTTTCACTAGTTCGTTCACCTTTCGATAGTCAACACAGGGTCGAATACCACCATCCTTTCTTTTAACAAGGACTATAGGACTGGCCCAAGGCGATGTGCTCTCGCGGATTACCCCTTTTGCCTTCAGATCCTCAATTGCCCTCTTCTCTTCCTCCGCATATCCCAGAGGGATTCGCCTTGGTGGCTGCTTGACAGGTGCTGCACCGTCAGTTTTAATGGCGTGAGACGCAAGATGTGTTAGCCCTAGATCCCATTCATCCCGCAAAAAGGTATCTTGAAACCTGTGCAACAGCTGAACCACCCTAAGTTTCTGATCATTATTTAAGTTCTCAGTGGTTTTCTGGTATAGATCTTTCAAATGGATTGGGATTTCCGAACTCACCACATGAGTTTTCCTGGCACTATTGTCTGTGATAGGTGATGACCCATCTTCAGTGTAAAATTTTACCCTTCTTATGGTCGCTTGATTTGCCACCTCACTAGCATCTTCTTCCCTTACTAATATATAGGGTTCACCATCTATAGCTTCGGCCTTCCCTATCACTGCATCTTGTTTTATTGACATAGCCGTGGGAAACAGGTTAAGTACCCTTACCTTGCCAGTACAAGCTTGATTAATAGTGTTGAGGCCATTTGAAGAGAATATTCTGCTTGGAAATGTTCAGTGGGCTTCACTATAAAATCTGTCTCACTGGAAAAGTCATCATACTCATGTCTTTCCAGGTATACATCAATGATGCTTTCGCTTTGGGCAGGTATGACGAAATGATCTGTGGCTGTTACTTTTCTGACACGGGTTTTGACTCCCACTTGTATGATTGGTACTTCCTTCTTATCTATAAATAGGACACCTTGCTCATCAATAAGTCAGAAGGACCATTCTTACCGTTTTGTAATATGTCAACTCCCAACAGGCCATCATCATCAATATCTGCTACAATGGCTTCTAGCTCAGCTTGATAGCAAATGTGCCCTTCCCCCTTTCTTTTATACTTACACCACTTGCGCCTACCAGTTTTGACGTCTTCTCAAGTGTCGGTCTGTCTCCAGGCTGCATGGAGTCATAAACTCTTGTAGAAATTATAGTTTTTGACGCGCCAGTGTCGGTAGTGAACAAAAGTGGATACCCCTGTACGGTACCCCTTATGTACACTCCGTCTGGTAGCTTCCTGGTCATCTTAACTGATTTTATAACAGTTTTGATATTTGATTCTTCTTTATTAGAAAGGCCATTTCCCAAATGGTAGGCTTCTCTGCGGCCGCCAGAGACAGCCTGCTCTAGTTTAAAGAGTTACCCTGTTGTGGTTGACCTTGCAGTTGAGAGGTTGGTTTTCCTCTCCCCCTTTCTGTGTTACTTTCTAACCTGTCAGACTTTGGGCAGTCTCTAATTATGTGTCCAAATTCCTTGCACCGGTAGCATTGGATCTTATTTCTTCCAGAAAACCCTGCCTTTCCTTGTTTTTGGTTCGGCTTCCTATCAGTGGTGATGGACTGGTTCTTTATCTGACTGACTAACGTCTGTATCAAATCTGTTAGCACCTTCATAGAGTCATTCTTTTCAGTTGTAGCTGTATTGGCTTGCTGCATTTGCTGATCATTATTTGTCCTTCTTGCCAGAGGTTTGTCTGTCTTCGCAGGTATTCTGCGAGCTTCATCCGTTCATACGGAGCACCTTCACTACGACTGGTTCTCCTCGTATACCTTTTGAACTTCTTCCCATCATGAGTCTCAGAAGAACTTCTTTGTCTTGTCTGCGCAAAAATAACAGCATGGTATACCACCTTGTCTATGTCATCTGGCTCCTTATGAAACTCGATTTCGAAGCGGGCCTTGTGTCTCGCATTCCGTCTAGAAATCTTCCCACCAGGTCTTCTCGCTTGGTTCTGCTGTCTCTATTCTTATAGGCTTTAGCATATAGGCGTTTCAGGTCTGCAGCATACTCCTCTGCCATCTAGCCTTCTTTCTGGACTCTCTGACTGAATTTAGATGCAAATGTTTTCTCTGTCTCAACGACTCTGAACCTACTGTTGAGCTCTTTTACCAGTTCTCTGTAGCAGCTTAATGTATCCTTTGATAACTGCATAAATACAAAATCGCCAGTCTTGCCTTGCAGTTTGGGTAAGAGATTATCTAGCTTTACCTCTTCGCTCCAAGTTCGTCTATCTGCTATCGCCTCAAATCGATTTATCCATACTTTCCATTCCTTCTTACCATTATATGGAGGTATCTTCCACCCACAGTTCTCCGGTGAAGACTGTCTTCTCCCAGACCTTGTTCTATAGCTATCTTGAGTTCTGGAGAAGCTGTGGGGCTCGCCTGCTTCGGGCATTCTTTCATACTCAAAATCATCACCCCTAATTGTATCTCTGCCACACCTGTTTGTTTCGGAGAAGGTCATTCTTGGCCGTCCCTCATAACTGGGTTGTCCAGTGTACCTCTGACTGTGATTGGCTGGATCAAGACCATACCCCGTACTCTCAGTTATAGACCTATACCTTGCTTCTGTATTCTCTTTTGCCGGAGCTAAATCTGTCTCATTATGTGAGGCAAATCGGGCACCCTGATTTTTATTCCATGAGGCTGCTGTCCAGTGGTTGGACCCATGGTGCCGGTCTATACTACTATCTCTTCTGGACCCATACTGTGGCTCTATACTACTATCATTTTGAGCGTTTCAGCAAATGGGCGAGAACCCTCGTTTGACATGCATCTATCACCCAAAGACTCGGGGTTTAAGTGTGCACTATTATTAATAGCTGATTGTGCAAAGCCCATACTTTGTACACTGCCCTGGTTTGATGCTGATGGGAAACTACCATCTTTTAACCCCTGCAGTACCGACAAGACCTGTCCCAGTGTACCAGTTATGTTCTCTTGCCGTTTGTGCATGTTAATTTGCTCTTGCTGTAAGTTACTAATTGCATTGGTCAGACCTATTATGGTGTTCTGCATGTTTATATGGGAATACATACTCATGCTGTTAGGGAAACTTGCTGTATTTCTACTGGCACAGGAACCGTTTTCCTAAGATCTCGAATAAGTGGGTTGGCCCTCACCAGTCCCATATAACCTAACGGGGTCAGACCTAGTACTCTCTCCTAAGACATTGTCCCTACTATCGAAGGGGGTATTGTTAAATGCCCTATTACGCAGCTGCAACAACATTGAAGCGGCCATGGAATGTGGGTTACTTTGTGTCTTTGAGTGTCGGTCTGTCTCCAGGCTGCATGGAGTCATAAACTCTTGTAGAAATTATAGTTTTTAATGCGCCAGTGTCGGTAGTGAACAAAAGTGGATACCCCTGTACGGTACCCCTTATGTACACTCCGTCTGGTAGCTTCCTGGTCATCTTAACTGATTTTATAACAGTTTTGATATTTGATTCTTCTTTATTAGAAAGGCCATTTCCCAAATGGTAGGCTTCTCTGCGGCCGCCAGAGACAGCCTGCTCTAGTTTAAAGAGTTACCCTGTTGTGGTTGACCTTGCAGTTGAGAGGTTGGTTTTCCTCTCCCCCTTTCTGTGTTACTTTCTAACCTGTCAGACTTTGGGCAGTCTCTAATTATGTGACCAAATTCCTTGCACCGGTAGCATTGGATCTTATTTCTTCCAGAAAACCCTGCCTTTCCTTGTTTTTGGTTCGGCTTCCTATCAGTGGTGATGGACTGGTTCTTTATCTGACTGACTAACGTCTGTATCAAATCTGTTAGCACCTTCATAGAGTCATTCTTTTCAGTTGTAGCTGTATTGGCTTGCTGCATTTGCTGATCATTATTTGTCTTTCTTGCCAGAGGTTTGTCTGTCTTCGCAGGTATTCTGCGAGCTTCATCTGTTTCATACGGAGCACCTTCACTACGACTGGTTCTCCTCGTATACCTTTTGAACTTCTTCCCATCATGAGTCTCAGAAGAACTTCTTTGTCTTGTCTGCACAAAAATAAATGCATGGTATACCACCTTGTCTATGTCATCTGGCTCCTTATGAAACTCGATTTCGAAGCGGGCCTCGTTGTCTCGCATTCCGTCTAGAAATCTTCCCACCAGGTCTTCTCGCTTGGTTCTGCTGTCTCTATTCTTATAGGCTTTAGCATATAGGCGTTTCAGGTCTGTAGCATACTCCTCTGCCATCTCGCCTTCTTTCTGGACTCTCTGACTGAATTTAGATGCAAATGTTTTCTCTGTCTCAACGACTCTGAACCTACTGTTGAGCTCTTTTACCAGTTCTCTGTAGCAGCTTAATGTATCCTTTGATAACTGCATAAATACAAAATCGCCAGCCTTGCCTTGCAGTTTGGGTAAGAGATTATCTAGCTTTACCTCTTCGCTCCAAGTTCGTCTATCTGCTATCGCCTCAAATCGATTTATCCATACTTTCCATTCCTTCTTACCATTATATGGAGGTATCTTCCACCCACAGTTCTCCGGTGAAGACTGTCTTCTCCCAGACCTTGTTCTATAGCTATCTTGAGTTCTGGAGAAGCTGTGGGGCTCGCCTGCTTCGGGCATTCTTTCATACTCAAAATCATCACCCCTAATTGTATCTCTGCCACACCTGTTTGTTTCGGAGAAGGTCATTCTTGGCCGTCCCTCATAACTGGGTTGTCCAGTTTACCTCTGACTGTGATTGGCTGGATCAAGACCATACCCCGTACTCTCATTAATTAACTTCAATAATAATAATATTAAAAACTTAGGGAAGGGCATATAACCTGACTCATGACAATTTTGTTAATTAAATTCTATTTTCATAATGTGTAGACTTGCAAACAAAAAAAAAAAACAAAAAACAAAGAAAAGACCAAAAAGAAACAAAGACAAAACCGCACAAATGGTCAAAAATCTTTAGGAAAAATCTTGAAGCAGTCAAATGAATTTCAGGTAAGAAAACGATAGTGTATTGTCATTGTACCTGTCATCAACACTAGTTTTCGGTATTCGGAAAGCATGACCCCCGCCCATCGGGGACCGTGAAATAGATGGGCTGCATATGCCTCCATGGCAGAGCTGCTAGTAACTAAGTAGGACCTGAATTCATGTGATTGGGTCCGGTAAAAGTCCCACAAATTTGGAGGCAATGTCTCTAAACTATGGAAACATTGTTGACTTGGACATTATACAGCAATTCATGCAGTGGATTCTGAAGTCAAGCATGGTCTGAAGTCAAATTCAGTTAGATCTGGCCAACCCATCTATGAAGCATGTGATGATAATTTGGATGCATGGAAATAGGTAGCACCTATTAAATTCATTTTAGCGTTAATTGGAAACAACTGTGTCCAAATATTTAGAACATTCACTGTATTTGTGACACAAAACTACCCACCTGATTGACAGCCAGCGTGCCAACTGACACTGAAATTGACATCATCAGTTGTAGCGAAATGGACACGGTTTTCCTTAAATAACTCAAAGAGCAGAAGACAACATTGCACCAAAATGTCTTCTCTTTAAATTGTGCTTAAATTGATTTAAATATAGGAATTGGACATTATTTAATGAGTTTTACAATAAGGTAGGCAAAACTAAGTTCTATTTCATTTCAGGCAGTTGGACTGTGTATCTGCTAACCTGGACCATGTACCATTTAACATGGACCATGTACATGTACCATTGTACAGGGACCATTCATACACGGAGCTTGTACTACTGAACATGATCCATCAAACCATGAGATTGATCGTGAAATATTTTCTATGGTCATTCTCTCCCTTCTGCTGATTCAAGAAGGGCAGTTGTCAGTTTCTGGTGAAAGAATGTGCACAATACTGGTTAACCTCTTAGAGGACTAAGCCTGCCCAGTAAACGTGTGGTTAGGTAAACTGGCCCTGCTCGACATGACCCCAATGGGTTGACTGGGCCATAATACCTCAACACAAAAATAAGAATCTCTAACCCGTTCTAAACACCCAAAAATGCTGAATATCCCATCCAATATTTAGGACATTTTCACTGATTCAATCCAATATTTAGGATATTCTCAAATTCTAAACTTACATAGTTCAAGTATCAATCCGTTAATTGTCCATGATTAATCCAGTAATTGCCAAATATTGGCAGATAAGTTGTGTAAACAATGTCAGAAAACAAGTTACCTGAGATCTTACCATTCATCGCGTTGTCTCTGTTATCACGAGACTACAGTGGTCTTGTGAATGTAATTAACTTCAGGCGATGTCATTGAAGTCAAAAGATACTTTGATGTGTTCGATGTTTTGGTAGTTAAAAGAAATCTGTTTTGATGTCTTTGTAAAGTGATGCAATTAAATGACCTTGAAAGATATGGCAAGGAATGAATTAATTCGGCAGTTTCTTTACCTTGTTTGATTAGTTGAATAAAAAGATCAATTAATAAGTTAAATACCTTGAGTAATGTAAAGGTGTGAATCTGCATTTTGGGTATATGAAGTATGAAATTTCTTTCCGTTTTTGCCATTCAATTTTATTGCAATGGCACAACAGAGCATCATATCAATGTTCAAAAAGTCAAACGACAGGTTTGGCAACCCAGTCCAAGTCCAAGACAAAAACCGGCTAGGGCAACCGGAATCTGCAGAAATGCTGTCAGAAAGTGGGAATTCAGTCCTGCTTCAATCCCGCAGATTATATTATCAGTCTATATCCGGTTGTCTCAGTTGTCTCAGTTGTCTCCCCTGTTCACCACCTGTCAATCAAGTAAGGTGTCTTCAATCATGTCCGATGTGCCGGCACACAATTTCTTATCTTGTATTTGCTTTTATATGCATAGATAAATGTTATATAAAGGTTTGAAATCAAGTACCCAAGTAGACACAATAATGTACAGAAATCGGGATTATTATTAAAAGGATTTATAGGACTTTGCCAATTGTCATTAGTTTTCGTGACAGGTGATATTATATTTTCACTTTGGAAATTGGCTTGCAGATGACATCATCGTCATCGGTTGTACCGATTCAGATTGCAAAATTTCTAGAGGCCTGATTTACTATCAAAGATTTTATGTAGAACCTTCATAACTGAAGTGGATGACCAACAGGGCCAATACTAGAAAAACAGGGCCAATACAGGATTTGTCTGTTTATTTCATCTGTATGAAGCAGGCTGTTTTGGCTGTATAAATGCAATATTATCATATAGGGGTGTAAGGATACACCTACCTCACAATACGATATGTATCGTGATACTTACTTCACGATACAATATGTATCGTGATACTTTTAATCTGTTAATAAACTACTGTAGAACTATGTTATGGAAAATATAATCATTAAAACAATATTTCTTTCACGAAAATTGAGATATTTTTATGGGCCAAACAGTCTATTGTTGCGAGTGCTTTTTAGCCGAACGGAATACGATAGTTGTCGTAAGGCGAAAGAAGACGCTTACATCGATAATTAATGCATCAATAAAGCAAAATTAAGTAGGATTCAACATAAAAACAACATTTAAGCAGTTTCTCTGCTATTTTTTTTCGTACCGCGGTGAACCGTACTTTCAGTGAATCGTTA
Organism: Anodontia alba; assembly: GCA_964016985.1. NCBI lineage: Eukaryota > Metazoa > Mollusca > Bivalvia > Lucinida > Lucinidae > Anodontia > Anodontia alba. Next base: position 19,730,567 of record OZ024826.1, read on the forward strand.
CCCCTCTATTATCATAGTTGATTATTATTATATTATTACATCCCCGGCATACAAAGTATATAGGGGGTATATGGTTTCGTATCAGTATTTGTGTGTCTGCCTGCCTGTGTGTAAACTTTTTTTTTCCATCAAAGATTTCTCAGGAACTAATGCACCTAGGATTTTGAAATTTGCTAGAAACATTGGATATGACTTATTGTATTGTAAAAGAGAGAATCAGCATCTTCATGCTTATTGTTTCCTTTATTTGTCCATTTTTTCTTTCTCTTCAATAGAATTTTTTTTGACACAGATCTCAGCTCCTATGAGAGTCAGTGTCTTCAAACTTTGTATACACCTATAGAGGGCTAAAAATATATTGTGTAAAAGATACTCATGATGCTGAAATTTATTTTGCCTTTCTTTTCAGCTCACCTGAGCACAAAATGCTCAAGGTGAGCTGTTGTGATCAGTCAATGTCTGTCGTTTGTCCTGCGTCTTCAACATTTGCTTTAAAAGCATACATCTTCTACACCCCTGGCCCAGTTGACTCGAAACTTGTTAGAAAGCATCGGGGTGACTTGTAGATCAAAAATAGCTAAAATTGTTCCGATCGGAAATCCTAGATGGCCACCATGGCAGCCATCTTGAAAATCTATTTTTTGCTCCTGAACCATAAGGCCAATTGACTTGAAACTTGGTAGAAAGCATCTTAATGATCAAAAGTAGCTGAAATCGTTCTGACTGGAAATCCAAGATGGCCACCGCGGTGACCATCTTGAAAATCTATTTTTTACTTCTCCACTTGAACCAAAAGCCCAATTGAGTTGAAACTTGGTAGGAAGCATCGGGTTGAGTTGTAGATCAAAAATAGCTCATCATACCGATTGGAAATCCAAGATGGCTGCCATCTTGAAAATCTATTTTTCGCTTTTTCTCCTGAACCGAAGAGCCAACTGATTTCAAACTGGGAAGGAAGCATCGGGATGATTTGTAGATCAAAAATAGCTAAAATCGTTGTGATAAAAAATCCAAGATGGCCGCCATGGCCACCATCTTGAAAATCTATTTTTCACTTCTTCCCCTGAACTGAAAAGCCATTTGACTTGAAACTCGATAGGAAGCATCGGGATGACTTTTAGATCAAATTGTAGCTAAAATTGTAATGATCAGAAATCCAAGATGGCTGCCATGGCTGAAAATCTGTTATTTGCTTCTTACCCTGAACCAAAAGGCCAATTGACTTGAAACTTGGTAGGAAGCATCAGGATAACTTGTAGATCAAAAATAGCTAAAATCATTCCAATCAGAAATCCAAGATGGCTGCCATGGCTGCCATCTTGGAAATCTATTTTTTGCTTCTTCTCCTGAACTGAAAGACCAATTGTCTCAAAACTTGATAGGAAGCTTCAGGTTGACTGCTAGATAAAAAATAGCTAAAATCTCTCCAATCCGCCATGCCACCATCTTGAAAATCTATTTTTTGCTTCTTCTTCTTCTGAACCGAAAAGCCAATTGACTTGAAACTTGGTAGGAAGCATCAGGGTGACTTTTAGATCAAAAATAGCTAAAATTGTTCTGATTGGAAATCCAAGCTGGCCACCATCTTGAAAGTCTATTTTTTGCTTCTCCTCCTGAACTGAAAAGCCAATTTACTTGAAACTTATTAAGAAGCACAGGGGTGACTTGTAGATCAAAAATAGCTAAAATCCTTCCAGTCAGAAATCCATGCTTGGCTGCCATCTTGAAAATCTATTTTTCCCTTCTTCTCCTGAAATGAATGGCCAGTTATCTTGAAACTTGGTAGGAAGCATCAGGGTAACTTGTACTTTTATTGTAGATCAAAAATAGCTAAAATTGTTCTGATCAGAAATTCAAGATGGCTGCCATGGCCTCTATCTTTGAAATCTTTTTTGCACTTCTCCTTCAGAACCAAAAGGCCAATTTACTCGAAACATGGTAGGAAATCTGGGTGACTTGTAGATCAAAAATAGCTAAATTTGTTCTGATTTGAAATCCAATATGGCCACCACAGTCGCCAGCTTGAAAATCTATTTTGAACTTCTTCTGAACAATAAGGCCAAATGACTAGAAACTTGATAGGAAGTATCAGGGTGACTTGTAGATAAAAAATATCTAAAATCATTCTGATCAGAAATCCAAGATGGTCACCCTAGCAGCCATGTTGAAAATCTATTTTGAACTTTTTTATTCTGAACCAAAAGACCAATTGACTCGAAACTTTATTTGAAGTATCAAGGTGACTTGTAGATCAAAAGTAGCTAAAATCATTCTGATTGGAAATTCAAGATGGGCACCAGCTTGAAAATCTTTATTGAACTTTTGAACCGAAAGGCCAATTGACTTGAAACTTGTCTGGTAATAAGGTGAGCGATACATGGCCCTCTTATTTCCTTTTTTCCATCTCTCACTCCAATGTAGTGCACAGGGAACTTTTTGTCATAGATTTCTCAGGAACTACTGCTCCTAGAATTTTGAAATTTAGTGCAAACATTGGGTATGACTTGTTGTATTGTGTAAGAGAGAATCAGCATCCTCATGTTCATCTGTCCCTTTAAATGTCCATTTTTTTTTCTTTCTCTACAATAGAATTTTTCAACAAATCTCAGTATGAGAGCCAGTGTCTTCAAACTTTGCATACTGCTACAGAGGGTTAAAAATATATTGTGTAAAAGAAACTCATGATGCTGAAATTTGTTTTGCCTCTTTTTAGCTCACTTGAGCCGAAGACTCAAGATAAGGTATTGTGATCACTCACCCTCCGTCGTCGTCGTCGTCGTCGTCCGTCCGTCCACAATCTTTAAACAACATCTCCTCCTGAACCACTGATTGGATTTTGACCAAACTTCACAGGAATGATCCTTGGTTGGTCCTCTTTCAAAGTTGTTAAAATGGTTCCGGTCCATTGCATATCTAGGTCACAGGAGCTAAAAATAGATTTTTTAACTAAAAACTTCAAAAATCCTCCTGTCAGAAACCACTGGACCGATTTCAATATAATTTTGCAGAAATGTTATTTTGGTGATCCTCTACCAAGATTGTTCAAGCCATTTGGATTCGTCAAAAAACATGGCCGCCAGGGGGTGAGGCTTATTTTCCCTATATATCTATATAGAAAACTTTAAAAATCTTCTTGTTAGAAACAACTGGATCCTCTATCAGCATGGCCGCCAGGGGGCGGGGCTTATTTTCCCTATATATCTACATGTATATAGAAAACTTTAAAAATCTTCTTGTCAGAAACCAGTTGACTGATTTCAGTATAATTTTGCAGAAATGTTTCTTTGATGATCTTCTACTAAGATTGTTCAAGACATTTGGATTCGTCAAAAAACATGGCTGCCAGGGGGCGGGGCTTATTTTCCCTATATATCTATATAGAAAACTTTAAAGATATTCTTGTCAGAAACCACTGGACCGATTTCAATATAATTTTGCAGAAATGTTCCTTTGGTGATCCTCTACCAAGATTGTTCAAGCCATTTGAATTCGTCAGATAACATGGCTGCCACTGGACCGATTTCAATATAATTTTGCAGAAATCCTCTACCAAGATTGTTCAAGCCATTTGGATTTGTCAAATAACATAGCCGCCAGGGGATGGGGCTTATTTTCCCTATATATCTATATAGAAAACTTTAAAAATCTTCTTGTCAGAAACCACTGGACCGATTTCTATATAACTTGGCAAAAATGTTCCCTTGCTGATCCTCTACCAAGATTGTTCAAGCCATTTGGATTCATCAAAAAACATGGCGGCCAGGGGGCGGGGCTTATTTTCCCTATATATCTTTATAGAAAACTATAAAAATCTTCTTGTCAGAAACCACTGGACCGATTTCTATATAACATGGCAAAAATGTTCCCTTGCTGATCCTCTACCATGATTGTTCAAGCCGTCATGATTTGTCAAAAACATGGCCACTAGGGGGGCGGGGCTTATTTTCCCTATATATCTGTTTAGAAAACTTTAATAATCCTTTTGTCAGTAACCACTGGACCGATTTCAATACAACATTGCAGGAATGTTTCTTTGGTAACCATCTACCAAGATTGTTCAAGTCGTCATGATTCATCAAAAAACGTGGCTGCCAGGGGGCGGGGCTTATTTTCCCTATGTATCTAAATAGAAAACTTTAAAAATCTTCTTGTCAGAAACCACTGGACCGATTTCATTATAACTTGACAGAAATGTTTCCTTGTTGACCCTCTACCAAGATTTTTCAATTTATCATGATTCATCAAAAAAAAAATGGCCGCCGGGGAGTGGGGCTTATTTTTCCAGATATATCTATAAAGAAAAGTTTAAAAATTTTCTTGTCAGAAACCAATGGACCGATTTCAATATAACTTGGCAGGAATGTTTCTTTGGTGACCTTCTACCAAGATTATTCAAGCTGGCATGATTTGTCAAAAAACATGGCCGCTAGGGGGCGGGGTATATTTTCCCTGTATATCTATATAGAAAACTTTAAAAATCTTCTCGTAAGAAACTGTGGATCAAGTTCATTGTAACTTGGCAGGAATGTTGCTTTAGTGACCTTCTACCAAGATTGTTCAAGCCCTCATGATACGTCCTAAAACATGGCCACCAGGGGGCGGGGCTTATTTTTCGTATATCTCTGTATAGAAAATTTTAAAATTCTTCTTTTCAGAAACCACCTGACCGATTTCGATATTACTTGGCAGGAATGTTGCTTTGGTGACCCTGTACCAAGATTGGTCAAGCAATCGTGATTCAGCAAAAAACATGGCTACTAGGGGTGGGGCTTAATTTCCCTATATATCTAAATAGAAAACTTTAAAAATCTTCTTGCCAGAAACCACTGAACCGATTTCAATATAACTTGGCAGGAATGTTCCTTTGGTGGCCCTCTACCAAGTTTGTTCAAGCTGTCATGATTCGTCAAAAAATATGGCCGTTAGGGGGTGGGGCTTATTTTCCCTATATATCTATATAGAAAACTTTAAAAATCTTCTTGTCAGAAACCACTGGACCGATTTCAATATAATTTTGCAGAAATTTTCCTTTGGTAATCCTCTACCAAGATTGTTCAAGCCATTTGGATTCGTCAAATAACATGGCCGCCAGGAGGCGGGGCTTATTTTCCCTATCTATCTATATAGAAAACTTTAAAAAATCTTCTTTTCAGAAACCACTGAACCGATTTCAATATAATTTTGCAGAAATGTTCCTTTGATGATCTTCTACCAAGATTGTTCAAGCCATTTGGATTCATCAAAAAATATGGCTGCCAGGGGGGCGGGGCTTATTTTCCCTATATATCTATATAGAAAACTTTAAAAATCTTCTTGTCAGAAACCACTGGACCGATTTCTATATAACTTGGCAAAAATGTTCCCTTGCTGATCCTCTACCAAGATTGTTCAAGCCATTTGGATTCGTCAAAAAACATGGCCGCCAGGGGGCGGGGCTTATTTTCCCTATATATCTTTATAGAAAACTTTAAAAATCTTCTTGTCAGAAACCACTGTACCGATTTCTATATAACTTGGCAAAAATGTTCCATTGCTGATCTTCTACCAAGCTTGTTCAAGCCGTCATGATTTGTCAAAAAACATGGCTGCTAGGGGGCGGAGCTTATTTTCCCTATATATCTGCTTAGAAAACTTTAATAATCCTTTTGTCAGTAACCACTGGACCGATTTCAATACAACATTGCAGGAATGTTTCTTTGGTAACAGTCTACCAAGATTGTTCAAGTTGTCATGACTCATCAAAAAACGTGGCTGCCAAGGGGCGGGGCTTATTTTCCCCATGTATCTAAATAGAAAACTTTAAAAATCTTCTTGTCAGAAACCACTGGACCGATTTCATTATAACTTGACAGAAATATTTCCTTGTTGACCCTCTACCAAGATTGTTCAATTTATCATGATTCATCAAAAAAGAATGGCCACCAGGGGATGGGGCTTATTTTTCCTGATATATCTATATAGAAAAGTTAAAAAATTTTCTTGTCAGAAACCATTGAACCGATTTCAATATAACTTGGCAGGAATGTTTCTTTGGTGACCTTCTACCAAGATTATTCAAGCCCTCATGATACTTCAAAAAACAAGGCCGCCAGGGGGCGAGGCTTATTTTCCGTATATATCTGTATAGAAAATTTTAAAATTCTTCTTTTCAGAAACCACCTGACCGATTTCAATATTACTTGGCAGGAATGTTGCTTTGGTGACCCTGTACCAAGATTGTTCAAGCAATCATGATTCGGCAAAAAACATGGCTGCTAGAGGTGGGGCTTAATTTCCCTGTATATCTAAATAGAAAACTTTAAAAATCTTCTTGTCAGAAACCACTGAACCGATTTCAATATAACTTGGCAGGAATGTTCCTTTGGTGGCCCTCTACCAAGTTTGTTCAAGCTGTCATGATTCGTCAAAAAATATGGCCGTTAGGGGGTGGGGCTTATTTTCCCTATATAGCTATATAAAACACTTCAAAAATCTTTTTGTCAGAAACCACTGGACCAATTTCATTATACCTTGGTAGAATTGTTCCTTTGGTGACCTTCTGTCAAGATTCAGTTCCAGCAATCATGATGCATGAAAAAAACATGGCCCATTGGGAGTAGGGCTATAAAATTTATACAAAAATCTTAGAGCAGTGAACTTGGCTGAAACTTCAACAATAAGTTTGCAGTTTGCTCAGGTGAGCGATATAGGACCATTATTGTCCTCTTGTTTTTCCTTTTTTTCCACATCTCACCCCAGTGTAATGCATATAGAAAGTTATGTCAAAGATTTCTCAGGAACTGCAGCACCTAGGATTTTGAAATTTAGTACATACATTGGATATGACATGTTGTAATGTGTAAGAGAGAATCAGCATCCTTTTGCTTATCATTCCCTTTATTTGTCCATGTTTCTTTCTCTCAAATTTAATTTTTCAATATACATTTCTCACCTCCAATGAGAGCCAGTCTTCAAATTTTGTATACACCTACAGAGGGTTGAAGTATATTGTGTAAAAGAAAATCATGGTGCTGAAATTTATGTTGCCTTCTTTTTCCTTTTCCCTCCAATGTAATGCGTATGAAAATTTGAGTCAAAGATAGCTCAGGAACTACTGCACCTAGGTCAAGAAGGGCAGTTGTCAGTTTCTGGCGAAAGAATGTGCACAATACTGGTTAACCTGCCCAGAAAACATGTGGTTAGGTAAACTGACTGCGCTTGACATGACCCTTTTGGGTTGACTGGGCCGTAAAACCTCAACACAAACAAACTGCACCTAGGATTTCGAAATTTGGTACAACCATTGAGTATGACTTGCTGTCAGGGCTCTAGAAATTCTGAAATCTGAATCGGTCCAGCCGATGGCGATGTCATCATCAACGAGCCAATTTCCAAAGTGGTATTATAATATCACCTGTCACAAAAACTAAAGACACTTGACAAAGTCCTATTATATAAATCCTTTTTAATAATACACCTCAACTCCGTTATAACACAGACGCCCACTGGATGCCACCGATGAAGAAATGTGTAAGAAAGTTCGGGATCTAGTATACTCTGATAGGCCAATTCAGGTGGAAGAAATAGCGCAGGCATTAGGCATTTCACATATGTTAGCGTTTCAACAATCTTACATGATTGTTTAGGTATGCGCAAGCTAACAGCCCGTTGGGTCCCCAAATCCCTTGGCGATGAGCAAATGGCAACCAGAGCATCAGTATGCAGCACCTTGTTGAAGCGTTTTAGGTCAAAAAATGATTTTCTTTTGCCTCTGGTGACTGTAGATGAGACTTGGGCTCATTATTATGAGCCAAAGAATAAAGCTGAGAGTCGTCATTGGGTAGGGCCTGGGTCCTCGAGGCCAAAGAAGTTCAAGACACAACCATCTGCTGGCAAGGTGATGGCCACAGTATTTTGGGGCGCAAAAGGCATTATTATGTTGGACTTTTTACCCAAGAGAAGTACAATAACAGGAGTGTACTATGCAAAGCTGTTAGACCAGCTGAGAACCGCCATCCATGAAAAATGCCGAGGTAAATTCTCTAAAGGTGTTTTGCTGCAAGAGGACAACGCGAGAGTCCACACTTGCAAAATTGCAATAGATGCTGTAGAGCGAAACGGGTATGAATTAATACCACATCCTGCCTATTCGCCTGACCTAGTTCCTAGCGACTTCTTCCTATCCCCAAACTTGAAAAAGGATATCCGTGGACTTCATTTCCGGTCTGATGAAGAAGTCGTGACAGCAGTTGAGGAGTGGGTCAATGGAAAGGACTCTGACATTTTCAGTTCTGGGCTGATGGCACTTGAACACTGTTGGTCTAAGTACATCACACTAGAGGGCAATTACATCGAAAAAGAAGAGATGGATCTCAACCGGAAATAAGTTAGGTTGGTTACTTATTGACTCACCCTTGTAGTTTGTTCATACATGAAATAAGTAATTTCATGCTTTAAATGTACATACCTATGTTTAATGCTGCTTTGTTATGTGTGTATAATTGGTCAGTAAAGTTTCTACACTATGGTGTCATAAATAGATATGTAAAAAGAAAGAAAAAAACAGACAATTTTGTTGTTATTCCACCTCTATAATGAATTGACCGTAGGGTTTTTTCCTAGATAAATATTTATAGACAACAGGTTCCTGTCTTTTGTGTAAGCATGAAAGAGATCTGACCAGACTGCTTAAATTTTAAGCACTGATCAATCTTCTAGAGGCGCAAGTGGTGCATTACTTATTTTTACTGTGAATTCTACTTTGAATTATACTCGCGTGTTACGGCCGTCAAAAAAAAAAAAACAACAACAAAAGAAACACCAAAAAACAATAAGACCTAGATCAGAGTCGTATGCTATGTCTGATCAGGACCTACACAGTTTGGGAATTAATTTATCAAATCTCGGACCAACAAAATGTAAACCTTGTTGAACAAAAGAAAAACAGAAGAAGAAAACAGGTGTATTCAAGCAGTGCATTCTTTAATCACTCTCATTTGGGATTAAAGCGACCATTGATGACTTTGCAGTCCCAGTGTATTCATTCACAGGTGTCACACAAACAGATTAATTATCAGACTGCCATCACTGATGATTCGTGTTAATCGCTAATTTACCTCAAAAAGGACAGTGAAATGTTGATTTTCATATAATGTTTGGATAATCACGTAATTAATTTGTGTTGTGGTAAGTTGTCGTTATTCATCTGACCACTCCAATATATATGTCAAATGACCAGTTAGAGCCGTTTAACTACCATAATATTGCATTTAAAAGGTGCGCGGGCATTATCAGTTTGTGAAGATTTGACCGTTAATGATTTTTTAGACATCATTGATTCGTGAAAATTGGTTGATTGAGGAAAAGATGGGGTCCAAGGCACGACCCTGTTGGACCAAATTATTAGCGTTTTTGTGTGTTTAAAACCAGTCCGGGATTCTTATTTTTGGTTCAGACGCTATTTTTCGGTTTTCTAGAACCCTGCTTGTTGTATTGTGTAAGAGAGAATCAGCATCCTCATGCTTATCATTCCCTTTATTTGTTCATTTTTTCTTTCTCTCCAATAAAAGTTTTAGTATCAGGTTCTATGAGAGCTAGAGTCTTTAAATTTTGTATACACTTACAGAGGGTTGAACTCTATTGTGTTTGATTTACTTTGCCTTCTTTTACCTTTTTCTATCTGTCACTCAAATGAGGGGCAGGGAAATTTGTGTCGAAGATTTCTCTGGAAATATAAGACCTGGGATTTTGAAAGTTTGTACAAACATTGGGTTTGACTGGTATTGTGTAAGACAGAATCAGCACCCTCTTTCTTACCATTCCATTTATTATGTCTCCCCCCTTTAGGGTTCGGAGACATATTGTTATACCCCTGACATATGAAGTATGTGTGGGTATATAGTTTTTGCTTTTCTGTTTGTCCGTTCGTTCGTACAAAAGTTTGTTCGTTCGTACGTTTGTTCGTTCGTCTTTCCATCACAGGGTCAAAGTTTTTGCGTTAAAGTTTATAAGACCTCATATTTTGAAGACCCTTTGATGGATTTAGTTCATATTTAGTATGATGGTAGATATAGGTCTAAAGTTTTTATCAGCACCATCCCCACCCCGGGGGTGACCTTGGGGTCAAGGTCATGGACTTAGAATTTTTGTAAAAAAGTCACAGGGTCAAAGTTTTTGCGTTAAAGTTTATGACCTCATATTTTGAAGACCCTTTGATGGATTTCGTTCATATTTGGCATGATGGTAGATAAAGGTCTAAAGTTTTTATCAGCACCATCCCCACCCCGGGGGTGACCTTAGGGTCAAGGTCACAGACTTAGAATTTTCATAAAAAAGTCAAAGTTTTTTGTGTTTAAGTTTATATAGCTATATCATCAAGACCCTTGAGGAATTTCATTTATATTTGACATGTTGGTATATATCGGTCTACCATTTTAGTCCGCATGATCCCCACCCCGGAGCTGACCGAGGTCAAGGTCACAAACTTAGAAGTTTCATTTTATAAAAGTAAAAAATTTTGCGTTTAAGTTTATATAGCCATATCATCAAGACCTTTCATTAAATTTCATTATCCCCTAACTGAAAGGTTGAGCTGATATAGCTATCAGCAAGGAATCTGTTTGTCTGTCTGTCAGTCCATCAAAGTATTATTCGTTCATACTTTATTTTTGTCTTAGGGTCAAAGTTTTTGCGTTAAAGTTTATAAGACTTCATATTTTGAAGACCCTTTGATGGATTTCATTCATATTTGGCATGATGGTATATATAGGTCTTTAGTTTTTATCAGCACCATCCCCACCCCGGGGGTGACCTTGGGGTCAAGGTCACGGACTTAGAATTTTCATAAAAAAGTCAAAGTTTTTTGTGTTTAAGTTTATATAGCTATATCATCAAGACCCTTGAGGAATTTCATTTATATTTTACATGTTGGTAGATATCGGCCTAGCGTCTTACTCCGCGTGATCCCCACCCCGGGTGTGACCGAGGTCAAGGTCACGAACTTAGAAGTTTCATATAAAAGTAAAAATTTCTGCGTTTAAGTTTATATAGCCATATCATCAAGACCTTTTATTAAATTTCATTATCCCCTAACTGAAAGGTTGAGCGGATATAGCTATCAGCAAGAAATCTTTTTGTTTGTCCATCTGTCCTTTGAAGCATTATTTGTTCATACTTTATTTTTGTCTTAGGGTCAAAGTGTTTGCATTAAAGTTTATAAGACCTCATATTTTGAAGACCCTTTGATGGATTTCATTCATATTTGGCATGATGGTAGATATAGGTCTAAAGTTCTTGTCAGCTCCATCCCCACCCTGGGGGTGACCTTGGGGTCAAGGTCACAGACTAAGAATTTTCATAAAAAAGTCAAAGTTTTTTGTGTTTAAGTTTATATAGCTATACCATCAAGACCCTTTGAGGAATTTCATTTATATTTGACATGTTGGTAGATATAGGTCTAGAGTTTTACTCAGCTTCATCCCCATCCCGGGGTATGATCACAGAAATTTCATATAAAAGTTAAAAAATTGCGTCTAAGTTTATATAGCTATACCATCAAGACCTTTTGTTGAATTTCGTTATCCTCCTACCGAGAGGTTTAGGGGATATAGCTATCAGCATGGAATTCATCCATTCATCCATCCATTCATCTGTCTGCCCATAAACACATTATTGTGCACCCCATAACTCCTAACTATCCTTTGAGCTATTTTCAGGAAACTGTCAGGTTGTAAGGGGCATTTGGTAGAGTGTCAGGTACAAGAAAGACAACTCTAACTGACTTGGTCCATGAGTTATCTCCCCTTTTCTCCAGAATTGTAAAAATTTTGTGCGAACCATAACTTTAAAACATGTTAAGATATTTTCATGATACTTCACCAGTATGTATAGGACATTGAGTAGGCATATCACATTCGAGTATGACTTTCTGACTCCATTCTGCAGTTTTCTCCCTTGGTTATTTAAATCTTGTGCGGGCAATAACTCTAAAAATTCTTTAAGATATTTTTGTGATACTTTACCGATATGTAGAGGGCATTGAGTAGGCAGATGACCTTAAAATTTTCATTAAAATTTATATAGCTATATTATGAAGACCCTTTTGTTGGTTTCAATAATATGAAGCATGATGGTATATATAGGTCTAAAGTTTTTCTCGGCACCATCTCCAAGCTGGGGCATGGCTTTTAAGTCAAGGTCACAGACTTTTCATACAAATGTCATTTTTGCTTATATTATAAAGACTGATTGATTTCACTAGTATGTGGTGATAGTTATAGGGCTAAAGTTTTATTTAGCTCAATCCCTGCATCTGTGCCTGATCTTTGAGGCCAAGGGCTTCATATTATGTGTGATTGAATTTTTTCAATGTTATAACATATAGCATACAACTGCCATCTCCAGAGTCAAAGCTACATACTTTGTGCTCTTTAAAAACTGGCTACAATACAATGTGTATTTAAATAGAACAGGTTAAATAGTCTGGGGTGTATGTGCCCCACTGGGCACTTTGTCTAGTTTTTCCCTCGGGCATCTGTCTGTCTGCCTGTCTGTCACATTCGTGTCCGCTCTATAACTTGAAAACCATTCAAGCTATCTTCAGGAAACTTCATGTAAATTTCAGTCAACATTAGACAATATGCAGAGTGCAAGCACCATAACTCTTGCATTTATATTTTGAGTTATTTCCCTTGGAATCTGTCACAAAATTGTGTCCGCACTATAACTTAAAAACTGTTTCAGCTATTGATAAGTGCCGAGGGTTTGCAGCCTTGAACTGTCTTCAATATCAGATATACTAGCGGTTCTGAACAATCGCTGGCTAACAGTGAGAGTTCAGCCTGCTGAGTAACAAAGTGCTGAATCTAATTAAACAGACTTTGTAAATAATAAAAAAAGGGCGAACTTCAGAAACGGAAACTAGGGCTAATAACGCAAAGGAGATGTATTATATTCCTGAACTCATAGCTAAAGGGAGATAAAACAAGACTTTTAAGACAGTTTGCTAAACTGATTTGTTTTAATAAAAAATGTACGAATAAATTATAAAAAAATACAATCTGTGTTTGGTTTCTTTACATCTGACACTTAATTCAAGACAAAGACGTTTGATGGGGTCAAAAGCGTGACAAGACACGATCAGGGTGGAAATAAAACTCGCATTCTATTCTATTTTACCCTAAAGCGCAATGGACAAATGCACCCCTTTAGGGCAGTGATCACTCGTGAGAAACAGGACATGAGTAAAACTACAGCAATAATGACAACAAATATCACCAAAATACTTTGTGACATATATGAGATACAGTAATCACACTTATAAATATGGCTCAAATATATATATGGCTCTGCGGAAGGCTCTGCTTTACCGCTATAATAAACACAACGAAGACAAGCCTAAGATTTTTCAGCCGTAAATGCTTGGGAATATAGCAAGAGACCCCTTTCGCACTTGGTATTGATAAAAAGTTTTTTTTTGGAATAAAAAAAATGCAACTCAGTAAAATTTAGAAAATACGAGCAAAACATATGCAAACCAGTTTAACATGCATGTATTCACGACGAAAGCAAAATCTGAAGTTACCCCTCTGCTGCGGGAACTCGGTTTATATACTCCCGCTTCCCACATCACACAAACTCACAGTTTTGAAGATGCGAGACTCCCCAATCAGCAGCAAAGATACTGCGGGAGTGCGTGATCCCAGGACACTGACGTCATGGGAAGACACTCCAACAGGAAAGTTACCGCGACGGCCATATTGGATTTACCAATAAACATAGGGCTCACTCACTTTAAAACCAAATATCTTAGAAATCTTGAATTAAACTGTACCCATAACTAATATGAAAACAACCCCAAATGAATTTGCTAACTGACTCTTACGCTCAAATAATTTATATAAGCTTTGATTTCTCGGGGGGATAACTGCAGGTAAGGGAGGTTGACTTTAAGCAGACGACTGTTTTGTCCGCTCCGCTTGACCGCTCACTCAGTACACTCCCACAATTCAACACTCTCAGTCAATACACAACATACAAAACGGTGACAAACACACAGCACACTTCAAGATTTTAAGGAAATACATTCTCATACGGATAATTACAGGAATTACATAGCTACACGTACATTGGGTAAGTTGTTTACTTTCAGATGCATCAACTGTCAACAATGTGTATTTAAATAGAACAGGTAAATGGATGCAGCATGCAAAACAAAAACAAACAGCTGATTAAAGACAAATACTCGTCATCCATAACAGATATTTGTAGCTATGCAAAGCTGGGTCACTACACTTCACGAAATTTCATATAAATATCAATCAACATTAGACGACAAGCAGAGCACAAGAACCATAACTCTTGCATTTATACTTTTTGAGTTATTTCCCTTGGACTCTGTCACAAAATCATGTCTGCTCTATAACTTGAAAACTGTTCAAGCTATCTTAACAAAACTTCATATAAGTATCAGTCAACATTAGACGATGTGCAGAGCGCAAGAACCATAACTCCTGCATTTATACTTTTTGAGTTATATCCCTTGGACCGTCACAAAATTGTGTCCGCTCTATAACTTGAAAACCGTTCAAGCTATCTTCATGAAACTTCATATAAACATCAATCAACATTAGGCGACATGCAGAGCGCAAAAACCATAACTCTTGCTTTTACACTTTTTGAGTTATTTCCCTTGGACTCTGTCACAAAATCGTGTCCGCTCCATAACTTGAAAACCATTCAAGCTTCATCTAAATATCAATCAAATTTAGACAAAGTGCAGAGCGCAAGAAACATAACTGTTGCATTGATACTTTCTGAGTTATTTCCCTTGGACTCTGTCAAAAAATTGTGTCCGCACTATAACTTGAAAACTGTTCAAACTATCTTTACGAAAGTTCAAATAAATATCAATCAGCAGCAGAGGACATGCAGAGCACAAGAACCATAACTCTTGCATTGATACTTTTTGAGTTATTTCCTTTGGAACGTTGTCACAAAATCGTGTCCACTCTGTTACTTGAAACCTGTTCAAGATATCTTCAAGAAACTTCATGTAAATATCAATCAACATTAGATGACATGCAGAGTGCAAGAACCATAACTCCAGCATTTATACTTTTTGAATTTTTTCCCTTGGATCTTTGTCTGTCACAAAATAAAGTGTCTGCTCTATAACTTGAAAACAGTTCAAAATATATTCACAAAATTTTTATTTGAATATCAATCAACATCAGATGACGTTCAAAGCACAAGAACCATAACTCTTGCATTTATACTTTTTGAGTGATTTTCCTTGGAATCTCATTAGTTAATATGAATGTTCGCTGAATGTACAATACAGTATGACACCAAAAAGGGGGGAGACATCTATGTTTTTGTAGAAAAACAAATTCTAATTTGGACACTTTTCTTTCTTTTTCATGAAAATCCATCACAGTTTTCTCACCTGCTATTAGAGCCAGAGTCTTCAATTTTTTTATACAACCTGATTTAGTTAGATTTCTTCATAACTGTAAGAGAATAGATAATGGCTACATCTAGGGGGCAGTGAGAGCTGAGGCCTACTACCAGGATGCGATTTTGATTTATTGTATATAACTCACTTACTTTGTCACTTCTATATTCATCCTGTGTGTTCTGATCCTGTTCTCAGTAACTGCAAAATAACCCAAAAAACTAGTGACTTGGAATTTCATCAGAGTTGCATCAGGGAAAGCAGCTGAAGCCAGCTATAAGTATGTAACATTGAGCGCTTTTCCATGGTTACGCCATTCTGTTTTTATCCCCCGACCGAAAGGTTTTGGGGATATAGCGATCGCCCTGGCGTCCGTCTGTCAGTCTGTCCGTCTGTCTGTAGACGAAACCTTGTGCGGCCCATAACTCCTATACCCTTTGAGCTATTTTCATGAAACTTTTGTCAGGTTGTAGAGGGCATTGGGTAGGAGTGTCGCGTGCAAGAATGGCAACTCTAATCAACTTGGTTCGGGAGTTATCTCCCATAGTCTCCCAAAATTGTAAAATTATGTGCGGAGCATAACTCTGAAACCCTTTAAGATATTTTCATGATACTTCACCAATATGTAGAGGATATTGAGTAGGTGTGTCGCTTGCAAGAAAGACACTTCTAGCTGACTCCGTTTTGGAGTTATCTCCCATAGTTGTTAAATCTTGTGCGGCCCGTAACTCTAAAACCCTTTAAGATATTTTCATGTTACTTCACCATTAGGTAGAGAACATTGAGTAGGTGTGTGGTGTACAAGAAAGACAACTCTAACTGACTACATTCTTGAGTTATCTCCCATAGTTATAAAATCTTGTGCAGGCCATACCTCAATAACCCTTTGAGATATTTTCATGATACTTGATCAAGTTGTAGATGACATTGAGTAGGTGTGTCACATTCAAGAACAACAACTCTAGCTGACTCCGTTTTGGGAGTCATCTCCCATAGTTGTTAAATGTTGTGTGGCCCATTACTCTAAAACCCTACAAGTTATTTTCATGATACTACACCAATAGGTAGAGGACATTGAGTAGTGGTGCCACGTACAAGAATGACAACTCTAACTGACTGTGTTCTGGAGTTATCTCCCATAGTTATGAAATCTTGTGCAGGCCATAACTCAATAACCCTTTGAAATATTATCATGATACTTGATCAAGTTGTAGAGGACATTAAGTAGGTATGTCACATACAAGAACAACAACTCTGACTCAGTTCTGGAGTTATCTCCCATAGTTGTTAGATCTTGTGCAGGCCATAACTCTTAAACCCTTTGAGATATTATTATGATACTTCATCAAGTTGTAGAGGACATTGAGTAGGCATGTCATGTACACAAAAGACAAGTCTGACTCCATTTTTGAGTTATCTCCCACAGTTGTTAAATTTGATGATGGTCATAACTTCTCTACCAGTTGAGATTTTTTGGTGATAATTAATAGTGATGCTTAGAACATTATGAAGGAGAGTTGCATTTAAAAATTGTAACTATGGGTTACTCATTACTCCATTTATTTTCAGTTATCTTCAGTAGTGGTAAAATCTTGTGCAGGCCATAACTCTTTAACCAGTGGAGACATTTTAATGATAGTTAGTAGAGATGCTAAGAACATAAACTAGGTGTTGTCACAATATGTAAGGACAACTCTGACCTACGGGGTGTTGGAGTTATCTCCCTTACTTATACTGCGGATGCAGATTTATCAGCAATGCATGCAGCAGGCTTTATTTTTCTCATTATTTTTGGATTCTTTGTTGAAAATCACTTACTAGGGAACTCAAAATTGAGTTTCTCAGACTAACGGTTGAAGAGTTACAGGCCTTGCAGGCAAAGGGCCTTATATTTCTCATTATTTTTGGATTCTTTGTTGAAAAGCACTTACTAGCGAACACAAAATCCAGTTTCTACGACTTACAGTTTGAGAGTTATAATCTTTGCAGGCAACAGGCCTTATTTTTCTCCTTATTTTTGGATTCTTTGTTGAAAATCAATAGCAAACAAAAAATCCAGTTTCCATGACTTACAGTTTGAGAGTTATAATCATTGCAGGCAACGGGCCTTATTTTTCTCATTATTTTCAGTTTCTTTGTTGAAAAACACAAATCCAGTTTCCACAACTTATGGTTTTAGAGTTCTATGTCTGATTCACAGTTGTGGAGTTATCACCTAGTGCCGGGTTAAACAAGTGTATCCCTTGATAAAATTACATCTCTGATGCCCTAGATTGAAAAAAGATGGCCATTTGCGGTGCGGTCGGGGGATCTGCCATCTCTTCTATTTTTTTATGTTCACTATGAACATTTAGGTCAGATTTTCAATATTGATTAAGGACTTGGTACTTAGACAAAAGTTGCTTGTGGCAGAGAGCAGCTGCAACCCTTTGATCATGGCTTGTATTTCATGATTCACTGATCTGGCCAGTGTTGCATTAACTATAATGGTTTAGGGCTTAATGATTTGGACTGCATGTACAGCCAGGCCCCTAGCTTATAAAACTCTTTTCATGTTCAGCTGTGCTGAGCATGAAATTTTCTCTGCTAATAAATAATACATTTTCTTATTTATTAGCAGAGAAATTTTCATGCTCAGCTGTTTAGCAAGAAAGAATTTTATTTGAAATTGTTGGTAATTTGAGACAAATTTCATGCTCAGTTTAATTGAGTATGAAAAAGTTCTAGAACCTTCGGGCCAGGATAGGGCAGTTTGAGTTCTTTTAATCACAGATGAATAAAAGGATGGGGGCAATACCTTACATTTCAAGACTGAATCCATTTGGTGATAAGTGCCGAAAAAGGGCCCTGCTTTGTCTTCTGATGACATATTTTCTCTCGAGAAAATGGTTTGACAATTCATATGAATCATTCACCTAGTCACATGAAATTTCAAGCTTTATTTTTTCAGAGAAAATAGAAAGTATATTTTAGATTGTTATCTGTTACAATTTGGAACAGTTTTTAACCCTTGTCCTGCTGAACCCGGATATATACTGTCTTTGCAAACAGTGTAGATCCAGATCAGTTGGCTTCTGAAGAAGCCAACTGATCTGGATCTGCACTGTTTGCCATTAAGTATTTGAATTTGTATCAACAACCTGGATCAAGTAATCTGATTGGCTGAAAATTGGAAATGGGCATGGCATCTTAATTTATTCAGCATGACAAGGGTTAATGGTTAATTTGTACTAAACAGAAAAGAGATGCAACAGGCCATACTTGAAGGAGCACCAACACAACCATCAGAATTTCAAACAGAACAGAAGGCATCCATCTTCCCATCACAAGAAAGTCAAGACAGTCCTGGGGCACTTAGACAAGGTATGTCACAGTTTTATATGTGGTGAATCAGTGTACTTGATACACACTAATAAACTTGTTCAACCAGTGCTAGGTGTAACCAAAATGTGGTGGTTATGTAACTGCTTTGCGTTTCATTGCAAGTATTTCCGTGATTTGTCATAGTGAGACATGGTGGTAGGGCCATTTAGGAGATAATACATTCTTAGACAATGCAAGCAAATTATTCTTTCTTCCTTGCACACTAATATTAAGTAAGCAGATTTTTAGCATGCCTATAGCTTCAAAAATCATTTGAAAACAAAGCTCAAAAAGACTACATTCCTTTGGAGGCCATAAGAAATCTTTATTTTGATCAGATTAAAGTAGATTTTAGTCAGTGAAAAAAAAAGAAAGAAACTTTGTGATTTAGTATAGCTACCCTGCATATGAAGCAAGTGATGATAATTTGGATACACCTATTAGTACCTATTAAATTAAAAAATAGATTAGCTCTTGCAGTGATTTGTTGAGTAATTATAAATCACTGGAGGTCGGTTGTAAAGTAAATCAAATCACGAGTGTGGATTGCAAGTGATTTATCTTCTTATAACTGACCTACAACTGACCGACAAACTGTGATTTATTACTCAACAAATCATGCACAAGAGCTGACCTATTTTGATTCTAACACATAGAAAATGACGAAAAAGTAATTGTATCCTTCAGATTCTTCCAACTTTCCCCGCCATCGAATAAAGAAATCCCGTCAAGTTTTGACTGTAATGCTGATGTTTACATGTATTTCTTACGTTGTTGACACTCACACAAGAAAAATGGCGTTACACTGTCTTATGTCATGGAAACGAAGACTGACATCAGCAAAGTGTCAAAATGACGTCAGAATGGCGCCAGATAGCGTCGCTTGCTTCAGCACAGTGATTTGTTGCTTTAACCATTGGCTATATGCGAGGAGTATAAGAATTCATATTATTCTTGTAATGAAAACTTATTTGTACTTCAGTGCAGTTAAGGGAAATGGATACATTTACAGGGGAGGTAACTTTTGAGACCTCCTGCTTGCTTTCCTGCACACAATGTCCCGTCTGAAAATGGGTCTCCTCTAAAAGGAATAAATTTGCTCCAGAGGGATTAAATTCTTTCCTTTTAGAGTAGACCTCTTTTCAGAAGGGAGCCAGAAAACAATTTTGAAAGAGTTGTCTCTCATGCAAATGTATCCATTTTCCTTATTGTGATAATTTGGGTGAAAATTTAATGTGATGTTGGTAATATTTGTACCTAATTGGAAACATAAGTTGTGGTAACTCATTAACTCTGTCAACCCTGAGTTTCTGAAGTAGCCTCTTCCATCATTGAATTGAGCCATTGTTCCAAATAGGGTCTCTGTCAAAAAATTCAAATACAGATGGCAAACAGAGTAGATCAGACAAGCCATCTCATCAAGCCATTTAATATTGTTTGACAAACACATACGTTGGGTTATGAAAATGCAGGTACTGATTTGAATTGTTTTGTCAAGATAAAATTCTAATGTATCCATACATACCTCTAGACAAGGCTCTTTTTTCTTTTTTTGACCAAAAGAGTTGATATTTTTATCACACCTGGGCCCAGTTGTTCAAAACTTAATGAAGTTGTTAGTTGAGGTGAAGGTAAAATTTCTATCTTGAAATATGACAAATATATTGATATTTTCGCTGAAAAAAAATGTGAGTAGCTTTTAACAGTTAACGAGTTTGTCATTGACAAGCTAATTAAGCTTACAATGCTTTGAACAACTGGGCCCAGTTTAACAGGTATCATATAGGTACAGCTCCAGATAGACAGGTTATCCTATAAATAATTTTCTTATTTATCCATGAAAACACATGTTCTTGTATGCATTAGAAGTGTCTTGAAAACACATGTTGTGGTACTCAGTATAAGCCCCTCATTGGGGCCCTTCTAACGAGTATGACAGCATGTATCTTCATGGAGAAGAAAACCTGTTGTGGGTACTCATTAGAAGCCCCTGAGTGAGGCACTTCAGTTCCACAACATGTTTTCATGGAGAAGAAAATGTGTTGGGGGTACTCTTAGAAGCCCCTCAGTGAGGCTCTTTTAATGACTACCACAATGTATTTTTGCAGAGAAATAAGAAAAATATAATATTTTTTAGTTGAAAAAGGACTTTATCTGGAATTTACATATAGGGGTCTAGTTTTCTGTTCATCCCTTTGTTCATCCATCTGTGAACAAAAGTTCAAGCACATTATGTCTATACCCATAGGCCTAGATAAGAGTGGGTATCTGGTTAATATTTTTCTTATTTCTCCACGAAAACATATGTTGTGGGTACTCATTAGAAGTGCCTCAGCGAGGCACTTCTAATGAGTACCACAACGTATGTTTTTGTGGAGAAATAAGAAAAATATCAGTACTTTTGATTGAAAAAAGCGCCTTAACTAGAGCTATGTATACCTACAATGATCTTGTTTGGCATACACATTCTCCCTAACATGGATTCAAACAATGCAGTATCATTTCAGGACCATGCCATATTTTTTACTTTATCATGTTTTCGTGCCAGCTCTAGCATTCAAGTCCATTTCTAGCTGACTATAATACCTACAGTCATCTAACATGGCACATGTTTTTTCTCAAACATGGACTCAAACACTGCAATGTGATTTTATAACTCTGACCTATATTCACAGTTGAATGACATAGTCATTTTTTTACATCAACAATAGCATTTGGTTCCATTTTTATTAACTGTATAACAATTATCTTTCTTGGCATACATTTCCTGTCTAACAGGGACTTAAGCACTGCAGAATTATTTTATGACCCTGACCTACGAGGGGAGTTCAATAAGTTTGTAGAACTCGGGGGTTTATCTCACATATTGGAAGATGGTTTCAACATTATTTTTCGCTATAATCCCCCTTTACTTCAGTGCATTTGGCCCACTTTTCTTTTAAGCAGTCTATGCCTTTGAAATAAAAGTCGTCTATTTGGTCCTCAAACCAAGCCTCTGTAGCAGCCTTGAGCTCATCATCATCCCGAAATCTCTTTCCACGCAAGTGGGACTTCAAATTTCGAAACAGATAATAATCACTTGGGGCAAGGTCTGGACTGTATGGCAGGTGATTTAACTGCTCGAACTTGCACTCACGAATAGCCGCTTGTGCAACTCTGGACTTGTGCACAGGGGCATTATCATGCAAAAGAAGGACACCAGCAGCTAGCTTTCCCCTTCGTTTTTCTTTAATAGCAACCCTTAATTGTTTAATGACATTGGCATAGTATTCTCCTGTAATTTAAGTACCAGCAGGCTTGTAATCTATCAATATAATCCCTTTGGAGTCCCAAAACACCGCGGCCATTACCTTGCTGGCTGATGGTTGGGTACGAAATTTCTTAGGTGGGGGTGAGCCAGGGTGCTTCCATTGCATGGACTCTTTTTTAGTATCTGGGTTCCAGTGGTGAAGCCAAGTTTCATCTCCAGTTACAAGACGAGTGTGAAATTCTTCTGGATTGGCATTGTACACTTCCAGAAGTTCTTCACTTGATTCCACCCTTTGCTGATGATCTTGCATGTTCAGGTTTCTGGGTACCCACCTGGCAGATACTTTTGACATGCCTAAATACTCATGGATTATAGAGTAAACACTTCCATTATAAATACCACATTCTGAAGCAAGTTCGGCAACTTTGATTCAGTGATTGTTTAGCACAAGTCTCTCAACACGGTCGATCATCTCCTGGCTGATGACATCAGCAGGGCGACCTGGCCTTGGGTCATCTTCTAAGGAGTCTCGCCCACGTTTAAATTCTGCTGACCACTTTGCCATTGTGGAAAACTTTGGGCTACTATCACCATACACATCAGCCATGCGCCAATGGATTTCTTTGGCCTTTGCACCCTCCTTAGTGAGGAACTTTATGACTGCTCTGAACTCCATATTCTGACTTTCCATTTTTGTCTATGGGTATAGGTTTTCAAACAAAACGTAAGAGCAAAAAATGTACGTGTTGACTGAACGGCTGTTATCATTCAACTGACAAAGGTTTACACTGCACAAAAATGAAAAAAGAAATCTTGAATTGTATAGAAAAATACTGAGTTCTACGAACTTACTGAACTACCCTCGTATATTTCGTGGTCAAAGGGCTTTGTCATTTTTTGGCATCAATCTTAGCTCCATTTCTGATTAACCATATGACCTACAGTTATCAAATTCAGCGTACATATCTTCCTAACAGGGACTCAAACATTGTGATATCATTTTGTGACCATGACCTACATATCACAGTCCAATAAATTATTCATTCAACTCAAATTTAACTTGTTCATATTATAATACTGACAGGACCCACAAGCACTGCTGGCTTCTTTGGAATTCTTCACCTTGTCTCTGTATAACATGTCATGATCAGTCTGTCTAATCCAGGTGAGCAATTTCTGGCCCACTTGGGCCTCTAGTTATAAATTGGGTCTATTCTAAAAGGAAAGACCCCATTATGAACAAATTTTATCCTTTTAGTATAGACCTCTTTTCAGACGGGAAACAAAAACAGATGTGATAGTTGCCTCCCCTGAAGGTGTACCTACCATTCCTCTTATGTTTGTTGTTTTTTCTTGGTAGGATATTCTGGTGGTTTAGATGCTCTGGCTAGGGTACCAGTACAAAGTCAAGAAAATCAACCTAAGGAGAAACAACCTACCTATTATGAAAGGCTTCGTGAACAGAGTGGATGGTCATCAGATGCTTCAGGAACACAAGGTCCGTCCAAGGAAACACTGTCCGAAAAGGAGCCAGTCTTTTTTGCAGATAAGCCAATTACACCCAGAACCAAAGGTAATTTCCGTTCCAATTGTTTGTAAAATAAAATGTGAATGTTCATACATCAAATCTGCATTTGCATTAGTTTTGTAAAGTGTGGAAAAATAATGAAGTACAAGACTTACAGTGAGTAGATACATTTTCTTCCATTTTTTGACAAGGGAGTGAACTTTTGACTTCCTGTTTGCTTTTCTGTACACTAGTTCCCTTCTGAAAGGTCCTCTCTAAAAGGAAAGAATTTGCTCCGTAGGGAGCAAATTCTTTCCTTTTAGAGGAGATCTAGGGAGCAAATTCTTTCCTTTTAGAGGAGATCCTTTTCAGACAGAATCAACTGACAGAGTTGCCTCCCCTGATGGTACATGTATACCATTTCCCCTTAAGGTAATTGGATACACCTCAGTTAGCCAAGTTTTTGCACCCTTTATCCACAAGATGTCTGCAAAGACTGAACAACCTGCACATCCATGCAGTCTGATCTGAGTCTTCACTAGGCACGCAGCAGTCTTATAAGAAATGCTGTGCCCCAGCTCAGTGTATTCATTTGAAGACTCGAATCCCTCAACCAAAGATTTTAATCCCTCAACCACCCATTCAGTCACCCAACTGGTCATTGCAAAAAAGATTGATTATTGTCCAATGCAATGATCATGTTCGCTGAAACAAGACTACGAGTTTGTGGGCAGTACTTGGGGACGGTGCAGGTCCTGCAGAAGTAGCAGATGGTCAGAAGATCACCAGCCTGTGCAATGTGGACCTTCTGAACTCTGACAGAATGTCATGTGACTTTCTCTTCTATTTCTTTATTTACACAATTTCTCTTCTCGTTAGTAAATAAGTGGACTCAGGAACTGGTACAATCAGATCCACATCAAGTTCTCAAATCAAAAGGAAAGACAAATAAATATAATTAAACAGCTTCAAAAAGAACAGATGACAAGCAAAGTTGGCAACCCTCTCCCAAAAACTTATCTGAATATAAAGTGGAACCTCGATAATTCAAAGTCCAAGAGACCAGACAGTTTTGTTTGAATTATTGAGACTTTGAATAATCAAGGGTTAAAATGAAGACAAATGTTTTAGTTGGGACTTCAAAATCACTTTGAATTATTGAGAACTGAATTATTGGAGTTTGAATTATCGAGGTTCTACTGTATCTATAGCTTAAGTAATTGTTAAAAGAAAAACATTTCAAGTGAAATACTATAGAACATTTAACCCTTGTCCTGCTGAACCCGGATATACCCTGCTTTTGCAAACAGTGTAGATCCAGATCAGTTGGCTTCTAAGAACTGTTTGCCATTAAGTATGTAAATTTATATCAACAATCTGGAACAAGTAATCTGATTGGCTGAAAATTTGAAAAGGGCATGGCATCTTAATTTATTCAGCAGGACAAGGGTTAACAAAAAAGTACCACAATGAAAGTACCACCTTGGGAGGGTTTGTAATAAAATTACTAGGGGGCTTTACAGGATCCTGACTGGCTGCCCGCAGCTTCCATAGTGTTAAAATATATATTTGTTCAGTCTGTGTGGAGGTCTTTTAACACATCCACTCATCCATGAATCATTAAGGGCTACAAATAGATCAGAGAAAGCCAATAATGAAGCAAAGATGAGGACTGAACAGAAACAATGTATTGAGACACTTGGAGATCCCTGGGGTGACAAACAACACCATTGGAATACTGGAGCAAAGAAAACCACCAGCTGAGCCCTATGGGGCAAGATATTTTCCTGGGCCCAGTTGTTCAAAGCTAACGATGTCGTTAGTTAACGATTCGTTAAAATTTAAATCAAGCGATACGCAAATATGCTGATATTTTTTGCTGAAAAGATGTGAGTAGCTTTTGCAGTGCAAAAGCTACTCACATTTTTTCAGCAAAAAATATCAGAATATTGTGTATTGAACCCGCTAAAACAGTTAACGAAATGACCCTTAACGAGCTCGTTAAGCTAACGACGCTTTGAACAACTGGGCCCAGATATCCAATGGAAGAAATGGAGGAGGTGATGCAATCAAACTATGATGGCATCCTATAAGCAGGAAGTAGATAGCTATATTCAGCAGTATTAACACAGTGATATATTGGCTGTGCCTTGCAAAAACCTGTCTTTGGGCATACACGAACAGCGAAGGCCCAGATCAGACTGAGCCATATGGATACTATAGGATCATTGGATCTGCAGACTGTATGAATGGAGAGCAAAGACCCGTGCACATGCGCTGGATAAGGTGAATCTGCACATTTTGCACATGTTCAAAGGCACTGTTCTTTATGAATTAAAATGACCTTACTGTGTAAATGCAACAGAAAACCATAGGTCTAGATAAGAGTGGGTATCAGGTAAATATTTTTCTTTTTCTCGACGAAAACATATGTTGTGGGTACTCATTAGAAGCGCCTCGCCTATAGATACTTTTTGGTTGAAAAAGCGCCTTATCAAGAGCTATGGAAAACTAAATGAAACTAATTTGTTTTTGTGGCTACAACTGAATTGTCAATTGTATCTTCAGTGGAATTCAGTCGTATTGTTTTTTCTATGATTTTGGAGTTGTATATATCAAAGGTACTTTACTTCAGGGAACCATAGAAACCCAACCCTTCTGTATTGTACTTTGATAAATGTCATAAAACTTACAGAATCTTCAGACCTGGAATCAGGCCATGGGCATAATGTGTCTAATGCTAGGGGTTCGCCCTAGTGACTTCATTAGATGTGTAAAATTTGAACAGTATGTAAAGTAAACACTACTGTTAAACATTCAACTAATTGCTTGTGATAAGGAAATAATAAATTGAAAGAATGTGTAAACAAATTCGAGCTTTCTGGAAATTTTTCCGCATGTGAAAAACACATGTATATGCAAGTCCTGCTCAGATTTACTTCAGTTTGTGCCTCATCAAATTATAAAGACAATTTAACCTTTGTCCTGCTGAACCAGGATATACCCTGCTTTTGAAAACAGTGTAGATCCAGATCAGTTGGCTTCTGAAGAAGCCAACTGATCTGGATCTTCACTGTTTGCGATTAGGTATGTGAATTTATAGAAGAATCTGGATCAAGTAATCTGATTGGCTGAAAATTAGAAATAGGTGTGGCATCTTAATTTATTCAGCAGGACAAGGGTTAAAGGAGGCAAGTCTTGCTTGACAAGCTAATTTTATGCTGGATGGCTCAATGGGTAAGTGTCTTGAATACTGTGATATGCATATCAAGATTCATCAAAGATTAAAGGATATAAACAGAAATTATGGGAATAGTTCCAGTACAGGAATTGTTAGGTGACAAGTTGACTCTGGTCAGGCTGCTCCTTCAGGTTCTGTGCTGTGCCATGCCATGCCATTTTGTCATAAAATAGTATATGAAATTTTAGGATAATTACAATGTTATCTTACAATATCCTTCATTTTTGCTGTTTTTGTATTTTTCAGCAAAGAAGACCCGGTATGGAGATGATTGGGAGGAATCTTGAAGAAACTGAACATGATAGATATGATTAGGCTCACACACAGCACAACTTACTGTTTGTCGTTTGCAGTCAGCTAATATCTTACCTTCACCATGCTGTTTGAAACTTGAGCATTCTCTTGCTTACATCAGCAGATGACAAGCTTGTGATGTTTTTAGCCCATCCGAGCTGAAGGCTCAACATGATCTATAGTGATTATTTTCTGTCCGTCCATTGTCTGTTTACTTTTTCAAACTTCCTTTGCAGCCACATGTCCAATTCTTTTTATCAAATTTTATGTGTCAAGGTTGCCACCATGCTCATATTTGGTAAAAATGTTTAAAAATCTTCTCCAAAACCAAGAATCATTTTAGCTCACCTAAGCTGAAGGCTCAGGATGGGCTATTGTCCGTCCATCATCTGTCCACACCTTTGAACAACTTCTCCTCTGAAACGCCTGGGCCAGTTTTCTTCAAACCATGTGGAGCCTTCTCAGAATCTCTTAAAAATTTTTTACATATGGTCTCGGTCCAACAATTAAGATGGTCGCCATGCACATATAAGGTAAAAAACAAAACTCTTCTTCCCCGGAACCAAGAAAGCTTTGAGGCTGAATCTTGGTATATAGCATCGGGGACTCAAGGTCTACCAAAGTTGTTCAAATCAGACCCAAGGTTGACCCTTGACCTTTTTACGACAATGTCAGATTTGCATCCCTGTGCATTTGTATGGGGAAAATATTGATCAAGACCTGTCGCCAGACAGGATAGCTTGCCTGAACTTGCGCTTGTCAATCAAATAAAAATATCCCAAGTACAAAGTTTATGCCTTAAATAGTCTTCAAGATATAGGCAAAATCACTGGACTGCGAAATTTAGGTCATACCGATCTACATACATTATGAGGTCAATCCTTAGGTCACAGTGAACAAATATCCCAAGTACAAAGTTTATGCCTTAATCTTCAAGATATAAGGCAAAATTACTAGAAATGTAGGTTGGCATGACCTTCATCGTATGACGCTAAAATCAATGTCACAAGGTTAACTGATGTATTACCTAGTATGTCTGTAACATGTTAGCATAATTAACTACCAAGATATGAGCATATAAAAAAACTTAAATGCAACATGAGAGCATTTTACTAATGTGTCCTAGATTTTGACCCCTAGCCCCACCCTGGGGCTTGAACCCAGGTGTCTGTTCTCATGGAATCGCACAAGGCCCTCCCAGGTACCAATGTACCAAATGTGAATGCTCAGTGTTGAGTGACTGTAGAGATTTAAGCATTTGAAAAACTTTTCCGCAGTGTGACGGGAATGGGAATGTGGACGACCGGGGTGACTACAATAGCTCTCCTTGTACTTCACACAGGTGAGCTAAAATCTTCTTCTTTAGAACCAAGAAAGCTTGGAGGCTGACTCTTGGTATAAAGCAGCAGGGACACAAAGTCAACCAAATGATGATCCTTTTTATGGCACAATCTTTTTACGACAGTCATATTTCTGTCCTAGTTGCTGTGGCAATACTGGAAGAATGTTGCATTGCATCTGCAGATATGCAATGGCTGATTTATTAAGGTGAGTGAATTGTGGCCCATGGGCCTCTTGTTATATAGGTGTGAGGTCTACCAAATCTACTAAAATTGTGGTCAGATGTTGAACTTTGACCATTCATGGCAAGGTCAAATTGATTCCCTGTACTTCTGTATGGGGAAATGTTAGAAGGTTGTTACTCATCCTGCTTTACAGACCATTGGAAGAAACTGACTATGGTGCATTTGACAGAAGTACATGTAAAATGTCCTCTACTGATGTTTAAACTCAGCATGGTAAAGGTTTGGATGTCTAAGAGCTACAGGACAGTTTAGAAGTTTGCTCTGTAAAATGATTAAGTTCTCCCTGTTTTATGGGAGGCGTAAAACTATATGAGCCAGTGCATGACAAAACCTACAAAATGGCATGTGCATCCAGCGATGATTCAGATCAGCCTGGGCATCTTCACTGTGCACTCAATGGGTAGCTAAGGACTCAAGCCATCTGACTGGAAACCAGGAAGTCACGGGTTCAACCCCCCTATAGGTCGGCAACATTCTTTCTGTAATATTTTCTTCGGTCATTCTCTCCCTTCCGCTGATTCAAGAAGGGCAGTTGTCAGTTTCTGGCAAAAGAATGTAAATACAGTGTACTGGTTAACTGCGTAGAGGACTAAGCCTGCCCAGTAAACGTGTGGTTAGGTAAACTGACCGCGCTCGACATGACCCCATTGGGTTGACTGGGCCGTAAAACCTCAACACAAAACAAACAAGGACTCAAGCTTCCTTCTTGTGGACAGGGAAGACTGATCAGTCTGGGCAGATGCCCAGGCTGATCTGAGTCTTCGCTGGGTGCACATGCCATTTTATAGGTATTGTCATGCGCTGGCTCATATGGAATATAATTAAGGCTCACTTTAAAATCAGCTTTAAGGGGACTGGATACTATTGGAGGTTGTCTGCTATGTTTTTTTTATTAAGGGAGACAATTTTGGGGTTTTCCAGTTTGCTTTCCAACAAGCCAGGTCCCTTCTGAAAAGGGTTCTCTAATTTTTTTTTAAGGAAAAAAACACGTTTTGCTCCATTTTTGAACAAATCCTTTCCTTTTTAGAAGGAAAGCAAAAACTATTTTGACAGAGTTGCTCCCTGGAAATGTATCGCTGATCTGAAACACCTTGGGTTTGCCTAATTCTAGCTTGATCTATGATTTGTGAGGTCATGAGTAAAAACTTTGACTAACCCTCCACAGATGTGTGTTAAAACTGTTTACTGTTTACATGATGTTATATAGCTTATGTTTGCTCAATTTTTGCATATGTCAGAGATTTTTTGCAAGAATGTGAACTGTAATATCCAGCAGTGTCTTGTGTAACAGATTAAGTGTCAGAATGTGGAACCTGTACACTGTAGATCCAGTACATCGCGGTCCGTTATATCGCGATATCCAGTACTTTGTGAATCGGCCATGGATCCCAAATTTTCCATAAGCAACAAATTTAAAAGTTATAAAATGTTTCTTGTTTTATTTAACTTCAGAAAAAATAACGTGTTCTAGTTATTGATTTTTCACACCTATCCTGACGCTAATCTGGACAAACAATTCACTTAGCATCAATCAGCATAAGCAAACAATTGGCAAACAATAAATTATGATCATTGTCATAAGCCGTGTCAATATTGACACAGTATAGGATTGTAAAGCAATGACCTTTTTGTCGCTGATCTGTATTGTGGATAAGTCCTTGTTGTTTTTTTGCGATATACAGGATGTGTGTCTTTTATTGATTTTTTGACATTTTGGATTTAAACCACTCAGTAAGTGCGTTTCTTTGTATTTTTATCATAATCGGTAGTTATTTGGACGGTTAGATGCCGTTTTCTTTGCCATAAATTTAATTTGTTTTGTGCCAAATCGCTGGAGACTGGTTAAAATATTTCATCCGAGTTAAAAAAATACCTGATTTTGCCAGTAAACATTTAGCAGTCACATTTTAAGTGTTACAGAGGGCAGATTAATAATACTAGATCAGATTTACACACCATAGGTCTCCTTTAAGTAGATGGACGATTGCTATCGTAAGCAAGTCTGAGCATCCCGTTTGGTATGTCGAACTATCACTGGATGGTTTGTCAAAAAGTAGGATGCAATGACTGTATAGTTTCTTGCTAAGCATATTTTATAGTTAGTCAAAGGACAGTGCCATATTTTTGTCTAGTGTCGGCTGATAACACTGAATTTAGCAAAAGTAAGGTGAGGGCATCCACTACAAAGAACTCATTCATCACTTCTGAAATAAGGACGGAAACAGTGAATTGGAAGGTATTATAGCACTTATTGCCTTTATAGCCAATGGTAAATTGTTGTGATATATTGAGTGACAAATGACTGGGCGGAAGGGGCGACTTGATGAGCCGCCGTTTTGTGATGTCTTTGAGAATTTTTCTGACGTCACTTGCCGAAGTCTTGACATTTGACTGTGTAAAGCCATTTTATCACACCAGATACTTTGAAAAACAGATAATTTCTTGTGTTACGGTAAGAAAAATGGGCCGGATTTATTCTAATAATGGCGGAGACTTTGGAGAATCTGTAGGGAAAAATCTGTTTTTTTTTTTTGTTTTTTTTTTCTCGATTTCTAATGTGTTAGAAATCAAAGTAGATCAGCTATAATACATGATTTGTTGAGTTGTATATATTATCACAGTTTGTCGATCATTTGTAAGAAGATAAATAACTCGCGCTACACGCTCATGATTTAATCTACTTTATAACTGACCTCCAAACAGTGGTATATTACTCAACAAATCAGTGTCATAGCTGATCTATTTCTTAAATAAGTATACATGGTAGCATATTTATATTGGTAAAGTACTTTTCTATAAGTGAATGCAACCATATCAAAAACTTGCAATGAGCCTGCACAAGAAGCAGCAAGCGGAGAAACCAGTGTAGATCCTGATAGCTGCAGGTCAGCGTGTATTTATGTTCCTGCATATGTGTGTGACAAACTGTTGAGAGTTCAAAACAAGAACTGTGCGTGTGTGCTATCTGCAATTACTGAAGTAAATAAAAAAAAAAAAAGGGAGAAATCGGTATGACTAGGATGTGAACCACACCCCTGGCAGCTAAATACAGTTGACTCTCGTTATCTCGACCCCTCTTATCTCGATCCTATCACTTATGTCGAACTGATTCCTAAGTCCCGATTATTTTCCCTATGTATTTATTGTATTTCAGCTTCGCGTATGTCAAACTACTTTTATGTCGACACTTCGGCTATCTCGTCCATCATTTTCAGTCCCTGAATATATTTTTTACAGTTTTTACTACCGCGTATCTCGAACTCGGACCATGACGAAGGAAAAAAAAATACAAGATGCGGCGCCGCCGGTCTCTCAGTTAATGAAAATCATAATAGGCCATTGATAAATAAATCAATATTTTAATTTTCCCCTTTGTCCAGGTAATTACAAACAACACAAACAATGTCTAAAATCCGTAATTATGAAATCACATGCGTGTCGAGTCGGGTTTGACACGCGGCGCTCAACACCGTCTCGTGTCATTGATTTGTAAGATTAAAAGTGGCCCAGAATAGTGTTATGGAAGATTAATCAACGAAGTTTCTTTAATTTATTGTTTAGATATGCTCTTCACTATTGAGTACTGTCCGTCTGAATGATATAGCGTCTTCAAGAAAAGTCAGTGCGCGACAGGTTCCGACTCAGATCAGCCTGTATTGATCAGGCTAGCTAAGTCTGAATCTTCGCTTGTTACTCTTTGGTCAAGCGGTGCTCTTTGGTAAGCCCAGATAAGGTTCATGCGTATAATGGAAGATTCGTGGGCGTGCAGGCTGATCCGAGTCTTTGACAGTCGCACAGTCTTCTAATAGGAGTTGTCGTGCACGGCCTCAAATAGACGAGTCACACGTGGGTACCGATGTTAACCCTTCCGACCCTGTAGACTGGTACGGATACCCGCACAAATAGTGTAGGTTCAGATGAGACGGTTCATAACGAGCTTTCTCTGCAGGATCTACAGTTTGCGGTTCGTTTATGCCAGGGGAGATAATCCAAACTAGCTTACAGCTGCCGCTTAACATTGTAAGCGTTTTATGCAAAAGCGGAAACCAGTCAACTCTTTTTCGAGTCGTCTATGTGAAGGGAGCTAATCCAAACCAGTTCATAACGTATAGCTAACACAACCCGGAAACCAGTTATTTATTTATAGCTCATATGGAAATCCAGATTTGCAGGAGTATTAAAAGACAACAAGAGACGTTTGAAATTTATTATTATTAACATTTATTGATGATATTATTTCAAGAAAACCATTGCATCTCCTAAAACAAACAGTAACAATGCAAACTGAAGTACGCGTAAATTATTTAAATTGCCATATACATGTGCCTTCCAAGCACGTTTTGGCGAACAGAGAGGCGAACAGTCGTCATACCTATGACGTCACAGTTTGGTTGTCTCGAACTACTGATAACTCGAACATTTTTATCAGGTCCTGTGAGGTTCGAGATAACGAGAGTCGACTGTATAAGGCTTTGGGTCTTGAATAAAACTGATGCAAATTGTGTCCAAATGAATATGGAGAAGGCAGCTTAGAAAAATTTCAAACCATAAGTTAGAAGTCAATAATTATAATGACCTGATAACAGGTTACTAGTACTAATGGGTCCGCGAGTTGCTACGACACAATATACACTTAAATGGATACACACTATACAGTACTGAAATCAGGTTTTACGACACGATACAGACATTGTTCTGACCCCTCTGTCAGTTTTTATCAAATTAATTGATGCTACTGTTACATGTTACTGATTCATTGAATCTTTAGCTTAAATGTTCGAGGCAGAAACAAAAGTGATTGCATATTCTTGAAACAAGTCACAGCACACGTTGTGAAATCGAAAGTAGATCAGTGATTTTCTCAAAACTCTGGCAAAAATAAAGCATGCCATAACAATTTTTATAAAATCAAAGTGGCATATCTGAAGCAACGGTATTAATGCTTATCAAAGTATAATTATTTAGGTGAAACTCCGACAATAACTGTTTTTAAAACACAAAAATAAACAGTGCCAAAACTTACCCGACATAGCGACAAAGATTTTTCCACTATACATATCAGTGACAGAAAGGTCATCGCTCTGTATGGTCCTATTGTGTGATTGAGTACATAGATCTACTCAATGCTCAAACAGTTAAAATCCCAACATTTATGTTATACATAATTATATGCTGTGATAGATATATCTGAGGCAAGCTGTGCTGTTAGAAGCAACATCAACCTTTAGGAAAAAGACACCATTTTTGGTTGGGAAAAAATACACCTTATCTTGAGCTCAGGTTAATGTACCATAAGCAAAAAAAAAAAAAAAAAAAAAGATGATTTGTTACAACTAATCTTTTTGTGTGAATATAATTATATTTTTTAACAAACATATGAGCTGCACCGTCCATGAGAAAAAATATCTTTGCAGTTATATGAACAATAAATATTTGAGCCCAGTTGTTTAAAACTAACAATGTCATTAGTTAATCAACTGTTAAAATTTTGATCATTAAATTTTGCATATATGCTAATATTTTTGCTGAAAACAAATGTGAGTATCAGCAGTATGTTGAAGAAATAATTGATTGGATTTTGGTGCATTAACCCTTTCATCCCCGAGTTTCTGCAATTGACTCTTCATTTTGTATTTGGACAGGCCAGTTGTTGCAAATGTTGGCCTCGGTGGCTCAGTTGGATAAGCGTTTTGGTTTCGGGGGTCCACCCTCCAAGAGCAACATTATTTCTTGGAGGTTGATCATGAAATATTTTCTATGGACATTCTCTCCCTTCCGCTGATTCAAGAAGGGCAGTTGCATTTTCTGGCGAAAGAATGTGCACAATACTGGGTAACCGCTTAGATGAAGAAGCCTGCCCAGTAAAAGTGTGTTGAGGTAAACTTACTGGGCTTGACATAACCCCAATAGGTTGACTGGGCCATAAAACCTCAACACAAACAAACAAACAAATTGTTGCAAATAGGGATATCTATCAAAAGTCTAGAAGCAAATGGCAAACAGTGTAGATTGTGATAAGACGGCTGGCTTTGAGCTGTCTCATCTGGTTCTACACTGTTTGCATAAGTATTTATTTTGGTTTGCCAGGCTGAAAGGGTTCTCAATATCTGTTATCTCTAAAATTGAAAAAAAAAAAAGAAAAAAATCCTCACAGAAGTATTTAGTGTGTATGTCATTCCTGATTGTGCTGTCTCATGCACTTGATCAATGAACTGTAAATAATAATAAAATATATATCATATCTGATATATAAATTCCCATTTGTCTATTTATTTAAAGTTATATATATGTGTTTTACTATTATGTTGTTTTTTTTTATTTCATATTTACAACTCATTGATCATGTGCCAGTGATAAAATATCAACTTTTAATAGAAGTTACAGAGTCAGTCCCAAACAGATCTGTCACAAAGTCTTAGGTCTAGATTTCAGAAGTATGGAGATAAATATTTTATTTTCCATGAAAACATTTGCTATGGGTACTCCTTACAAGTGCAAATGCATCAGCAAGGCACTTCTAATGAGTACCCACAACATTAATTTTTTGTGCAGGAATAAGAAAAAAAAACAACAAAAAAAAACAGTATGTTTTGGTTGAAAAAGTGCCTTTACAGCTGTACATAAATGTAGTCTTCTTTTCGGTTACCTTGAAAGGCTTTGTGTACAAAGTAAAGTGATTTAAAAAAAAAGCAGAACATGTCAATAAATTGACCATATGGAAGAGTGTGAAAACAACATGCATGAGTGCACTTAAGGGGAAAGGATGTACTTGGTACAAGGAAGACAACTTTTGTACAAGGGAATCAACTTTTGTACAAGGAAGACAACTTTTGTACA
The DNA here is from genome assembly GCA_964016985.1 of Anodontia alba. Taxonomy (NCBI): domain Eukaryota; kingdom Metazoa; phylum Mollusca; class Bivalvia; order Lucinida; family Lucinidae; genus Anodontia; species Anodontia alba. The sequence continues at coordinate 19,766,078 of OZ024826.1, forward strand.
AGGAAGACAACTTTTATACAAGAAAGACAACTTTTGTACAAGGGAGACAACTTTTGTACAAGAAGACAATTTTTGTACAAGGAAAACAGTTTTTTTGTACAAGGAAGACAACTTTTTGTGACTTTCTGCTTTTACTGCACCAATCCTCTTCTGCAAAGGGTCTACTCTAAAAGGAAAGAATATGCTCCCAATGGAAGCAGATTCTTTCCTCTTAGAGTAGACCCTTTTCAGAAGTGTAAAAACATTTTTAATAGAGTTGCCTCCCATGTAAATGTATCTGTTCCCCTCAATATATACTAAAACACATTTCCATTAGAAGACATTGTTGAAGCTGGGCCTAATCAAATTTTGATTTACCAAAGCAAAGCAAGTATTTCATTTTTTTTTTTATTTTTATACACAACAATTATACATATCACAATATAATAAGTTATTGCAGCCTGTGAATTAACAAGGGCATATCTGGATTCAGCATGGCCAGGGTTAAGAGAACCTGATATACGTAGTAGATTGCCCACCATTTTTTATAAGGAAGACAACCTTTGTGATTCCCTATTTGCTTTCTTATACCAAGCCCCATTTTGAAAAGTGGTCTGCAAAAGGAAAGAAACCCTATTTTTTTTTATATGTTTCTGCTATATTTTTTGCAATAACTTTTTGCTTTTTATTTTAGCAAAAAATGTTCTGTGACAAAAGTTGAAGCGGGGAACCACCATAAACTTTTCCAAAAGGATTCAACTTCGGATTAATTATAAATTTTCCCTCTAATTAGATGAAGACACCTGAATTTTACAAGATTCCATCATTTTTCAAAGTCTGCACCTGTCGATTGTCATCGTAATGTAAATAAAAGAGGTTAAAAGCGTGCTTGATACAGATATCACTAGAGTCATTGTACTGTATTACTAGAGGGTAGTTTTAAAACTTACAAGAGACACTAACTTTAATTTAAATTCTTTTATTCTGCTCAATTGTTCTGAGATAATGTTTTTGATTTTGTATTGTAGAGGTAGTCTCCGCTGACTTTTTCTAAAAGTCCCAACCCACAAGGTCTTGTAGTTTTTGCTCTACCAAGATGAACAAATTCCAATTTTACTGCTTTCAGTATTTTGACAGTTTTTTTCTTATATCCAAAAGTGTACAGTTAACCCTTAAAATGCCAAGGAAACCTGCATCTGAAAAAATCGTCTGTTTATGTCATCTGGGATTCTGCTGAATATATTTGCAAACTTTTCAAACCAATTTTTGCATACAGGCAAACAGTGTGGACCCTGATCAGACTGCTCCTAGAGGAGCAGTCTGATCTGGGTCCACAGTTTGCAAAAATCACTTAAAACTACAAGCAGACTACAAAGCAGACGGCATTTGTTGTAATTGGCAGTTCAAGGGTTAAATGGTGGCCATGTTGTAGCAATCACTGAAGCCGACAGGGTACAAATGCCAGTCGAAAAAGAAGGCTGACAGTTTCTCATATGGGTTGGGATGGTAGAGCATAGAACTTCAGACCAGTTTTTAACATGAGGGCAAGTATGAACACTTCCATCGAGAGGTTCAGAAGATACACATGTGTAGCCTTTTAACCCATTGTAGACTGAATAGACTCTCCCACACTATATATTGGAAGAGTCCAATTTCAATTTTAGGTATGTCTGGCTATGAGATTTACATATTCCTAGAGAAAAATGGCTAACTATTTGCAAACAGTGGAAACCCTGATCAGATGCCGCATTCTCTAGTGTCTAATCTGGGTCTGCACTGTTTGCCAATTACCCTTTTACGGGTCTCCAGACTACAATGGGATAAAAACTTGAACCAAAAACTTTAATCATCACCAATGTCAGTGACAGCCATAGCTCTGTACTTTCCAACAGACAAGCTAAAAACTCTGACCCATATTATCAAGAGATCAAAACATTTTATGGTTTAATCTGAGCTGAAGTGTTCAGTCATCTGATACAAACAATAAATGTGTTTTTACTTCCCACCAACAGTATTTAGCTCATTTATGACAGAACCATAGGATCAGTCTTCACATTCTGTAAGGGAACTTGATACACATGGTAGACTCTGCCATTTTACAAAGGAGATAACTGACTTCTTCTTTGCTTTCCTGCATACCAATTCCATTAATTTCACCACTAAAACTGAAAGTTTTCAGATAAAAAATTCTGATATTTTTCACATTTCTGCTCAAAACATAGATTGTGGGTACTCATTAGAACCGACTGAGGCAGTTCTAATGAGTACCCACAATCCATGTCTTTTAGCAGCAATATGAAAAATAATGTATACCCCTGTAAACCCCAGCTTTACTGTATAAAAGTTGGGTTTAAGGGGTCAGAATTACATTGACGTGTTTTCTTGAGGAGTAAAAGGAGAGAATTTACTTCCAAGCCAAGGGAAGCAATTTCTTCCTTTTAAGAGTAGAGATGAATATTATTTTGACAGCTGACTCCCTAGAAAGTGTATCGATCTCTTCTTGTGACAAGACCTTGAACTGGAATCATATACAGTAACTATCATCCTGTGAGGTATTTTTTCCCAAAGAACTGAGCTTTCCTTTCAAATGCCTGTGATGTGATTGGCTTGTTGATCTCATAAAATGGATTCATGGCATGCTGAAAATAAAATAAAACTATATTTCATGGAGCTTGATAAGGCATTTTATTGTGAAGCAAAAAGTATTGATATTTTTCTTATTTCTCACCTCAATGTGGTGCTTCTAATGAGTACCCACAACATATAGTAAAACCTCAATGGCTCGAACATCTTTTGGACCATGGAAATTTATTCGAGGCATGGGTAGTTCGAGCCACTGAGGGTTAAACATGGTGCGGGGTCAGGAAGCAAATGGTGATAATTTAGGGAAGTGTTACGTAACAAGGTTATCTATTGCTATGATCGTATAGTGTTTCTGTTTTCCCTCAAAGAAAATAAAGTCTCTCAAAAGTTTTCATCTTTTTGTTTTATTACAATTTTCTAAAATTAATTAAATTCAATCAGTTGTCTCATCTCTGGCCCTACTCAGCCGCACCAGAGAGAGACACTGCCTAAAACATTTCCATTCGCGTTGTGTTCTGACTTATCACACCAAAGAATAAGCAATAAGCGCTTGACATGATCAAACCTGGACTATATATACTCTCCCGGGGCATTCCTAACATTTTGTTTTCCATGGTTGTTTGTACATAACATTAAACTATGCAATTATTGTTGAAGGTTTCCTGACAATAATCAAGGCTATTTCGCAATATTACGAAAGGATTGCACTAAGGTTAGCAACCAACAGAATGCTGCTGAAATAAGCAGAAATCTACATGATCTACATGATCTATACTATCTATAATTCAGACCAAAGAGATTTACTTGTAAAACATTTTATAACTCTTCTGCTTAAACAAGTTTCCAAAATACTATTCAATAACCACTTTATTTGCAATATTTCTTACATTTATACATATTAATGCAGCAGTCTCCAGGTCTCCAGGTCTACTAACCAGTACATTTTCTACATGTAATTCACATGCAGGTGGCACCTGTTGCAACAGTCATCAAATATTTTAATATGTCAACAAGTGTTTTGCACAGAGTTCAACATAAAGAACTGGGCTTAATCTTTAAACAATGGATTTGAATGGTGTCCAACCCAAACAATAATGTATATAGGATGCCTCTGAGTACATTTTAACATTTTAGCCACTAATATATATGAAGGATAAAACTGATTAAGAATCAACTGTAAAAGATTCATACAGGATTTAGGACCTCTCAACAATCTTTAGGTCATATCTATCTCATTCACTTTATGACCCATCAACATCATTTTAATCATACAAACAACCTGTGTAGACCCTGATTATACTACACACCCTGTGTAGACCCTGATTATGTTATAGAAGTCTTTTTGATATTCTAGACAATAATACTATGTTGAGTATACTCATCAGAATTGCCTCGATGAGGCAATTCTAATGAGTACATACAACATACGATTCCATGATAAAATAAGAAAATTTCCCTAAATATTTGTTTTCTTGAGCTATCAGAAGAAAATCGTTGGGACTCAAAAACAAGTTTGAATCATCCAAGGTAAATGAGCCATGGGTGTTCGAGCCATTGAGGTTTTACTGTATGTTATTATGGAGAAATAAGAATATTTATCTGATCTCCCCTCTTATCTGGAGCTATATATTTTATCAGGTACCATACAACATTGCGAATTAATCTACAGTACTACAAGAAGTGAAAAGTCTGCTGGGAAGACCTTAGGGATGTTGCAGTTTTTCAGTACCTATCATGAATACACTCAGTCAAACTTAGTCTGCATTTTTCTACCTTTTGTATGAACAAATGTACTTTGATGTGTCAAAAAAATGCCAGATGAATGACAAACATGCCACATTCTGCACCATCTGATCTGGGTCTACATTGTTGGCCCAGGCCCATCTTAAATACCGAATGCACTGTGGGACTTGAGTATTCATTGATATCACTTTTAAGAACTGCCTCTTTTAGGCAGCTTTATCGAGTACTGATAAATTTTCCTGCAGAGAAACGGAAAAAAAAAAAAACAACAAAATAGTAGTGTCATTAGAAAAGTATCTTTGGTGCATATGTGGACATTGAAAGCCCAGGTCAGCCAAAACATTTGCATAGTCTGATTAAATCAAAGAATAACTAGGTACTGTATAATACAACAAGGTATAGCAAATCTCATTATCGAACTATATGGCTTTGATAGCTGACCTTGATCTTTACAATTCACATTTGCCCAAAAGACTCCAAAAGTGGCCTAGTAGTAGGGCTCTCGACATGCAAGAAGATGGCCATGGGTTCGAGCCCCTCTTGTTCGGGAAAATTTTTTGACCATTAGTACACCTACACACACATGCCATACCTCACACTATGAGACAAAATCTCACAGAATTTTGGCCCTTCTGGACCCCATTTTCCATAAGATTTTCAAATCTCACAGAATTTTCATACCATTTCATAAGATATTTTTTGAAGAACTAGAAATAAATCACACATTAGTATGGCTATCCCAAGCTTAATTCATTACAATAATGGCTTTTAACTTACTTATGTAGGCTTGACAGTGATTTTCATAAAAAATCTCACAGTTTCATCAAATCTTCCCTAAAAATTTGCAAAATCTCACAGATTTCTGTCAACAGCTAATGGCATGTATGCACCTAGCTCATATTCCACATGCCCTGGGCCGTTAAGTGGACAGGGAAGCACTTGGTGACAGACAGCAGCACCAAGTGTGCATGGGCAATCCATGAAAACAAGGTTGTTTTCAAATAACACATTCCCAGCTGCCTTCATGTGCCTTGGGTGCCTGGTAGCATTAAAATCTGCATAACAAAAACCCTAAAATCTAAAGTACTAATTATAGTCGTGAGCTCCTCTTTTAAACATTGCAAACTTCAACCCACCATGAAATTTCAGTTTTTCTACTGCTGTGACTGAAAATGATTTCAATGTCATCAAAATCTAATCAGTTCTTTGTTATGTCCCAATTATATATCCATGAATGATAAGAATCCAACCACTGGTTCACAAGCAATTGTGCAGACACCGCTGACACCAACACCTATGGGATCTGCACCAAAGAACAATATGTTCCCCTCCCCATAGGTGGAGGGACATAATTTAGTTATGCCATGCCATGGTTTTTGGGACAACAGTCTATTGTAGAACACCTACAGTTCAAGATAACAAGTGTGTTATTTTCACATTTCCACAGGCTTGACAATGTACATTACCGTATTCGACCTAATTACCGCACTGTGCGCTTATGTTTTTCAAAATTACTTTGAACACTGAGTTGTGGTAAAATATATATCTACTTACTAAGGGTACACTATAAAAATCAGAATAGGATTTATTTGATGATGATAATGCGATTTTTTTTTTTGATTTTCTTTATAAAAGCATATGTTGTGAGTACTCATTTGAATTGCATCGACAAGTCGATGCAATTCAAATGAGTACCCACAACATATGCCTTTATAAAGAAGTAAAGAAAAAGTACACTGGCTGTAATCTGAAGACTACGGAATTTCTTGACTGTGCGCTTATAGGGGTATGTGTGGTAATTAGATCGAATATGGTATATGCTTTCAGGACTGCATCTCTGTGGTTCTGGTGCTTGGTACACGTAGTGTTAACCCTTGAAGCACCAATCACAACTTTAACAGACACTTCTTTTATTACAGCACACATGAAATGTCCTGCCTTATTGTCTCTGAAAAATTAAAAATTCAGAATGTCTGCTACAATTTTCCATGGTGCTTTATGCTAGGTTCCCACTGTCGTGCGATCCGTTACGAATGTCACGATTGGCCATTCGTAGCTGGTCGTGGAATTTTCTCTGAAATTTCAGGTTTGGATATGAGGTGATGCGAGTCCATACGTTCCGATACGATTTGTTGCGCTCGGATGCAATCCAATCACAATTTGTCAATTTCAGGTTCACGATCAGTAACGGTCTGATCTCCCGTTCAGATGAGATCACATACATTCCGATAGGATTGTTGCGATCGAGTCTAGGATTGGGTCTGGATCTGACACGATCATCACAGCCGGCCTTGGTGGCTCAGTTGGATGCGCCGTCCGACTGGAGACCAGGAGGTCGCGGGTTCAACCCCCACCGAGGTCGGCAACATTCTTTCGTGGAGATTGATCTGAAATATTTTCTACGGTCATTCTCTCCCTTCTGCTGATTCAAGAAGGGCAGGCGTCAGTTTCTGGCGAAAGAATTTGCACAATACTGGTTAACCCTTTAGAGGACTAAGCCTGCCCAGTAAACATGGGGTTAGGTAAACTGACCGCGCTTGACATGACCCCAATGGGTTGAATGGGCCGTAAAACCTCAACACAAACAAAGACACGATCATCACGATCGGGTTCTCCGAAATGGGACGATCTGATACGTTCAGATACATTCATCACAAACAGATGCGCTCCTTTATGATAGCATATGATTGTGGTCTCGATGTTTTTCACGATCATGATCGAGGGTGATCACGATTTGAGCTACGACTGGACCCCGACGGGTATATATATATGCAGCCGGACTGACCATGGAGTTCATTGTTTCTTGAGTTTTTACAGCATAAACACTGACCCTCAACCATTGATGATGGCAGGAGTTGCGGATAATGACAATGTGACATTTGCAGTATTACTGTATAGTTATATTATTGCCAGAGAGGAAGAAGAGGAGCAGCAGACAGACCAGCAACAACCCCAACCACAAAGGGCCAGGAGAGCTGCAGTCAGGCAGTTCTGGGTGCGATCATGGCTCAGAGAGGAGAGGAGAAATCTATGGGCACGAGAACTCATAGCAAATCGCGAGCTTTTGTGTAAAAACCTAACTACTCGTATCTACTTGCATTTTTTTCGCATCTTCTCGTATCAACTTGTGTCTGATCGTGAGTCATTCATGTCAGGTCTTGAGCAATGGTACCCGACAGAGTGTAGCAAATCGTGACATATCGTGGGGGATCGCAACACATCTAAATAGAACGTGGTGTTTGTCTTGTCCAAGATCGATCCCGATCACCACGATTTGGAAGCACGATTAGATGCGATGTGTCACGCTTTGTTATGATGCAATACAATCTGATACGATGATCCCGATTTGACAATTGATCGTAGAAAAATTTTGAACTGTTCAAAAAGTTTCTACGATTCACACGATTGCCACGACTGACCTCAAGATCTGATAGGATCACCACGATTAGTCCATGATTAAGACAACGATTTCAATCGTGCCGCGAATCGTGATAGTGGGAACATAGCATTAAGGGTTAAAGATTAAAAAGAAGTTACAGATTTTTTGTAAAATAGAAGCAGAAACTAAAATGTAATGGATGAATATGAAAACACTAACCACTCCCCCCTCCCAACCCACAGTTGGGTGTTGGCAAGGGCGGCGGGTTGGTATAAAAATCCATTGACTGTTCTTAAGTTAGATCATTTTTTCTGTTACAGTTTTATTAAGTTATTTATCAGTGATGATTTAGCAAGTAACGTGGAGTGAACACCAAACAAAATTTCGGGAAAAACTACAAAATAGTACTTGTTAGCAGTCCTTTGACTTTGAACAAGTATTGTTTTATAACTTCTCCTGAAATCTTAGCCACATGGGCACTTCCGATTTTCATAGTTACAAAAGTTCTTACCTTTATGTAGGTGTCATACATTTCTGTGAAGAAGTTTTTAATGCCATCTTCATTCTTTGTTTCATGTAACATAATAAATCTCATACCTAGATACAGTTATGGTCAACACATATTATAAATATAATAATTGTCCATGTATTTAACAGAACCAACATACTGGTAAAACATAAAAGTATTAAATGCCTAAAATTTATTTAGCAGTATATCTGCTGAGCCCAATGGTTTTTAGCTCACCTGAGCACGAAGTGCTCATGGTGAGCTATTGTGGTCAGTCAATGTCCGTCGTGCGTCGTCTGTCATGTATCCTGTGGCATCAACAATTGCTTTAAAAGCCTACTCCTCCTACACCCCTGGGCTAATTGACTTGATACTTGGTAGGAAGCATCGGGGTGACCTGTAGATCAAAAATAGCTAAAATCGTTCCGATCGGAAATCCAAGATGGCTGCCATCTTGAAAATCTATTTTTCACTTCTTCTCCTGAACTGAAAGGCCAATTGACTCCAAACTTGCTAGGAAGCATCGGGGTGACTTGTAGATAAAAAATAGCTAAAACTGTGCCAATCCGAAATCCAAGGTGTCCACCACGGCAGCCATCTTGAAAATCTATTTTTCGCTTCTTCCCCTGAACTGAAAGGCCAATTGACTCCAAACTTGCTAGGAAGTATCAGGGTGACCTGTAGATCAAAAATAGCTAAAATCGTGCCGATCGGAAATCAAAGATGGCCGCCATCTTGAAAATCTATTTTTCGCTTCTTCTCCTGAACTGAAAGGCCAATCGACTCCAAACTTGCTAGGAAGCATTGGGGTGACTTGTAGATAAAAAATAGCTAAAACTGTACCAATGGGAAATCCAAGGTGTCCGCCACGGCAGCCATCTTGAAAATCTATTTTTCGCTTCTTCTCCTGAACCAAAAGGCCAATTGAGTCCAAACTTGCTAGGAAGCATCAAGGTGATTTGTAGATCAAAAATAGCTAAAATTGTTCTGATAGGAAATCCAAGATGGCCGCCATCTTGAAAATCTATTTTTTGCCTCCTCTCCTGAAACGAAAGGCCAGTTGACTCCAAACTTGCTAGGAATTATTAGTGTGACTTGTAGATCAAAAATAGCTAAAATCGTGCCGATCGGAAATCCAAGATGGCTGCCATCTTGAAAATCTATTTTTCGCTTCTTCTCCTGAATCAAAAGGCCAGTTGAGTCCAAACTTGCTAGGAAGCATTGAGGTGACTTGTAGATCAGAAATAGCTAAAATTGTGCCGATCGAAAATGCAAGATGGCTGCCATGGCAGCCATCTTGAAAATCTATTTTTCGCTTCTTCTCCTGAACTGAAAGGCCAATTGACTCCAAACTAGCTAGGGAGCATCGGGGTGATTTGTAGATCAAAAATGGCTAAAATCGTGCTGATCGTAAATCCAAGGTGACCGCCATGGTGGCCATCTTGAAAATCTATTTTTTGCTTCTTCTCCTATCCCCAAATGCCAATTGTCTTGAAATTTGGTAGGAAGCATCGGGGTGACTTATAGATAAAAAAACAGCTAAAATCGTTCCAGTCGGAAATCCAAGATCCATCTTGAAAATCTATTTTTTGCTTCTTCTCCTGAGCCGAAAGGCCAATTGACTCCAAACTTGCTAGGAAGCATCAGGGTGACTTGTAGATCAAAAATAGCTAAATCATGCTGATCGGAAATCCAAGATGGCCGCCATGGTGGCCATCTTGAAAATCTTTTTTTCCCTTCTCCTAAACCCAAAAGCCAATTGACTTACTTGGTAGGAAGCAACGGGGTGACTTACAGATTAAAACTGGCTAAAATCATTCCTGAACCAAAAGGCTTATTGACTTTAAACTAGGTAGGAAGCATCAGGGTGACCTGCAGATCAAAAATAGCTAAAATCATCCCTATCAGAAATCCAAGATGGCAGCCAGGACAGCCATCTTGAAAATCTATTTTTCGCTTCTCCTGAACTGAACGGCTGTTTGACTCGAAATTTGGTAGGAAGCATTCGGATGACTTGTAGATCTAAAATAGCTTAAATTGTTTGGCTCGGAAATTCCAAGATGGCTGTCATGGCGGCCATCTTGAAACTTTTTTTTTTCGCTTATTTTCCTGAACCAAAGGGCCAGTTGATTTGAAAATTCGTAGGAAGCATCAGGATGACTTGTAGATATAAAAGTAGCTAAAATTGTTCCGATAGGAAATCCAAGATGGGGACCATCTTGAAAATCTATTTTTCCCTTCTTCTTCTGAACTGAAAGGCCAACTGACTCCTCCGTCAGGCAGTTATAACCACGCCCACATGAATTTCCTTAGACAAACTTTGTATTGATATACCTGTGCTGTAAAAAGCATGTGTTGATTTGTTTGTCTAACTAAAAACATTGACAATTACCTTATTAGCTATTTTGAATGGTCAGTTGATGTTGTCAGTTAAATGATCAAGTGATTTGATGGAGGAGTCAGTTGTCTCGAAACTTGGTAGGAAGCATCGGGGTGACTTGTAAATAAAAAATAGCTCAAATCGTTGTGATAGGAAATCCCAAATTGCGGCTATAGCGGCCATCTTGAAAATCTGTTTTGAACTTTTTCTCCTGAACTGAAAGGGCAATTGACTCAAAGTTCATTGGAAGTATCGAGATGACTTGTAGAACAACAGTAGCTAAAATCATTCTGATTGGAAATCCAAGATGGCTACCATCTTGTTTATGTTTTATTATATTTCCCTGCCACTGTGCTGTTTACATGTATAAAATGTATAAAATCATGATTCTTCAGAAACCACTTAGGCAATTGCCACCAAATTTCACATTGATCCTATTGTTGAAATGTGATTTAGAGTTTGTTCAAATGATCACGCTCCATTGACTGTCATGCCATATACATGTATAATATTCTTCTTCAAAATTAGGATGATCTTTTCATTAGTTGCGATGACAGGATTGGAAAAATGTTGCATAACATCTGCATATCTGCAGTGGCTATGTCACTCAGGTGAGCGACCTGTGGCCCATGGACCTCTTGCATATATATGCATATATATATATATATATATATATATATATATATATATATATATATATATATATATATATATATATATATATCCCACTAGAGGTGGAGTTGCAAGAAGGGTCCAAACTTTAGGAATATATCAGGCATTCCCTCCTAGACTTTCTGGAACTAAAAATTAATGGGCCACATCAATTTATTCCCTAACTACCAATCCTGGGATCAGGTTGAACCAATTTTACAAAGGGAGATAATAATCCTGCCTCTTTGCAAAACTGGTTGCCCTTCTACCCTATATTATGAAGGCGAAGAAGTCAACCAAAGTTCTTAGTGTCTTAATGTTTACGGTAGTGACAATACATACATGTACGTTAAACCCTACTTAACCCATTTATGTCAAGTGGACTCTTCTACTTCAACTCTTTGGAATGCTCTATATATTTCCAATAGCAGGGTGTCTGGTTAGTTTTTATCATTATTATGTTTTATAGAAATTTCTGCAGTTGCTACAAACTGCAGACCCTGATCAGACACCATATTTTGTGGCATCTGAGCTGGGTCGGTGCCAATTACCCTTTTGGGGGTCTCCAGACTACACTGTAAATGGACTACAATAAATGTCCTAAAATTTCGAACACTTTATTCCGAACTTTCTTGGCTTAAATTTTTTTTTCTGCATTTGTCTCTTAAAATGCTTAGTGGAATGGCAAACGCTGAAGACCTTGATCAGAGCAGTCTGATCTGGGTCTGCACTGTTTGCATATGGTATTTTGTCAGAATTTTTGGTGTTTGAAATTTTAGGACATTTACCGTAAGCCCTGTTGTGTCAATCACAACTGCAATAAATGACATTTTTTTTTTGTTATTTTACAACATTGTGAAATATAATTTATTTTTCAGAGAATTTCATGTGAGTTGTCTGCTTAGCAGATTCACAGGAAATGTCTAGTCTTATTTTTGTTGGAAAGTAATAAAAAAAAATATAGAATGTCATCTGTTACAATTTTGTTTAAAGGTGACACATCCCCTAATTTCAGAATATTTCAAAGATATTGTTGTGACGACATAATGTTGAAAACAGCATTTAAAAATTCCTACTGGTTCAAAAGTTACATGCATTCAAAGTCGTGGTAACTGTTGCTATTTATAGTTTAAAACAGCTATCCTACAATGCATTATTCAATGATGTCATTGGTTCTTTTTAAATTTTACTTTGGAAATCTAAATTTTATTTAAATTCCCATAACTTTATTCCAGACTGTTAATTTTGATAAAACTAGACAAAGTGCCCAGTGGGGTAATTAATCCCCCGACCAGAGCTACCTCCACTTTTTAAAGAGCACAAAGTATGTAGCTTTGACTCTGGAGATGGCAGTTGTATGCTATATGTTATAAAGTTGAAAGAATTCACACATAATGTGAAGCCCTCGACTTCAAAGGTCAGGAACAGGAGCAGGGATTGAGCTAATTAAAACTATAGCTCTACAACTATCACAATAGGCCAGTGAACTCAATCAGTCTTTATATGCAAAAATGACATTTATATGAAAAGTCTGTTACCTTTACTTAAAAGCCATACCCCAGCTTGGGGACGGTGCCAAGAAAAACTTTAGACCTATATATACCATCATGCTTTATGTTAATGAAACCAACAAAAGGGTCTTCATAACATAGCTATATAAATTTTAATGAAAATTTTAATGTGACCTGCCTACTCAATGCCCTCTACATATCGGTAAAGTATCACAAAAATATCTTAAAGAATTTTCAGAGTTATTGCCCACACAAGATTTAAATAACCAAGGGTAAAAACTGCAGAATGGAGTCGGTTAGAGTGTCATTCTTGAATGTGATATGCCTACTCAATGTCCTCTACATACTGGTAAAGTATCATGAAAATATCTTAACATGTTTTAAAGTTAGGGTTCGCACAAAATTTTTACAATTTCAGAGACAAGGGGATATAACTCATGGATCAAGTCAGTTAGCATTGTCTTTCTTGTACCTGACACCTCTACCAAATGCCTTCAACAACCTGACAAGAGTTTCATGAAAATAGCTCAAAGGGTTCTTAGGAGTTATGGGGTGCACAATAATGGACAGACAGATGGATGGATGGATTCCATGCTGATAGCCATATCCCCTAAACCTATCGGTAGGAGGATAACAAAATTCAACAAAAGGTCTTGATGGTACAGCTATATAAACGTAGATGCAATTTTTTTTACTTTTATATGAAATTTCTAAGTCTGTGACCTTGACCTCAAGGTCATACCCTGGGATGGGGATCAAGCTGAGTAAAACTCTAGACCTATATCTACCAACATGTAAAATAAAAAAGAAATTCCTCAAAGGGTCTTGATGGTATAGCTTTATAAACATAAACACAAAAATTTTGACTTTATGAAAATTCAAGTCCCTGACCTTGACCCCAAGATTATCCTCCGAGGTAGGATTGGTGCTGATAAAAACTTTAGACCTATATCTACCATCAGGCCAAATATGAATGAAATCTGTCAAAGGGTCTTCATAATATAAGGTCTTATAAACTTTAACGTAAAAACTTTGACCCTAAGACAAAAATAAAGTATGAACGAATAATGCTTCAACGAACGGATGGACAGAGGAACAGATTCCTTGCTGATAGCTATTACCGCTCAACCTTTCAGTTAGGGGATAATGAAATTTAACAAAAGGTCTTGATATGGCTATATAAACGTCAACGCAAAAATTTTGACTTTTATATGAAAATTCAAAGTTTCTGACATTGACCTCGGTCACACCCGGGATGGGGATCGTGCTGGGTAAGACTCTGGGCTGATATCTACCAACATGTCAAATATAAATGATATAGCTATATAAACTTAAACACAAAAAACTTTGACTTTTTTATGAAAATTCTGTGACCTTGACCCCAAGGTCATCCCCGGGGTGGGGATGGTGCTGATAAAAACTTTAGACCTATATCTACCATCATGCCAAATATGAATGAAATCCATCAGAGGGTCTTCAAAATATGAGGTCTTATAAACTTTAATGTAAAAACTTTGACCCTGTGATGGAAAGACAAATGAACGAATGAATGGAATGAATGAACGGACAAACGGAAAAGCGAAAACTATATACCCCTACATACTTCGTATGTCGGGGCTACAAACAGTAAATATTTTATTACTACTGAATACTGAGACTTATATTTCAAGCTAGCATTTTTTTAATGAAGACAATTGATTTAATTAAATTTTAAAAACATTCTTTAACATATTAAAAATGCAAGATAAAGATCAATAAGTTGGAAACAAGAGGACCATGAGGTCCTGAATCGCTCATCAGAGCTTCAAGACAACTGGTTGTTTGGTTGTGAAGAAGAATTTTGACAGTTTGTTCAATGGCAGCCATCTTGTATGATGTCATGAGCCGATGTGCGCTAATAAGGATCAATGAGCTGAAAATATGTGTGCAATTATTCCTGATGTTTATTCCATATATAAGAGCTGTTCCAAAAATAATGTCACTTTCGCTGTTTCTCCTTTACTGCAAATGTTAAAATCATTTTGACTTGCTCTGCCCTTCAAAATACTCTTCATCTACCTGAATACACCTTTTTAGCTGGTCAATCCACTTTTGGAAGCAGTTTTCATACTCTTCAATGGGGACACCCATCAGATACTGATAAACCTAGGATCCAAGGGCATTTCTTGAATTGTATCTCTTTCCAGATAGATGATATCTGAGTTTTGGACTGAGGCTTCAGATGAAATTTGGCTTCAATCAGCCCAGTGGTTTCAGAGACGAAGATGCTTGAAAATGGTTGACAGACGACATACTACAGATGACGGACGGCGTACAGCAGATGACGAACGGACAATAGCATGACCATAGTATAAGCTCCCATGCGGCCTTTGGCTTTGCTGAGCTAAAAATCCATTGTTTTCACTCTTTCCCAAAACCCCAAGTCGAAAAATTCGACCTTGCTGTGAAATAGGTCGGTTATCCCAGGGTCATCATTTGAAAAATTATGATGGGCCCAAGTACCAGATGCTACATGCCAAGTTTTAAGGTCATCCACCTTACAGTTCTGGAGAAGTAGATTTTTGAAGGGTTTTTACCATATATGAGCATGTGACCTAGACTAAATGAGCAAAATTTCATTTATTCATCCAATAAAGGTTCCCTGTCAAATTTCACTTCAACTGGCCCAGTAGTTTCAGAAAAAATGATGTTTGGAATATGGAACCTGAGTGACCTTGGTCCAAGGTCACTGAATGGGCCTGATCTATGTTACACATAAATCTTCATGTATTCATTTGGTTTACCTGATCTACCAATATTTAACAGCGACATAGTCTTCAATGGTTTCCTAAAAATTAATTTCATTTTTCTCATGCAAAGCCTAAGTCGGCAAAATTGAACTTGCCGTAAAATGGGTCAAGGTCAACCTAGAGTCACCATTTGAACAAACTATGAAAGGCCCAAGTACCGGGTGCTACATGCCAAGATTCATGGTCATCAACCTTAAGGTTCTGGAAAAGAAGATTGGACCTGACCAATGTTACCCATAAATCTTCATGTATTCGTTTAGACATGTCGTCTGGTCCTGTTCTACATTTCTACCAAGTATCATAAAAATATTTGAAAGGGTCTTTGACTTACAGAGTGGACAGGAAATCGATGGATAATCACTTTCAGACATAACAAAGAGAGATAACATCAAGATTAAGAAAGGCAGAGTTGTCATTCTTGTACTCCGCAAGTCATCTGGTCCTGTTCTACATTTCTACCAAGTATCATAAAAATATTCCAAAGGGTCTTTGACTTACAGAGCGGATACAAAATCATGGATAATCACTGTCAGACATAAAGGGAGATAACGCCAAAAGTAAGAAAGGCAGAGTTGTCACTCTTGTATGGGACACGTCCTCTATAATAAAAATATTCCAAAGGTTCTTTGACTTACAGAGCGGACACGAAATCAATGGATTATCACTGTCAAATATAACAAAGTGAGATAGCGCCAAAAGTAAGAAAGGCAGAGTGTCATTCTTGTATGGGACACTTCGTCTGGTCCTGTTCTACATTTCTGCCAAGTACCATCAAACTTCTTAAGTGTTGCTACCAGTTTGGCTTTTTGATACCCCTGGCTCAACAACTTTGTAGTGAGCACTTAAAAGGATACGTCCTGCAGTAACAAACGCTGACACAAACCACTCATTAAATTTGTCAACAATCTTTAGATACATATTACTGGTGGTCCACATCTGCTCATCAACCAGATCTAGAGCTTCATGGGCTACAAACTGATTCAAGTGACGATCATCTTTCTGAAACTATATACCATATTTATTTGGTTATAAGATGGGAGCTTATCCTTCCAATATAACCACAATATATAACCCTTGTCATGCTGAATAAATTAAGATGCCCTGCCCACTTCTAATTTTCAGCCAATCAGATAACTTGATCCAGATTGTTGATAATAAATTCACTTCAGAAGCCAACTGATCTGGATCTGCACTGTTTGCAAAGGCAGGACATATCCAGGTTCAGCAGGACTAGGGTTAATCAGTCTCATGTAATTTAGCTACAAAATGAGGTGTCTCTTCCAAAATAATCCTAAATATCTAGATCCATTTTATAAGACGGACCTACAGTCTGAGCAGTCTGATCAAGGTCTGCAGTTTGCATATGTAATTTTGTCAAACACTGGTATTTGAAATTTTAGGATATTTACCATAGCTCCAGATAAGGTGCTTTTTCAGCCAAAAAGTACTGATAGTTTTCTTATTTCTCCACAAAAACATATGTTGTGGGTACTCATTACAAGCACCTTGGCACACATCCCAACATCCCGCTCCAACCCCTACATGCACAGTGCTCCAGATACAATTGTCTTACTAACAAATTTATATAATAAAAAAATGGTGTAAGATACATGAGGCAGAGCTCCATAAAATGTATGACTGTTGTGCGAATAGCAAAGACTCAGATCAGCCTGCGCATCCATGCAGTCTGAACAGCATCTTTGTTGATCACATGTGCCTTCTACAGCCTCCAGGCTATCCAAAGAGGGATAAATGAGAATTCTTGCCATATTGGGTGGATGTACAGGCTGACCTGAGTCTTTGCTGGACACAAAGGTCTTACTGTAGGTTTTGTTGTGCGCCAGCTCAGATGTAAATCGCTTTTCTATGTATAACTCACCTTTGGATCAGCAGCTTTATTTGATGGAGAAAAATCCATCTCAAATATGGGGTTGTCATGGTGCCCAACAATTACAAAGTAATAAGTTCCTGCCATTCAACACTGCCTCTGAAATCATATGATACTTACATCAATATGGATAAAATACTAATTAAATAGTAAATAATAATTAACTCCACCAAACATGAATTACTGTTTGTGGGACTGGAATTACCTAAAATTTCTGAATACCATAACTTCTTACAGCACGTTTTCTATAACCAGTTGCAGACAGAATAGACTCACCCACACTATATATTGGAAGAGCAGGGTTTTCCCTCAGAAATTTATTTAAGAGGACCCATTGAGGACCCATCTCTACTGACCCATATTTTAGGGAAGATACGGGGTAATTTCAGGGGTTAATTGTTTGAACTTTACAGAAAATATTGCAAATTTTAAGGGACATCAATGGCTCTCTAAGATGAAGGTTTAGGGGGCATCAGAGTCAAAAAGGGGCCTAGTCTCGCATTTTTGCGGGACAAGAAAAACCCTGGAAGAGTCCAATTTCATTTTTAGGTACGTCCTGCTATGAGATTTAGATATTCCTAGAGAAAAATGGCTAAACTATTTGTAACAGTGGAGACCCTGATCAGATGCCGCATTCTGTGGTGTCTGATCTGGGTCTCCATTGTTTGCCAATTACCCTTTTAGGGGTCTCCAGACTACAATGGGTTAACACTTGGCATGCTGGATAAGCAGATGACATTTTGAAATATTCTTCTTATTTTTTTTTCCAGATTTTTTTTTGACTGAGTTGAGGTTTTACAGCCCAGTCAATCCATTAGGGTCATGTCGAGCATAGTCAGTTTACCTAACCACACTTTTCCTAGGCAGGCTTAGTCCTCTAAGCTGCAAACCACTATTTGTACACATTCTTTCGCCGGAAACTGATAAATGCCTTTCTTGAATCAGAAGAAGGGAAAGAGTGAGCGTAAAAAATATTTCATGATCAATCTCTATGGAAGGATGTTGCCGGTCCTGGCGGTGACTTAACCTGTGACCTGGTCACCCGTCGGACGCGCATCAAACTGAGCCACAAGAACAGCTATTTTTTTTGTTTTCCAGAAATATAGTCTTTGACATTTTGTGAAAATTGTCTCTTTAGAAAAAATCCTTAGAAGGCAATTTGCCTGCCTATTTTTTGGAAAAGATAAGAAAAATATCATCAATTTGTTATCTGCTGAATTCTTCCATAGCATGCTAAGTGATAGTCAAGAACAAGTCCATTTGATTATCTAGAAATGTATCAAAGAAGTGCCTTCTGAACCATAAATAGTTTACACCCTGATCAAACTGCTCATTATGGGACACTTGATCTTGGTCAGCTCTGGCTGTCTGTCAGTGTCATAGCATTTAACCCTTGTCCTGCTGAATAAATTAAGATGCCATGCCCACTTTTAATTTTAGCCAATCAGATTGCTTGATCCAGATTGTTGCTACAAATTTGCATTCTTGATGGCAAACAGTGCAGATCCAGATCAGTTGGCTTCTTCAGAAGCCAACTGATCTGGATCTACACTGTTTGCAAAACAGGGTATATCCGGGTTCAGCAGGACAAGGGTTAAGTTAAATACCATGTTGTACTCAAACCATGATAGAATTATGACATATTTTGTGCCATGCACATTGTTTATAACATGGGAAAAAAGCAAAACATTCATAACTGTTAACCAAAACCTTTTTTCTATATAATCTATAAATTTTTGTTTTGATACAATTTTGGGGTCCACCTTCAAACCGTCTTATATCTGAAACCATCTTATGAACTGTCTTATAAAAAGGGTTCCATTTATATATGCTACACAACTAAAAAAAAAATGGAAAGCAGGAGAGCTACATACACTTGGTTGATTTTCCACCAATTTTTACAAAGCAGACAAATTCTTTTATGGTAGATGTCCAAAAATTTTGTACATCAGCTTGTCTAATAAAATAACAAATGCCAATAGTGCAGACCCAGACTGGACTGCTCCAGAAAGGTTGCATTTCCACCAAGTATCCCATGGAATAAATGCATAAAAAGTTAGGCAAAAAAAAAAGCATGGCATAAAGTGTTCCAAATTTTAAGACATTTACTGTAATTCTTGTATGCTTTCCTGCACACCTAGCGGCAGTAGCCCCTTCTGAAAAAAGGCCTATAGTACTTAGAGCAGATCCCTTTTCAGGATGGTAAAACACTTTGATACAGCTGCCTCTCCTGAATGTGTAAACATTCCTCTTAAACCTTGTCATGCTGAATAAATTAATATGCCACGCCCACTTCTAATTGTCAGCCAATCAGATTCCTAGATCCAGATTGTTGATATACATTCACATAGTAAATGGCGAACAGTGCAGATCCAGATCAGTTGGCTTCTTCAGAAGCCAACTGATCTGGATCTACACTATTTGCACAGGTAGGCATACCTAGGTTCAGCAGGACAAGGGTTAATCTCTGAGGGGTTAATTCAAGATAGAATTTCACAAATTTGTCACTTCTTCTGAATAGCCCTCATACATTTTCAGACAACCGTCTTTATACTGACACTCGATACAACGACAAAATTTGTTTCAACTAGAGCAAGTGCTCAGAGGGTCACAAATACCCCTGACATGCGCCATTTCTTAATTACAAAATTTTTAAGTCAATGACATTTATATATGCTACACAACTAAAAAAAAAATGGAAAGCAGGAGAGCTACATACACTTGGTTGATTTTCCACCAATTTTTACAAAGCAGACAAATTCTTTTATGGTAGATGTCCAAAAATTTTGTACATCAGCTTGTCTAATAAAATAACAAATGCCAATAGTGCAGACCCAGACTGGACTGCTCCAGAAAGGTTGCATTTCCACCAAGTATCCCATGGAATAAATGCATAAAAAGTTAGGCAAAAAAAAAAGCATGGCATAAAGTGTTCCAAATTTTAAGACATTTACTGTAATTCTTGTATGCTTTCCTGCACACCTAGCGGCAGTAGCCCCTTCTGAAAAAAGGCCTATAGTACTTAGAGCAGATCCCTTTTCAGGATGGTAAAACACTTTGATACAGCTGCCTCTCCTGAATGTGTAAACATTCCTCTTAAACCTTGTCATGCTGAATAAATTAATATGCCACGCCCACTTCTAATTGTCAGCCAATCAGATTCCTAGATCCAGATTGTTGATATACATTCACATAGTAAATGGCGAACAGTGCAGATCCAGATCAGTTGGCTTCTTCAGAAGCCAACTGATCTGGATCTACACTATTTGCACAGGTAGGCATACCTAGGTTCAGCAGGACAAGGGTTAATCTCTGAGGGGTTAATTCAAGATAGAATTTCACAAATTTGTCACTTCTTCTGAATAGCCCTCATACATTTTCAGACAACCGTCTTTATACTGACACTCGATACAACGACAAAATTTGTTTCAACTAGAGCAAGTGCTCAGAGGGTCACAAATACCCCTGACATGCGCCATTTCTTAATTACAAAATTTTTAAGTCAATGACAATTATATGAGGCAAAATCATTGGATCATGAAATATAGGTCACTGGCCCACATATAGTTAACAAGGTCCATCTCTGAATGATACTGATCTATCATCCCAAATACAACTTTTCTTGAGTAAATATTCTTCAAGACATGAAGCAAAATGGTTGAACCATATAATATAGGTCAGTGACCCACAGATACTTGAGAGGTCAATCTGATTTGCCACATCGATCCATTATACCAACTATGATGTTAACCCATTAAATTATCTAGAAGATAATAAGCAAAATCACTAGACCATGAAATATATGTTGATTTATATTTACTTTGAGGTCAAAGTTCCAGTCACACTGTGTCATTATCTGTAAATATGACACTAAGGCATCCAATAGTGGGAGCTATACATGTATGACAAAATCACTGGGCTATGAAATAAAGGTCACAAAGACCTACATTTATTTTGAGGTGAAATGCTGTGTCATACTGACCCATAATCCCAAAATATGATAGTCATACATCAAGTTATCTTCAAGATGAAACAAAATCACTGGACCAAGAAATATAGTATATACTTTTAGGTCAACTGTTCGATCATACTGATTCATAATCCCAAATTACGATGTTCATATATCAAATGACATTCAAGATATAAGGCAAAATCACTGGACCATGAAATATAGGTCAAGGTAACCTATATTTATTATGATGTCAGTCGTGTTGTCACACAGAACCAATATCCCAAGTATCATATTAATCCATGATATAGTCTTCAAGATATAAGGCAAAATCACTGGAGCATAAAAATTAGGTCACAATGACCTTGACCTTATTCCACTTAATGTTGATACTGTAAACATGTCTGATGCCCATCTTTCTTAACTAAAAAGTTGTTTGTATAAACAAACTGAATTACATGTATACTACTTTATTGCGGTGTCCTAGAATTTGACCTCTAGTCCTGCCCCAGAGCATGATCCAGCAGTCCATAGATGCAGAATGTAAGAGAACCCTCCCAGGTACCCCCATACCAAATATGAATAGTGTCTGATAAGTGGCTGCAGAGATATACATGATCAAAAAACTTTGAAGTAAAACTTGGTTAATGGACAGAATCACGGATGGACTTATGTTCTAAAGAATGGATAGTAGTGGCTACCATCACTATTTTTAAGTGGCTAAAAAATAGCCATGTAACAGAAAATAAGCCACATAAAAAACTGTTTCATGTGGCTGACAGAATAAATCCCATTCAAATACATTGAAACTGTCCATAATTCTTAGCCACCTAACTACCCATTCATGTGTATAGTGAGACAAATGGACGGACAGACGAACTGAGAGACAGAGCCGACGAAAACTATATACCCCTTCGGCATACTTCCGGGGGTATAATGACAATTTGACTGTCATGAAACCTTCGCTTAGGAGGTAACAATTAGTCAGTGAGGCGATTCTAACAAATATCCAAAACATATGTCTTTGAGGAACCAAAAACAAAACAAGACCTTTCTCACATATCAATCTGCTCATTAAGTATTCTGTCAAACAGCAAATTCATTTTAATGGCAATGTCTTTGGGAACAAATACTGTCGCTGTAACAAGTGTTCATTGTATATAAATGGCTATAAAAATATTAATGACATACAATAATAGGACAAACAAATCTATTCATTATAGCAATCACAAGGTTGCTTGTGAAAGACTCTCATGTGTAACGGTTATGGTCACTGAAAAAAGCATGAAAAAGGAAAACTTATAGTGACCATATATGGAAATGGTTTTGTTTTTCCAACTCTGTGATGTCAGTGCTGGTTAATGCTATGAATCTCCAGGAGAAAATTGACTTTCTTGGAAATGCCATAGAGCCAATAATGTTTTTATCATTCCCTAAATATGCATTTTTCCTTTTTACATGCAGATGTTTATTTAATCATATTAAATTATTGGATGCTAAACTCAAAAGCACTGTGTGTGAAACATGGATGCTTAACCAGGAAGCATTGTAAAATACTGGGCCCAGTTGTTTAAAGCGTCGTCAGCTTAACCAGCTCGTTAAGGGTCATTTCTTTAACTGTTTTAGCGGATTCAATATACAATATTCTGATATTTTTTGGTAAAAAAAAAAAGCAAAAGCTACTCACATTTTTTTAGTAAAAAAATATCAGCATATTGCGTATCACTCGATTTAAATTTTAACAAATCGTTAACTAACGACATCGTTATTTTTGAACAACTGGGCCCTGGTAAACAAAAAATTGTTGATATTTTTCTTACTTCTCCACAACAACTTATTTTGTGGGTACTTGTTAGAGGCACTTCTAATGAGTACCCACAACATAATTTTTTGTGGAGAAATAAGAAAAATAATTTCATGATACACCCTCTTAGCTGGAGCTATGTCTGCAAAATGATCCCCAAAACATTAGGGCCCAGTTGTTCAAAGCTAACAATGTCGTTAGTTAACGATTCGTTAAAATTTACATCGAGTGATACGCAAATATGCTGAAATTTTTTGCTGAAAAAATGTGAGTAGCTTTTGCAGTGCAAAAGCTACTCACATTTTTTCAGCAAAAAAATATCAGAATATTGTATATTGAATCTGCTAAAACAGTTAACGAAATGACCCTTAACGAACTCGTTAAGCTAACGACGCTTTGAACAACTGGGCCCTGTTTTTTCCAAGCTAAGCAGTGTGCAATGTTCTTAGAGACAGATGAATGCAGTTTAACCCTTGTCCTGCTGAACCTGGATATGTCCTTTTTTGCAAACAGTGTAGATCCAGATCAGTTGGCTTCTGAAGAAGCCAACTGATCTGGATCTGCACTGCTTGCCATTGAATATGTGAATTTATATCAACAATCTGGATCAAGTAATCTGATTGGCTAAAAATTAGATGTGGGTGTGGCATCTTAATTTATTCAGCAGGACAAGGGTTAAGTAGACAAAGAGTCAGCTGTAAACCTTTTCATGAAAATGCATAGTTCCAGACAAGAATGGATATCCACAAAATATTTTTCTTATTTCTCCATAATAGCATGATGTGAGTAATCAATTATAAGTGCCTCAGTGAGGCACTTCTAATGAGTACCCTCAACATGCGTTTTTGTGGAAAATACCTGAACTTTTTGGTACTAAAATGTTTGTTATATGGAGCTATGAAATGTTGTTTTATAGGGGTAGCAAATTCAATCTGATGGCTATATACATTAGAAAGGAGTATTTTCTCAGAAAGAACATAGTAAAAGGTTATATACATCTTTAACTCTTGTCATGCTCAATAAATTAAAATGCCACACCAACTTCTACTTGTCAGGCAATCAAATTGCTTGATCTAGGTTGTTGATACAAATTTACATACTAAATGACAAACAGTACAGATCCAGATCTTCAGAAACCAACTGATCTGGAGATCTACACTGTTTGCAAAGGCAAAGCATATCTGGGTTCAGCAGGACTAGGATTAAAATCAGATAAAATCATTCCTGGTTCAGTGTTGCTGAACTGACACTAGGGTGTGGGGTATGATGCTTGTGTTGAGGTTTTATGGCCCTGCCAACCCATTAGGGTCATGTTGAGCAAGGCCAGTTTACCTAACTACACTGTTTCCCAGGCAGACTTAGTCCTCTAAGGGGTTAACCAGTACTTGTGCACATTCTTTCATCAGAAACTGACAACTGCCCTTTTTGAATCAGCGGAAGGCAGAGAATGACCATAGAAAATATTTTGTAGATGGGTACGAGGGGACACTAATTCTTGTCAGTGCTATGCTTGAATGAAATATTGAGAAACATACTCTAAAGTTCATAAACAGTGTGCTCCAACTATCGATACTGATACTGGTAGTGTTTTTTTCAACTTTTAACATTTGGGATGGCTGTTGAAAACCCAGACAAAGACTAAACACCTGGGAAAAAAAAAATCAAAAACACAGATTTTGACAAAAACAAATGCTTGCACTAGAAGAACTTTATCCCAGTGCTGTGCTAACATGTAACATAGCCTAATCTTCAGAATGTTGAAGGAGGCTAGAAAACGGCAGAAGCAGAAGTACTCCCAGGACTCACAGTTTATATTACCATACATGTATTTACTGCAAGTATTTGGAAAGACAGGCCTGAACAAACAGTGTAGACATCAGATGCCTAAGAACATGTTACTTCATCAGGTTCTATACAGTTGCCACTTAGCCAACAATTTTTTAGACATGAGAAAAGGACATTCAAAATTAAGGATAACCATAGTAAGGAGCTATACTTAGGGTATATCACTATAGACAGTGACCTTGCCTACTGATCTTCATTTATTGTTCTGCGGCATCAATGTGGTTTGGTTAAATCTTTGCAGTTCACTGTAATATGTAGGTGCTATAGGATTCCTGAATTATTCTGGAGAACAATCTCTGATCAAACTGTATGGATATATGGAAAGAAAACAGGCCTCATGCTCTCATATCTAAGAGCCACATTGAAGGAGGGGACCAAACTTCTGCAAAGACAGGATTTAAATGCATATTACTATTACAGTTGAGGAATTTTCGAATTTAACATGATACAGAAAAATCTGAAGATTTCTGATTGCAAGAGTGAGTTTAATACTAGCTAAAGGCTTATATGTTTTGCATCAAAACTTACTGCATCTGACAACATTGCAGAGAATCTAATCAATAACATTTGATTCAACCTTCCCGTTTTATTAGCTCAAAACACTTATCAGGCGCAATGTTGGGTGACAAAACCGGAAGTTCGTTTTCAAGGGGGTATCTACATGTATATACAAATTGTTTTTTCCCTATATGACAACATAATCAGAGGCCTTTCATCATTGGAGGTACTTTAAAAGGAAGTGTTGCAACAGTTTTTATTGCGGCTTTTGAATGACACACTGGACAAAGTCAAAACAACCATGAAAACTTCATGTGCGCAATGTTACCGAACTGCACCATAAGTTATAACCTAAAACCTATATATACCTATGCCAACACAACAATCAGTAGGTACAAATTAGGGTGAACCATTTTATAGGGAAGCAGGCAAAAGGAGCCGGCACATACGGGGTTTCTAATGTCTAAAATGGTCAAAATGTCAAAGTAGGCGATAGACATACATAAAAATGAGGCCCTCCTAGTGGGGATACCTGTTCCCTTGTTCCCCTGAAAAAAAAATCGGCATTTTCCCTTATTCCCCAAAATCAAAATCTTGATTTTCTATGCTCCCTGTTTTCCAAAATTGCTTTGTTCTCCTGTTCCCTTCAGTTTTAAACTTTTGTTCCCTTGTTCCCCTGAAATAAATGGCCTTATTCCCCTGTTCCCCAAAACTCCTGGGAGGGCCTCAAAAATTTTGTTTGTGTTGAGGTTTTACGGCCCAGTCAACCCAATGGGGTCATGTCGAGCGTGGTCAGTTTACCTAACCACACGTTTACTGGGCAGGCTTAGTCCTCTAAGTGGTTAACCAGTATTGTGCACATTCTTTCGCCAGAAACTGACAACTGCCCTTCTTGAAACAGCGGAAGGGAGAGAATGACCGTAGAAAATATTTCATGATCAATCTCCACGAAAGAATGTTGCCGACCTCGGCGGGGGTTGAACCCGCAACCTCCTGGTCTCCAGTCGGACGGCGCATCCAACTGAGCCACCGAGGCCGGCAAAATAGACTTCATATATATATATATATATAGTCTTCAAGCCTTCTTTGACATTTTGGCCATTAGAAACCTTGTATGTGCCAGCCCTTGCTGGGAGCAGGCTTGGGGTTTTCCCCACAGGCTTTTGTTTCATGAAAAAAACCAACAACAACAACTAAAAAAAACACACACACCCTAAAAAAACACACCCTACCCTCAGAGGTTTTTTTTTTTTTTTTTTTTCATGAAACAAGTGTCTGTGCCCTTAACTATTTTCAAATTAGTTCCTATTACACCAAACTTTAGTTTATGTCGTTTTCAGTACCCTTTTACAGGAAAACCTTGCAACCAAAGCTGAAGGTATAGTGTCTTTTTGATCTGATCTTGGGGTCAGTGAAACGAAAGTAGAGCGATAACAGCCGAAGTTCATTTCCGGTAAAGTGAATACGCCTTATAAATATATAGTTCTTAGAGTAGCTAGCTGTCAGTATGAAACAGTTAGTTGAACTGCGTTTATAAATGCCGGAAGGTTACTTAAAAGAGTACTTTATTGCTGCTAATAAAAATGCATTCCGATTTTATTTTTTGAATATTTTTTACACTGATAACCCTGTAGTAATCCTCCGCAGCGTCAAAATGGCGGAACACATTGATTTTCGTTGAAAAATGCAAACGACAAATTGGAAGTTTTCCAAACAACAAATTCGCTACTAATTAAAGTAACATTATAGTTTGGAACTCTGAGCTGTCACTTAAGTCTAGATTTCTGTTGGTATGAGTTTCTTTCAACGATAATTCACATGTATTTACTTTGTCTAAACATGTTCTTTCGTACCACGTTCAGTTCGCACCTGTTGTTGTCATGGTCCGAGGGATTTTTAACGTTCTTCACATTTATTCGTTTGATCTTTTTTGTCAGTCACACTTTCTGTTATCTACCCGAGATTGAATAAGTGTTTGTCTTCCAAACAAGCCCAGCAATAAGAAAATGACATTGCAATTTATCAGCAGCTGTATTGTCCTGTCATGTATTTTGACTCGCATCTAATTTGAAACGCTTACATGTTTCTTCCTATTCTTGAACTTGCAGAAACATTTTTGTAATGCTTCATCGTTATTGGAGTAGAGCAACATAGGGTCACAGCCAGGTGTTTAAGTAGAAATTCTAGGATTTTATTGGAAAATTAAAACCATGTAACCTTGAATGGTCAACATTTTTAAAGAAATGCTAAAAGTGTTTTCTTTGAATTGAAGCTCAAAACTTTAAAGATGCATCATCTACATCTGAATCAAACATGCTTCTCTGTTACAGTGTCACCTGATGCATTTATTTGCAAGTATGATATATGGTTGAAATGCTTTTGCATACATAATATTACTTTTCAAAAAAATAGAAGGTCTTATATGAAAATATTTTGCAACTGGAAGAGGAGAAATTCATAAAGTAATTTTCTGTGCATTTGTTTGATACCAAGCATAAATAATTTGAAGAAAAATAATTTTGCAGACAATAAATAATCTATTTAGAGCATATTTTATTAAGACATGTGGCAAATTTGTACATGCAAACAGGAGAAACAAGCACTTCAACTGCCTACCCCTTAAAACTGAGACATAAAAATGGTGGCAATTTGCAAAATGAGGTCAGATTTTTAAAATGTATACAGGTGTCATTCAACAGTGATTCATGTCATTTTATTTATTTCTAATAGACAAATGATGCTGCCTAAACATGGTCCTGGTATTATTGTAAAACTTAAATTACTATCTTGCAAGAAAAATCGCAGCCTATTAGATGCGTCATTCATATGAGTATAAACCATAATGACAATCACCATGGTGGTCCTATTTCACATGGAATTTTTATGAAGGCAGTTGATGCAAATTTATTTTAATGATATTAAATAATGTTCTGGAAATCCATGATCGTCTTACACAAAACAAATGTACTGGGAGTTGTCTGTGAAATTTATGATCTGTCAGATAATGCTTAAGTGCGTCAAAACCCATGAGTCTAGGCTATATGGATATGCGCATGGAGCATATGTGAATAAGCACAAAGTGAAGAAGTACTGATGCACTAAAGAAGGAAAAGCACTTGGTTAACCATAAGCAGCGTGTTAATGCTTAAAGGATTGACAACAAGTATATGCTGTTTTCTCCAATTATCGTACACCCAGTATTACCAGTTAACTATCAATGAGAATTCAAATTCAGACTACTTTAACACAGTTTTTGTAGGTTTTGAATGATGTTTCCTACCAGAAATCTGTCATTTTCATATTTTCCCAGCTTTTACAAATTTTTAGTGCATTTTTGGACCTTTCTCATTTTTTCATCAATCATACCAACTTCTGTGTGGACTTTCTCATTTTAGAACTTGACATTTTATAAAATGTATTTATTGTTAGGGGTACCCTCTTGAAAATGAGGAAATTTTGCATATTTCATATTTTGGCTCCAAAAAGTGTTTGGAAAATTCTGGAATAATATTTTGCAAACAAATAAGTAGAACATGTTTTTATTTAGTTATACAGAGGGTGTCCTACAATAATAAAAAGACTTTACACTGGTGCATAGAACAATAAATAAATCGGACACCATATGCATCAATAAAATACATGCAATACAATAATTATTCACTCTTGATGAAAACGGACAGTAATTATTACAGACAACGGTATGACAGACAGTCTGTGCTATTAAATGAAGTAATATGACTGTCACATGATAAAGATGATCAGGTGATAAGGTATTACAATTGTCGCCATTCTTCCAATCTACCCAATTTATACTGTACACTGCAAATCATAATGTGTGGTCATCCACATGTGCACTCACAATACACATTTCTCGTCACCCGATACATACAATCACGAAATGCAAATATAGATATCCACAATACTACATGTACATGGGTCACACGTTATACCAGAATACTACCGGAATACCCGTGAAAAATATAGGTATACCTGTGAAAGGCACCTATTAAACAGTGCTTGCACTAACTGTCAAAATCAGGAAGTCCCAGGACTTCCAAGCTCCAATATCTGTAAGTCCTGGTAATCAAATTTTTTCACTCACTTTCAGAAATTCAACCTCAGTATTCTTAAACTCTCATTTATAAAGTAAAACCACCATTCTCAAGTTAAATAACACATAAATTCATTCTAAATTTTTGTTAATAAATGACTAAATATATTTAAAAGTTGGGAGTCCCAGACTTCCTGGCATTAATTTTTGGAAGTCCCAGGGCAATTTTTGGGAGTCTCTGACTCCCAGACCCCTTAATGCAAGCAATTATGATTAAAGACGCCAGTATTGGCTCTAATTAATTGAGTAGTATTATGTCAACCTAATGGAAAAGGGATAATATTTTAACCTAAAATAATTTGCAAATTGTCTTTGAAGTGTTTTTTTTATTTATTTGAAAACATTGTTGATAGTCCGCTAAATCAGAACAGGAATTTGACCGGAATACCCGTGAAAAATGTGAATTACCTACACTTCAAACGAAAAGTACATACAACTTTTTCTATAAAACATTTTAATATCCATTCATATATAAAATTTAAATATATGGCCAGTAGAAAGTCTCAAACATGACACACCGAAAGTTCATCATTTACGCATGTTTGAAACTTACGCAGATTAAACAACCAATGCAGTCATGATGAGTAACATCATCCTTACGTCCATGGAGCTTATATGAATAGAATATTATTTTAAATATAATATAAATATATTAATAAATAATGTGTTCCAGCAGCATGTATCAATCTGTGTAAATATTACCGATCACCGGCATACATCACGAAATTTTATATATAGCGCTCTCCCCGCAAAAAAAAAAAGTAAAGTCATCTATTTCTTTGAACAGTAAATATTATTTAATTAAAAAAATAGAAAAATATAACATTTTTGTAATTTTTTTTTTACGTTTCTTTTTTACCATTTAAAATTTCTGTCAATACTAAGTTTTTATTTGTATTTTTTTTTTTTGCCAGTTTTTTTGTTAACACTGAACATTTATTTTACAAAACTGTTTTGGTCAAACTTGGACATTTCGTGAAATCACCCCTAGTCAAAATTTCTGCAATAAAGACTGATTTAAACCCAGAATCATAAAGGTCGTCAACAATTCCACAAATTCGCCTAAATATTTCTTCTGGTGTTGAAACTGGGGTGATATCATTTCCCCCCGAGATTTATAATGACTACGTTGGCTTCTTAGCATAGCGCCCGTTGATAGACGTACTGGTCCATTCAATCTATTCTCAAACCATCTTTGTGGAACCATTTCACCGTACCAGGAACGACAATACGATCCTTGTCTACACAGTGGAAATATAGACGTCTGACAGCTATCCCCAAATATAGCAAATCTAGCCATGATTAGTTATTGACTGAGGTAACCGACTGACTGACTGATCAGATTTTTAATGCTACCAGGCAACTGAATCACATAGAGGCAGGGCCATTAACTGAGGTAACCGGTTAAAATCTGACATTATATATGCAATTTAGAAATGAGTAAATTATGTCCATATGACACTGCCTAATTATAAGATGCAAAGCATAAGCCGTTTGCATAACACCTCGGTTAAAAAAGGTGTCATATCGGAGCTGTTAGACAGTGTTAGTAGTAATTAGCGGTTATTTATCTAGGCATTTTAGTATTGAAAGAAATTTTAAAAGGTAAATAAAACCGTAAAAAAAAAATTAAAAAAATATTATATTTTTCTTTTTTTTTTTTTTGTAATTAAATAATATTTACTGTTCAAAGAAATAGATAAGACTTAACTTTTTTTTTTTGCGGGGAGAGCGCTATATATACAATTTCGCAATGTATTCCGGTAATCAGTAATATTTATACAGATTGATGCAATGATTCTCATTTATAAAGGCATGCTACTCATCATGATTGCATTGGTTGTTTAATCTGCGTAAGTTTCAAACATGCATAAATGATAAACTTTCGGTGTGTCATGTTTGAGACTTATTACTGGCCATATATTTTTTTATATAGGTCATACATAACTAAATCAATCGGAACAAATTCATCATATATCATAATCAGATTTTTGATTAACGTGCAGGTACTGGGGCAACATCCACATCAGTGGGCCCCTTTCCAGATAGCTGGCTTGCTGCATGCATGGCAGATCTCACACCTGATCTTCAGGTATGTCTATCATGAGGGTTGATAGCCGAGAGCTTCCACTCTCTGCAATCCCTCTCTGTCAGCTGCTTCCATGTCATTTTGGGCCTCCCAGGCCCACGCTTTCCATCAACCTGTATGTCAAAGGCTGTCTTGACTGCACCACTGGAGCGTTCCACATGTCCATACCATCAGAGTCTTCTCTTCTTCAGAATGAGGTCCAGATCCTCAATGCCAAGCCGCACAAGTAGCTCATTGGACCTGGTGGTGACAATGTCTTGTGGCCTGACATTGCAGATCTGTCTGATCATTGCCCTGTCATTTCGCTGCAGACGCTGGAGGTTCGGCATTGTTAATGGCCAAGTCTTGCTGGCATGGAGCATTGCGCTCCGCACACAAGAGCTGTACACACGGCCACGTGTTTTGAAAGAGAGGTGGCGTGAAGAGAGGACTGGTAGCAGATCCTTGAACTTCTTCCAGGCGGTTTTCACACGTGTTGTGGTTGAAAGTTCACAGCCACCTGCTGCTGAGAGCATGTCTCCTAAGTAGCAAAAGGAAGCTACCAGCTCAAGCTTGTCAGGTCCGACCTTGACGTCCTTCTGTGGTCTGCCATCCAAGGGGCGTGCAGTTCCCTGGCACCATGTACATCTGTAGTCAGGGTCCTTTTCAAGCGCTTGAGCCCACTGCATTTCTTGTGCACCCAGTGCAGGGATTCAGTTTGACATCAGCCATCGGCCATAGTCTGCTGAAATTTCCAGATGTCCGCAACTTTTCTGACCTGGTTGGACACATTGTCCGATTGCCATTTTTGGCTTGTAATATATGGATTTCTACTGTTGTTTTTTTCGATGCCGATCTTTATCTTGTAAAACAACCGATGATTGGTCAATCTAAGATGTACTGGACTGCTTATCTAACATTATTGATTTTTTTGTGAATTTCGGTAATGCCCGTTAGTTTTGCGTCCGCAAACAGAGTGAACCAGTCTAAATTTGTTTGGCCGAAAAGTAGATAAGGCCGAATCCTCTTTGAGTTACTTCCCTTGATCTCATCATGTTTGTTTAATGTGACACCATGCGAGGCAAAATATTACACTTTTGATTTTGTAAAGGGCTGGACATAATATCGCACAAAAACATGCCCCCTAGAAAGCAACAAAAATTGACATTTTTCATGCCGAAATCAAGTAGTGACCAAACAGAATTCTGTAAGGGAAATGGCGATAACGACGCCAGCCCCCACCAACTGCTGAATCCACAGTAAAGTAATTTTCTAGCTTTTATAATTTGTCCAAGAAAATTTCAGAATGTCCGGAAGAACCAGCTGCCATTTGGACAAAATGTCCGGAACTAATTTTGGTCTAGCTGAATCACTGCAGTGCTTGCAGCCATTGCAGAAGATGCTGTTGCTGCCCACTCCAGTGCGACAGACAGCACATGGAAACTCGCCTGAACTCTGCAGGAGGTCCAGTCCCGTACCGCAGATCATGATCTTTGTCTTTCCTGCATTTACTCTCAGTCCTTTCTTCTCCATTGCTTCTTTCCAAGTCAAGAGCCTCCTGACACATTCCTCAAGCGATTACAAGGTCATCGGCATAGAGGTTCTCCCAGGGGACCCCAGAGCGGAACTCTCGTGATAAGGCTTCAAGCACAATGATGAAGAGCAGTGGGCTGAGTACTGATCCTTGGTGAACACCAACCTTCACTTCAAACTCTTCACTGTACCCCTCACCAACACGTACACGGCTCCGTGCATTTGCATACATCCCCTGCACCAGTCGCACAATCCACTCCTCCACACCAAGTTTTCTCAGCACCCACCAGATGACCTTGTGAGGTACTCGATCAAACACCTTCTCCAGGTCTTCGAAAGCCATGTAGAGTCTCTTATTGGCAGCTAGATACTTCTCTTGCAGCTGCCTGACAACAAAGATTGCATCTGTGGTGCCTCTGCCTGGGACGAAGCCAAACTGGGAATCGTCGATTGACACCAACTGTCTGATGAGACCGTCCACAATCCTCTCCAGGATTTTCATAACCTGCTCTGTCAGCTTGAGACTGCGGTAGTTGCCCCTTTCCAATGCGTCCCCTTTTCCCTTGTAGAGGCAGACAGTGAAACTCTGCTCCCAGTCAGAGGGTACCTTGCCATCACGAATGATTGCAACTGCGAGGTCACGGATCATGGAGGCGCCCATGTCACCGGCGGCTCATCTCCACCACTATGCCTGATGGGCCCTGTGCTTTGCCAGCCTTCATCTGTGAGATAGCCTTCTTAACCATATCAGTGGTGATTGGAATGGGCGGGCCTTCCACTGGTGGTTGATATGACAGGTGGTCTGGGTCCCAGTCAAACTCAACGTTGAGAGGCCTTTGGTAGTCCTCTAGCCAGGCCTCCTGCTTTGAGTCTTCGCTCATTGACATCTCTCCTGCATTATTCTTCAGAGGTTTGTCACCAACAACATCAGTGTTCTCTCTTCTGAACTGGTTAGCAAGGCGGTAGACTTCTGAAGACTTGGGGTCAATATTCTCATAGACCTTCTTTTCGGCTTCTTGATGAGCATGGTGCACTGCATGTCTGGCATATCATTTGGCTGCATCGTATGATGCCCTAGTGCCTTTACTAGCCTTCCAGGCCTTGAAAGCTGTCCGCTTGGCAGCAATGGCCTTTTCCACGTGTTCATTCCACCACCAGGTTTCACGACGCCAATGGTGTGGCCGAGTTGTGCCACATACCTTCTCAGTTGTCTTGAGCAGTCCAGTCTTGATGTTGTTCCAGATATCCTCAGTGGCCCAATCAGCTACACCTGCAGATGTGCTCACATGCAAGTTGAAGACCTCCTGGAAATGATTGCTTGTCTGAGGGTCTTTAAGCTTCCAAACTTTGAGGCGAGGGCTGAACTTGCGCTTGGATTTTGGAGGCACATCAATCCTCATGTCACATACAAGAAGCTGATGTTGCAGAGCTACTTCCTCACCAGGGATCACTTTTACATCTGTGACAAGTTTGCGCATGGTCCTACGGAAAAGGATGAAGTCTATCTGCGTGGCTATGTTTCCAGACTTGTATGTGATGAGATGGCTGTCACGTTTCTTGAAACATGTTCCCAAGAAGCAGGTCAAATGCTAGGGCTTACTCTAGGATTCTCTCACCCTCAACATCTGGTTTAGGCCTGCCATACCCCATCCCACCATGCACTTCCCTGTATCCAGTGCCTGCACGGCCAACATGGCCGTTCCAATCTCCACATGGGATCAGAAATTCTGATACTGGGATCCTGGCAGTCACAGCAAGCAGCTGATCAAAGAACAGGTCCTTAACCTCATCACTTAGACCACTTTATGGGGCATACACAGACAGAAAGGTAACCACACACTGGCCGACTATGAGTTTCATTAAATAATTTTGTCAGAAACCCTCTGAACCTCTAAAACTTTCTTTATCCACTCTTCTGCCACAAACACTCCTACACCAGCTGACCGGATAAATTATTCACTCAATTGATAAATGTTCTATACAAAAAGTTGTATGTACTTTTAGTTTGAAGTGTAGGTATTTCACGTATTCTGGCTCTGATTAAGCGGACTATCAACAATGTTTGCAAATAATAAAAAACACTTCAAAGACAATTGCAAATTATTTGAGGTTAAAATAGTATCCCTTTTCCATTAGGTTGACATAATATTACTTAATTAATTAATTAAAGCTAATATTGGTGTCTTTAATAGGTGTCTTTCACAGGTATACCTATATTTAAACAGGTATTTCGGTGATTCGTGTGACTGGATAAATTGTTTCAACTAAACAAAGGGATAATTGCATCAATGATAAAATGTTTGGGGGTTTTTATTTAATTATGTTTTTCATCAATAAGGGTAGTTAAATACAAACAGCCAGAAACTTTTGTACATGTATATATTTTTGAGTTCAATTCGATCTTCAGGCAAAAGACTAGCTGCAAATTTCTCTTTATACATAGATATCAAAGGATGACGCTATTAAAATATAAGATCAGTGCTTATGTTAATGTGACAAGATGCACCAAACAAACAGCCCAAAACAAAATGTAATACTTTCAAACAGCATAGAGTAAGTGTCCTAAATATTTGTTTTTTTTTATTGTTTTTGCCACTGGCCTTTTCCTGCACTGTCCTCTAGCCGGCAAAAAATGAAATTATTGTTTAACCCTTCTCTTGCTGAGCAAGATATGCCCTGTCTTAGCAAACAATGCAGCTCCAGATCAGTTGGCTTCTGAAGAAGCCAACTGATCTGGATCTGCACTGTTTGTCATTAAATATGTGAATTTCTATCAAAAACCTGGAGCAAGTAATCTGATTGGCTAGAAATTAGAAGTGGGCGTGGCATCTTAATTTATTCAGCATGACAAGGGTTAAAGCCAATAGGCTTTAGGAAATGTAGTGTGGACATGATTTTTACATGTATTCAGTTATAACATGTCACATTACTTAAAAATAGGATGTGACGAGTCGCATCAGTAGACAAGAACCCCAATGGATTTTCATTTCTTTTCATCGTAAATCCATTCTGGGACGAAACCGTCCCAGAAGTGTGTACCGGTAACTACCTGCAGATACCATACTTGAAGTGGAAAAATCCACTACCAAAACAAGATGGCAGGTTGTGTAGACAATTTCTTTACAGTGAGTTAAAAAGTCTAGGGTCAGGTGATTTTTCTTCAGGAGTGCAATAAAATATTTAGGGTCACGCTAAAAATAAGGGCACAAATTTATGGAAACACACATATTTTTTTTTTTCAGCTTTATGACTGTTTGGTGCTTCATTGCTCAAGGCTGTTCATTATCAACCTTCCATTATCTTGTTATGACTAAATATTGAAAGGGACATAAACAACAAATCGTCATCTTTACTAACATTAAGGCCAAATAAAAAAAAATGTGTGTTTCAGGTTACATGGAATTTTAAAATAGGGATGGTAGGTTGGAAAATATTTTCTTTTTTTTTTTTTGTTAAAAGTTTTTATATGGGGTTAATAGGAAAACAATATGGCCGATTGAGGAAATCCCCAGAAAATCCGCAAAAAAACTTTAAGGTTCGGTGGTGAAAAATTAGGCACAGACGGGTAACCTGAAACACACACTTTTTTATTTTAGGCCTGAGCATCTTCTAAGGGTAAATACAGTACTGCTTGTAAATAATTTTAATGGCGCAAAGTTTTTTTTTTTTTTGGTGTTTGTTTACTTAATGCTAAATTCAACAACTCACCCTGGCCCCACGAAATGTAGTAGCTCACCAACTGGAGGTAATGATCAGAAATTAATCAACGTGGTATCAAGAGTTCTATTCTAAAATCATGTTTACATGCTGGCAAGGTAAATTAATCATTGAGTAAATTTCTATCAGTTTTGGTTAAAAAAAAAAGCCCTGGTATGTGACTGAATAATACATATGTATTTTATTTTGCTTTACAGTTTCAGTAACAGATCAGCATGGCTTCAGGTGGTCATAAACCTAAAACTGCAGCGACTGAGCCACGACAGAGAAGCACATGGCAGAGAACAACGAGTATGTCAGACAAAGAGGACAACATCAGCATAAATAGTATCCCAAATGAACTAAGGCCAAATAACTGGGTATACCATCTTGATTTCCATTGTGATTTTGTCTCCATTTCTTTCTAGTTTTAGAACATTTATAACCTAGTTATTATATAAACAAGCTTTATAGATCTTCTTGCATACTTGTAGAGACCTTGAAATTAACCCTGTCCCTGCTGAAACCGGATATGCCCTGCCTTTGCAAACAGTGTAGATCCAGATCTGGATCTACACTGTTTGTCATTAAGTATGTGAATTTGATCAAGTAGTCTGATTGGCTGAAAATTGGAAGTGGGTATGGCATCTTAATTCATTCAGCATGGCAAGGGTTAATTGTCATGTTCTTTATATACCAAAGTTCTGAAGCTTTTTAGGTTTTCTTTTAATAGTGAATCCAAAGACTGTTTAATGGCAGAAATAATTGCTAACATTTCTCTGAAAAAGAACAAATTTCATAAATATTTTTATACCTGTATTGTAATATTTTTAACACCGTCATTCATCAGTAGTTATAGTAAAAATGTTTGGTTAAATTTAGAATTACTTGGGCTGTTGTAGTGAAATGTGCAGGGCTCTATGTGAGATGGTATTTTGAAAATATTAAAAACAGGAGTTTTTTTTCTTGTTTCTCTGTGAAAATATAGGCCCTATGGTATAGTTGGAATCATCATAAAATGATTTTAATGGGGTCTCAGATCGTGTGTCCATATAAAGAAATGAGAAAAATACAGGGTTTTTTCTTGACTTGTATTTTGGCAGTTTTTACACCTAAAACCATGTTCTGGTCCCTCAAAAAATTAGGGTCAAGGGTCCTGAGCTATGCATATTTGATCAATCTAAAGTTTTTTATTTATAGCTTTTTGTCCTAAAGAAAAAAAAAAAAAAAAAATAGAAGTATTTGAGCAATAGTTACCTCTTTAAAACAGGAAATGTCATAATCATATCAAATGTCACATCAGGGAGTTCTTGGAACCCTCATTTTCAAACCCTGAGGGAAAACCCTGTCAGAAAATAGTAAGCTTAATTGCACACTTTCACAGGGCCTGGCAAATCAAAATTTAATTTACTTGCCCAGTAAAGTATATCAGCAGGAAACATTGAAATTCATCACCTATACCTGTATAACTTGTTCATTTTTCTGGGCAAGGTAGAAAACAATTGATCTTGCCCAGCAAAACATTTAACTTTTCTCTTGAAGCCTGACAATGGATTTGTGAGACCCTGCTTTCATAAATAACAGGTATCACTATGACAGTATGTGTGTATATGCTGCGTATATAATTAAGCATTTGGTTCCTGAACCATTCCTCATTTTTCACTCATCTCCAGTGACCTCTCCTCCCTCATCTTAAGGGTCAGCTATAAAATTCTCAGATTTTCATTTTCTGATTTTGAGGATAACACAATTATTTTTCTCATTTTATTAAGAATAAAATATTGTTTTTCTAATACTATATATAAGTTGCTAAAGAAAATATGCTGGAAAGAACTCTCTGAGAGAGAAGGAGAGACAGCAGTCATTAAAGCACGAGAGAAAGAGAGTGAGAGATGCACTTGTAATGAGTACCCACATCCCACAATATATGTTTTCATAGAGAAATAAGAACAATATGTGTACTATTTTTGATGCATCTTACCTGGAGCTATGTGACCTTAACAAAAAGTCCTCTGTAACATTTAATAGGTGTGATTTGTGGACTAAACTACCATTAATAATTCATGCACATTCAGGGCTTGACCAATCAGTTGCTAAGCTGACCAATTATAAATTTAGGCCAGACAAGTAAAAAAAAATCTTTCCCTGAAATGTGTATAGAATATATAGAGAAAATAATGATGTGAACTTTTTTCAAATACATGTTATTCACTGGGCTAGTGGATAAAATACTGATTTGTCAGGCCTGGCCAACCTGATTTTTTAATGCCCCCAACTTCAAAGAAGTTGGAGGGGCATATTGCTTCTGGGTTGTTCGTCCGTCCGTCCGTGCGTCCTTCCGTCCGTTCGTCACGCTTTTTGATGCATAGCATAACTTTAAAACCGTGAATGCTACTGTTTTGAAATTTCATATATGGATTCCTCATGAAAAAATAGCTGACACGTATTTTTTTTCTTGACAGGATTATGCCCCTTTTCTGAGTTATGGCCCTTTGAAAAAATATGGATGCAATCTTGTCAGCAAAATATCTCAAAAACTATTAAAGCTAGAGCCTTGAAACTTGATGAATAGACTGGTAGTGATGAGTAGACAACCTGATTTACTTTTGAAGAAATTTTGAAAAATACTTCTTGAGTTATGGCCCTTTGTAATTTTGGGCAATTTTACCTTGTCAGCAAAATATCTCAAAAACTGTTAGAGCTAGAGCCTTGTAACTTAGTAAATGGATTTGTAGTCCCCAACTTCAAAGAAGTTGGAGGGGCATATTGCTTCTGGGTTGTTCGTATGTCCATCCGTCCTTCCGTCCATTCGTCACGCTTTTTGATGCATAGCATAACTTTAAAACCGTGAATGCTACTGTTTTGAAATTTCATATATGGATTCCTCATGAAAAAATAGCTGACACGTATTTTTTTTCTTGACAGGATTATGCCCCTTTTCTGAGTTATGGCCCTTTGAAAAAATATGGATGCAATCTTGTCAGCAAAATATCTCAAAAACTATTAAAGCTAGAGCCTTGAAACTTGATGAATAGACTGGTAGTGATGAGTAGACAACCTGATTAACTTTTGAAGAAATTTTGAAAAAAAAATCTTGAGTTATGGCCCTTTGTAATTTTGGGCAATTTTACCTTGTCAGCAAAATATCTCAAAAACTGTGAGAGCTAGAGCCTTGAAACTTAGTAAATAGATTTGTAGTGATGAGTAGATGACCTGATTAACTTTTGAAGAAATTCTGAAAAATACTTCATGAGTTATGGCCCTTTGTAATTTTGGGCATTTTTATCTTGTCAGCAAAATATCTCAAAAATCGTTGGAGCTAGAGCCTTGAAACTTAATGAATAGACTGGTAGTGATGAGTAGACAACCTGATTAACTTTTGAAGAAATTTTGAAAAATGCCTTTTGAGTTATGGCCCTTTGTAATTTTGGGCATTTTTACCTTGTCAGCAAAATATCTCAAAAACTGTTAGAGCTTGAGCCTTGAAACTTAGTAAATGGATTTGTAGTGATGTGTAGATGACCTGATTAACTTTTGAAGAAATTCTGAAAAACACTTCATGAGTTATGGCCCTTTGTAATTTAGGGCATTTTTAACTTGTCAGCAAAATACCTCAAAAACTATTGAAGCTAGAGCCTTGAAACTTGATGAATAGACTGGTAGTGATGAGTAGACAACCTGATAAACTTTTGAAGAAATTTTGAAATATACTTCTTGAGTTATGCCCCTTTGTAATTTTAGGCATTTTATCTTGTCAGCAAAATATCTCAAAAACTGTTAGAGCTAGAGCCTTGAAACTTAGTAAATGGATTTGTAGTGATGAGTAGATGACCTGATTAATTTTTGAAGAAATTCTGAAAAATACTTCATGAGTTATGGCCCTTTGTAATTTTGGGCAATTTTACCTTGTCAGCAAAATATCTCAAAAACTGTTGGAACTAGAGCCTTGACACTTGATGAATAGACTGGTAGTGATGAGTAGACAACCTGATTAACTTTTGAAGAAATTTTGAAATATACTTCTTGAGTTATGCCCCTTTGTTATTTTGGGCATTTTTATCTTGTCAGCAAAATATCTCAAAAACTATTAGAGCTAGAGACTTGAAACTTGGTGAATTGATTGGTAATGATGAGTAGATGACCTGATTAATTTTTTTGTAAATTCTGAAAAATATTTCATAAGTAATGGCCCTTTGTAAATTTGGGCATGTTTCCCTTGTGAACAAAATATCTCAAAAACTATTGAAGTTGGAGCCTTGAAACTTGATGAATAGATTGGTAGCGATGAGTAGATGACCTGATTATGCCCCCAGTTTCGAATGAAATTGATGGGGCATATTATTTTGCCTTCATTTGTCCATCTGACTGTTTGTCCGTTCATCAAGCTTTTTTTGTGCATGCCATATCTTAAGAACCCTGCAGGCTAGGGTTTTGAAATTTTATATTTGGGTTCCCAATGAAAAAATAGCCGACCCGTATTTTGTTTCTTGTCTAGCATGTTTATTTAAAGTTATGCCCCTTTTGAAAAAAATCAGAATTAAATCTTGTGAGCAAGATATCTTGAAAAGTATTTAAGCTGGGTTCTTGAAATTCGATACAGTGAGTGGGAATGATGTGTACATTACCCGATTATATTTTGAGAGAATTCCATGAAAATATTGATAAAGTTACGGCCCTTTGTAGTTCTGCTCATTTTGACCTTGTCAGCAAGATTTCTCGAAAAGCACTTAAGCTAGGGTCTTGAAATATTATATGCTGATTGGGGATGATGTGGAGATTACCTGGTTTGTTTTTTAGGGAATTCCATGAAAAATTGATGTAGTTATGGCCCTTTGTAGTTCTAGGCATTTTGACTTTTCCAGCAAGATAACTCAAAAAGTATATAAGCTAGAGCCATGATATTTGGTATACTGATTGGGATTGAGGAGGAGATACCTGAATAAATTTTGAACCAATTAAATGAAATGTTGGAGTTATGGCCCTTTGCAATTTCGGGCCATTTAATGTCGTTGCTTTATTGTGTATAGCATAAGTTTAGAACCATGTATGCTAATGTTTTGAAATTTCATGTTTTGATTCCTCATGAAAAAATAGGTGATCCGTATTTTTTTCTTATCCCAATCATCTCCTATTTTAGAGTTATTTCCCTTTGATAAAATAACATTGAAATCATATATTTGTACTGTTGTTACCGTCATGGCTAAGCAGTGTTGGAGTCAAACAGTGTTAGAGTCAGGCAGTTGGGGGCATAGTGTTTTACAAACACCAGCTCTAGTTTTTTTTTTTTTTTGTGGTTTGATATGACATAAAAACAATGTGGTAAGTATTGCACCTGATAGTAGCTCTAGGCTCCGGACTTGTAACTTTATTTCTCCATGGACAATTGAAATGCCACACAAGAAAAGAACCCATATATGGTGCCCTGGGCCCAGTTGTTCAAAGCATCATTAGCTTAATGAGCTTGTTAGTGGTCAAAATCTTAACTGTTCTAGTAAGTTCAATATCTAATTTGCTGGTATTTTTACTGAATAAATGTGAGTAGCTTTTGCAAATGCAAAAGCTACTCACATTTTTTCAGCAAAAATATTAGTGCATATGCTATATTTAATGATCAAAG
Organism: Anodontia alba; assembly: GCA_964016985.1. NCBI lineage: Eukaryota > Metazoa > Mollusca > Bivalvia > Lucinida > Lucinidae > Anodontia > Anodontia alba. Next base: position 19,808,610 of record OZ024826.1, read on the forward strand.
TTTTAAAGATACGTTAACTAATGACATTGTTAGTTTTCAACAACTTGGCCCTGAACTTTAGAAACAATGGTTGGGTATAGTCCTCATCAGTGACTTCCTTGTTCTGTTTATAACCTTAGCTCTGGATAAGAGTGATACATGTATCCATGTACATACATGTATTTTTTTTTTTTTTAATTCTTCAATGAAAACATATTGTGGATATCTATTTACCCTAAGTATTGGGACAGTCAGGACAGTAAACGATGTAGACCCAGTGCAGTATTGCAGAATGTGACATCTGATCAGGGTCTAAATTGTTTGCCACTTATCCAGCAGTTTTAGACACATTAGTAAGGTAGTAAAATAGGCTTGTTCAAATTTTTGGGACATGTATGGTAATGAGTTAAAGGCTCCATATTCCTCAAAAACAAACATTTTAATATCCAAGAAAGGTTTAATAAATTGATATATGGTATTAATACAATCATAAAATGTGGTACCTGATAGCCTGTAAAATTTTAATTAGTCTCTCCTTCTTGAAATGAAATGATTTTTAGCTCACCTGAGCAAAAGCTCAGGGTGAGCTATTGTCATCACCCTCTGTCCCTCGTACGGCGTCATGCGTCCATCGTTCGTCATCAACAATTAGTTTGTTAACACTCTAGAGGTCACAGTTTTGACCCAGTCTTGATGAAACGCTCAGAATGTTTGCCTCTATGAAATCTAGGTCAAGTTCGATACTGGGTTAGTTGGGGTCAAAAACTAGGTCACCAGGTCAAATCAAAAGAAAAACTTGTTAACACTCTAGAGGTCACAGTTTTGACCCAATCTTGATGAACCTTGCTCAGAATGTTTGCCTCTATGAAATCTAGGTCAAGTTCGATACTGGGTTACTTGGGGTCAAAAACTAGGTCACCAGGTCAAATCAAAGGAAAAACTTGTCAACACTCTAGAGGTCACAGTTTTGACCCAATCTTGATGAAACTGGCTCAAAATGTTTGCCTCTATTAAATCTAGGTCAAGTTCGAAACTGGGTCACTTGGGATCAAAAACTAGGTCACAGGCCAGATCAGCAGAAAACCTTGTTAACACTCTAGCGGTCAAAATTATGAAGCAATCATCATGAATCTTGCTCAATGTGTTTGTCTTGATGAGTTCTAGGTCAAGTTCGAAACTGGGTCACTTGGGGTCAAAAACTAGGTCACCAAGCCAAATCAGCAGAAAACCTTGTTAACACTCTAGCGGTCACATTTTTGAAGCAATCATCATGAATCTTGCTCAAAATGTTTGTCTTGATGATTTCTAGGTCAGGTTTGAAACTTGGTCACTTGTAGTCAAAAACTATGTCACTGGGCCAAATCATCAGAAAACCTTGTTAACACTCTAGCGGTCACATTTTTCAAGCAATCATCATGAATCTTGCTCAAAATGTTTGTCTTGTTGATTTCTAGGTCACGTTTGAAACTGGGTCACATGGGGTCAAAAACTAGGTCACCAGGCCAAACCAGCAGAAAACCTTGTTAACACTCTAGCGGTCACATTTTTCAAGCAATCATCATGAATCTTGCTCAAAATCTTTGTCTTGATGAGTTCTGGGATATGTTTGAAACTGGGTCACATGGGGTCAAAAACTAGGTCACCGACCCAAATCAGCAGAAAACCTTGTTAACACTCTAGCGGTCAAATTTATGATGCAATCATCATGAATCTTGCTCAAAATGTTTGTCTTGATGATTTCTAGGTCAGTTTCGAAACTGGGTCACCTGGGGCCAAAAACTAGGTCACCTGGCCAAATCAGCGGAAAATCTTGTTATCACTCTAGCTGTCACATTTTTCAAGCAATTATCATGACTCTTGCTCAAAATAATTGTCTTTATGATTTTTAGGTCAGGTTCAAAACTGGGTCAGTTGGGGTCAAAAACTAGGTCACCAGGCCAAACCAGCAGAAAGCCTTGTTAACACTCTAGCGGTCACATTTTTGAAGCAGTCATCATGAATCTTGCTCAAAATGTTTGTCTTGATGATTTTTAGGTCAGGTTTGAAACTGGGTTACCTGGGGTCAAAAACTAGGTCACCTGGCCAGATCAGCGGAAAACCTTGTTAACACTCTAGTGGTCACATTTTTCAAGCAATGATCATGAATCTTGCTCAACATGTTTGTCTTGGTGATTTCTAGGTCAAGTTTGAAACTGGGTCACTTGGGGTCAAAAACTAGGTCACCTGGCCAAATCAGCAGAAAACCTTGGTTAACACTCTAGCTTTCACATTTTTGAAGCAATCATCATGAATCTTGCTCAAAATCTTTGTCTTGATGATTTCTAGGTCAAGTTCGAAACTTGGTCACATGGGGTCAAAAACTAGGTCACCAGGCCAAATCAGCAGAAAACTATTTACACTCCAGAGGTCACATTTTTTAAATAATCATCATAAATATTGCTCAAAATGTTTGTCTTGATGATTTCTAAGTCTAGTTTAAAACTGGGTCACTTGATATCAGAAACTAGGTCACCTGGCCAAATCAAAGGAAAACCTTGTTGATGCCCTAGAGGTCACATTTTTGAAGTGATCATCATGAATCTTGCTCAAAATGTTTGTCTTGATGATTTCAAGGTGATGTATATTTTTCTATCCAGTGACTTTCTTAAGTTTTTCTGTTTAGGTCAGTTTCTCAGTAATTATTGGTCCTACAGAGTGGTATTTGGTACTTGTGAAGTGTTTGTGTTTAGGTCAGTTTCTCAGTAACTATTGCTCCTACAGCCAGTGATACTTAGTATATGCATACATCTTAGCATGGCCTCTTGAGTGCAGTCATCCATATTTGACCTTGACCTTTATTTCACAGTCCATTAGACATGCTACATTGTCTTACTTGTTAATATAATCATTTTGACTTTGATCAGAATGTTTTCCTTGATCAATTCTAGATCAGGTTCTCAAAGTGCTATGTTGCTCAGGTGAGCGTTACAGGGCCATCATGGCCCTCTTGTTTATTGTAAGTCTGAATTAATGTTGCCAACATTAATTCATAGATATGATAAAAAATCATTTAATTTTTTATCCAGTTCAAAAACGAGAGACTAACTGAAATTTTACAGGCTGTCAGATGCCACATTTATGATCGTATTAATATTATATATCAATTTATTAAATTTTCTTGGATAATAAATGTCTAATTTTGAGGAATATGGAGCCTTTAAGATGACCCAATAAAAAATGGTAAATATGGTAGTCATTAGAAGCTCATCTCTTGGGTACTTCTAATGAGTATATACAACATTTGAAAAAAAGCGCATTTTGTAGAGCTATGATAAACTAACATCCTGATTAGAGTTTCTGTCTTCAGTGAACCTTTATTACAATAATTACATTTTAGAATATATTTAAATGCCTGCTTTTAAGTTATTGAATATGTTATCATTTGGGTCAAATCATTTTACTGAACTGGTAGAATTCAGTGTCAGCATGGACCAACAGTGAAATTCAGCAAGTATTAAGGTTAAGTAGGTTCATTAAACCATTTCTTTTTTAATGTGTTTATTAGCTTGCCGGGGCTCTGTCCCTGGAAAGCTTAAATTGTCACCCAGTCGTTGGCTTTGGCGTCTGTCCACGTGGACTTCTGTGTTGGCTAATGCGTTAGCACAATGTTTAAGTTTTCAAAAGTCTGCATAGTTTTTTAATTATTTAAGGTACTGCTTCCATGTTTGCCTAAAGTAGGGTAAGACATTTCATTAGCATACACCCCCATCCCCAAGTTAGACCCTCTATATAGGTCAAGGTCAGTTCACACTTTGTCAATTACACCCCATATTTTAAGTTCTGTGTTGAAGTTTTGAAAAATATACGTAACTGCTGAAGTATTCAAGATGCCGCTTTAATATTCGGCCCACACCTACCTTAGGGTAAGACCTTTCAATAGCACACACCCCTTCCTCAGTTTGACCTTCTGCCTAGGTAGAGGTCAGGTCATACTTTTTCATTTAAACAGCTGGCCTCAGTGGCTGACTGGTGATCAGAAGGTTGTGGGTTCGACCCCAACATTCTTTTGTGCAAATTGATCATGAAATATTTTCTACGGTCATTCTCTCCCTTCCGCTGATTCAAGAAGGGTACTTATCAGTTTCTGGCGAAAGAATGTGGACAATACTGGTTAACCGCTTAGAGGACAGCCTGTCCAGTGAAAGTGTGGTTAGGTAAACTGACCACGTAGACATGACTCCATTGGGCCATAAAACCTCAACACAAACAAATTTTCATTTAAACCCATAGTTCTGGATTTAAGTTTTGAAAAGTGTACATAACCGCTGACGTGTTCAAGATACCGCTTTAATATTTGGCCAACACCTACCTTTGGGTAAGAGCTTTCAATAGCACACACTCCTTAGTTCGACCTTCTGCCCAGGTCAAGGTTAGGTCATACTTGTCATTTACAGCTGTGTTTAAGTTTTGAAAAGTGTACATGACTGCTGAAGTATGTAAGATATAGCTATCATATTTTGTCCACACCAACCTAAGGGATTCAGCATGTAAGATATAGCTTTCATATTTCGTCCACACCAATCTAAGGTCATACCGGATCACCCCTTTCCGGCGAGCTGACAACTCTTGTTTTTTTAGTCTTCCAGTCTCAGATTTTCTTTATGATAAGCTATGTACAATGTATGATATATATGCAACTGGCTGAATGACAAAGTGCATTCTGCACTGTCTGATCTGGGTCTACACCATATGCTCGGACCAATCTGTTGGAGCACTAAGGATAAATATGGTTATGGTGTTTTGATGACATTAAATTGTTTTAGGTATATACCTATAGTACATGTGCTGGCCGCGGTGGCTCAGTCAGATGCACATTTGACTGGTGATCATGAGGTCACGGATTCCATCCCAGCTGAGTCCAGCAACATTCTTTAGTGGAGATTGATCATAAAATATTTTCTACGGTCATTCTCTCTCTTCTGCTGATTCAAGAAGGGCAGTTCTCAGTTTCAGGTGAAAGAATGTGCAGAAGTACTGGTTAACCGTTTAGAGGAGTAAGCCTGACCAGGAAAAGTGTGGTTAGGTAAACCTCCCGCGTTTGACATGACCCTAATGGGTTAATTGGGCTGTAAAACCTCAACACAAACAAAACAAATATAGTGCATGCATTTTAAAAGAAAATTTGTGATTGCATTGTCTAGCTTGCATATAGTGAAACCTTTCCTTTATATACCTACTGGAAAAATACAGGATTTCTCAGACTGGCGTCCAAGTACAAATAAAGATCAAACAAAGAGAAGGAAGAAGGGTAACCCAGAATGGGAGAGGGAACAGTCACTGACTCAAGAATCGCCTCCACCTTCAGAGAAACAGTACGGTACTCCACGTACATTCCCTCGGACTAAGATTACGGCTAATACCCCAAAATCACAAAGAGTAGCTCTAGAAAATCTTCGGCAGCGTATGACATTTAGTGACCAAGAAGATGTAAGGTTCTAAATATTTGGCATTGTTAATAGCTTGTTTCATTTTCAGTCGCATTTGGAGAATGCCATACATTTGATAGGCTTATGCTTTTGTTTCTTTTCAGTTTTTCACTAGCCTTCCTTCCACTATTCAGTTACATTCTGTTTCTTTCTTTTGTTAGCAAATAATCTTGTTGCTACCATATTTACACTAAATATTACATTACTTTCATAGCTCCAGATTTGTAAGAGAAGGTATAGGGTGAATATTTTTCTTATTTCTGCACAAAATATATGTTGTTGTTACTCATTAGAAGCTCTAATGAGTACCAAAACATATGTTTTTGTGCAAAAATAAGAAAAAATAGTAATGCTTTTTGGTTGCAAAATGTGTCTTATCTGGAGCTATGTTAACCCTTATCATGCTGAATAAATTAAGATGCCACACCCACTTCTAATTTTCAGCCAATCAAATTGCTTGATTTGGATTGTTGCTATAAATTCACATACTTAATGACAAACAGTGCAGATCCAGGTCATTTCTTCAGAAGACAACTGATCTGGATCTGTACTGTTTGCAAAGGCAGGGTATATCCGGGTTCAACAGGACAAGGGTTACTCCTTATCGTAACTACAAAAGTTTGAACAAGTTCTTTCTTGTTGATGTGTTAAAAACTACTGGATGAAAGGCAAATAGTGTAGATGCTGGTTGGATGCCACATTCTGCAGTGTCTCTTGGTTTACACTGTTTACAAAGGCTATATCAGTCTGTCCAAATACTAAAAGTAAATATGGTATGTTATTGCACCATTCTAGTCCCATTAGCATGCTCTTTTTATAACTGCTTGGAAACTGAAATCTCATTCCAGAAAAATGAACCAAAATGCGTAACTCCAGGTATGAATATTACACTTCAACCTCGTTATAACACGGTTCGTTATAGCTCCGTTTTAGATATAACACGGTTCAAAGATGGATCCCAAAAATGTATAGATTATATTGAAAAATGACCATAAATGGTCTTTTTTTTTCAATATAATCTATACATTTTTGTTTGGATATAACACGGTTGTTTAACTAACACGGTTTATGCTATGGACCCCAACAATAGTGTTATAAAGAGGTTGTGGTGTATCTAGAAACCTATTTGATCTTATTTCACAGCAAACATGTCCGTAGTTCTCATTAGGAGCACATGGGTGAGCCGCTTTTAATGAGTACCTACAACATGTTTTTGTTGTCAGAGAGATAAGAAAAATAACACATTTTATCTGGAGCTACGTAAATGCATTACCCAGATCAGTGGGGAGACCCGTGAAAAGGTAATTGGCAAACAGTGCAGACCCAGATCAGACGCTGCAGAACATGGCATCTGATCAGGGTCTGCACTGTTTGCAAATAGTTTAGCCATTTTTCTCTAGGAATATGTAAATCTCATAGCCAGACATATCTAAAATTGAAATTGAACTCTTCCAGTATATAGTGTGGGAGAGTCTATTCAGTCTACAATGGTCCCGGGTCGTTTCGCCCGTGAGTCGTTTCGCCCGTGAGTCGTTTTGCCCGTGGGTCGTTTCGCCCTGGGTCGTTTCGCCCGTGGGTCGTTTTGCCCCTATTTGGTGGGTCGTTTCACCCTTGTTTCACCCTTGTTTTTTATCAAAGCACCAAGGCTTGAGCCAGGCCATGTTTGGAGATATTTACGGTGGCCTGGACTTTCCCACGATGATTTTTAGGTGAGTGCGGGTTTGTGTGGGGGGGGGGGTCCTGATTCATACTGGAGAAAACCCCTTACTCATGAGGAACGTGCACCGTTTCATAGTCCAGCAACCAGAAGACATATGAGCCGTCACACGAGATAATGGAACTTTTCGTCTTCCGTAATGACATTCTTCAAATGCGCATGTACAGCCACTTAGTGGTTCTAGATGACTGGTTCTTGGTCTGAACCTTCGTCTAGTTCTATACTACATGTGTGCGAACAGCGAAGGCTCTGGCGTGATTTCGCGAATTGAGTCGTGACACGAGATAATGGTACTTTTCGTCCTCTGTAAATGCATCCTTCAAATGCGCATGCTCAGCCATCTAGTGTTGCTAGACGCTAGATTCTTACTTCATGTGTGCGAACAGAGAAGGCTCTGGCGTGACTGCGCGGATGCGCAGTCACGCCTGAGCCTTCGCTGTTCGCATATGCGATAAGTACCAAACTCTCATGTGTTGGCTCAATACATAAATATACATGTATTGTTATATACCCGGCCAACGTTTGCATATATGGAAATTTGCACTAAGTGGCCCTTAAATCATTTTGATGAGTATAAATAAAATAAATAAATAAACTTACCTCTCATGTACAGCTGAAATGACCTTTAAATTAACAAATAAATAAACGTACCTGTCTCGTAAAGAATGGCGTTTAAAATTAAATACATAAAAAGTAAATAAGTTACCTGTTCCGCAAAGACGATGTTGCTTTCTACCACAAACATCGCAAGTTACTGCTTGCCGACGACCAACAGAGAAATTACACAAAATGCACAACTCAGACATAACTAGAGATTCTTTGACAATCAGAAGAAGATTTCAAAGATGAATGATGCGATGTGGACTGAAATTAATTTATATACACTACGGTCGGCACATAAAAGCATTTTTTAAAACAAAAATAAGTTGTGCATAAAATTTTTGTGGATCATTAAAGCCTTTTCAGGAACGTCGGCCGCCATTCGCCGCCAAAGACAAAGGCCAAACACCGTCTTTAATTAACAGGCATGAGTAACCTTCGTTAATTTGTGATTATAAGCCTGAAAGGATTACCGTAATGGATTAACGCCTTTATCAATTAACGCGCACGTGTTTTCACACTTCTGTCATCTCGTATAATTAATAATACTGTCAAAACAACCACATAATGACATTAATTATCTATCTATCTATCTATCTATCTATCTATCCGTCCGTCTGCCTGTCTGTTTCCATCCGTCCGCCCGTCCATCTATCCATCCATCCATCCATCCAGTTTAACTATCTGTCTGTAAGGGCCTTAAAATTGAGCCGAAATGATCTATCCCACGCACCATCCATTCATACATACATACATACATACATACACACACTCACACACACACTCATTCATTCATTCATTCATTTATTCATCCATCCATCCATCCATCCATCCATTTTGTATATCTGTCCGTATGGGCCTTATAATATCTATGATCCATCCATCTATCCACCCATTCCTCCCTCCCTCCATTTGTCCATCCAGTTCGTCTATCTGTATGTCCGTATGGGCCTTATAATATATTCATTCATTTATTCATTCATTCATCCATTAAATCATTCATTCATTCATTCATCCATCCATCCATCCATCCATCCATTTTGTCTATCTGTCCGTATGGGCCTTATAATATCTATGATCTATCCATCTATCCACCCACCCATCGCACCCTCCCTCCCTCCATCCAGTTTGTCTATCTGTGTCCGCATGGGCCTTATAATATATTGGGGCGAAACAACCCAGGGCAAAACGACTCACGGGCGAAACGACTCACGGGCGAAACGACCCACCTAATAAGGGCGAAACGACCCACCCCCAAAACAAGGGCGAAACCACCCAGGGCGAAATGACCCGGCGAAACGACCCACGGGCGAAACGACCCGGATTCGTCTACAATTGGTTAAATCATTTTTGGTGTGTTAAATTTGGGTCATAACAGTTAAGTTGGTTTTACTGTATTTACCCTAAATATTCATACAGGTCAGACACAGCAAACAGTGTAGACCCAGATCAAACATAGTAAAGAAGTAGTTTGATCAGGATCTACACAGTTTTGCCAATTTGTCATATCACATACCAGTAGTCAATTTGACTTCTACAAGTTTTAGGATAAGTATGGTATGTTAAGGTGTCTGAATATTTAACCCATAAAGCGCCAATCACAACAATTGTCATCTGCTTTGTCTTCTGCTTGTGATTTTAAAGTCATTTTTGCAAACAGTGTGGACCCAGATCAGACTGCTCCTTTAGGAGCAGTCTGATCTGGGTCCACACTGTTTGCCGGTATGCAAAAATAGCTTTGAGAAGTTTGCAAGAATATTCAGCAGTCGACATAAACAGACGACATTTTCAGATGTAGTTTTTCTTGGCGCTTTAAGGGTTAAGATTTATGTGGTACCGATTTAGGGTGTTGGTACTTTGACAAGAGAGAAGAAAAGTTCATAATTATATTTAAATGGGTACCATGTAAGTAAAAGGGGCAAAATATTGAACATTTGAAAGTGGATAGACATTACTACATGTATTTTACATATGAACAAAAGTTTTCTATAATATTTTTAGTATTTGCTCACACAATAAAAGGTTTCTTGCATGCTTGTGTTTTGCTGTGACTTGTGATGCACATTCTAACCATTAATTCACAATTATGGCACAAATACCAGCCATGTTCGACTAATTTGATTGTTTTGTTTGATTGAATTCACTTCTCATCATTGTAGCATTGAAAAAGTGAGAGTATAATTGTGATTCCTTCATTCATAGATCTTCCATTAACACTTTACTGCAGTGGAAAACATAAGTAGATCCCCTCCAGTTAAAATTTTACTATGGCTAAAGATTGATTTTTCAATATTAAAGTAATTATATTTTTTCTTCTTTCTCCAGAAAACATGTAGTGGGTATTCTTTAGAAGCACATGACTGAGGCATGTGTAATGAGCACCCACAACATATGTTTTCAAAGAGAACTAAGAAATATATATCTAGATACTCTTCTTATCTAGAGCTATGTAAAATAGACTCTTGAAAGTAAATTTTGTCAGTTGTCAGATATATTTTTAGCTCACCTGAGCACGAAGTGCTCAAGGTGAGCTATTGTGCTCAGTCAATGTCAGTCCTACATCGTCCATCGCGCGGCATCAACAATTGCTCCTACACCCCTGGGCCAATTGACTCAAATCTGGTAGGAAACATCAGGGTGACTGGTAGAACAAAAAAAACCCTAAAATCGTTCAGATCGGAAATCTAAGATGGCTGCCATGGCCGCCATGTTGAAAAATCTATTTTTTGCTTCTTCTCCTGAACCAAAAAGCCAATTGACTCGAAATTTGGTATGAAGCATCGGGGTGCCTTGTAGATCAAAAATAGCTAAAATTGTTAGGATCGTATATCCAAGAGGATTTTTCACTACTACTCCTGAACCGAAAGGCCAGTTGACTTGAAACTTGGTAGGAAGCATTGGGGTAACTTGTAGATCAAAAATAGCTAAGATCGTTCTGATGGGAAATCCAAGATGGCCGCCATTGCTGCCATCTTGAAAATCTGTTTTTCGCTTCTTCTCTTGAACCGAAAGGCCAATTGACTGGAAACTTGGTAGGAAGCATCGGGGTGACTTGTAGGTCAAAAATAGATAAAAATCGTTCTAATCCCAAACCCAAGATGGCCGCCATGGCAGCCATCTTGAAAATCTATTTTTCTCTTCTTCTCCTGAAATGAAAGGCCAATTGACTTGAAACATGGTAGGAAGCATCGGGTAGACTTGTAGATCAAAAATAGGTAAAATCGTTCCCATCGGAAATCCAAGGTGGCTGCCATGGCAGCCATCTTGAAAATCTATTTTTCCCTTCTTCTCCTGAACCGAAAGGCCAATTGACTTCAAACTTGGTATGAAGCATCTGGATGACTTGTAATCAAAAATAGCTAAAATCATTCCGATTGGTAATCCAAGATGTCGGCAATGGTGGCCATCTTGAAAATCTGTTTTTCGCTTCTTCTCCTGAACCCAAAAGCTAATGGACTTGAAATGTGGTAGGAAGTATCAGGGTGACTTGTAGGTCAAAAATAGCTAAAATAGTTCCTATCGGAAATCCAAGATGGCTGCCATGGGCCGGCCTAGGTGGCTCAGTTGGATGCGCCATGGGACTGGAGACCAGGAGGTCGCGGGTTCAACCCCCACCAAGGTCGGTAACATTCTTTCGTGGAGAGTGATCATGAAATATTTTCTGCCGTCATTCTGTCCCTTCCGCTGATTCAAGAAGGGCAGTTGTCAGTTTCTGGCAAAGAAAGTGCATAATACTGGTTAACCGCTTAGAGGACTAAGTCTGCCCAGTAAACGTGTGGTTAGGTAAACTGACTGTGCTCGACATGACTCCATTGGGTTGACTGGGCCGTAAATTCTCAACACAAACAAAAGGCTGCCATGGCCGCCATCTTGAAAATCTATTTTTCACTTCTGCTCTTGAACCAAAAGGCCGATTGACTTGAAACTTGGTGGGAAGCATCAGGGTGACTTGTAGATAAAAAAAAAAAAAAAAATAGTGAAGTCGTTCCGATCGGAAATCCAAGATGGCTGCCATTGGGCAATCTTGAAATTCTGTTTTTCTCTTCTTTTCCTGAACCGAAAGGCCAATTGACTTGAACCTGGGTTGGAAGCTTTGGAGTGACAGATGTAGATCAAAAATAGCTAAAACTGTTCAGATCGGAAATCCAAGATGGCCGCCATGGCAGCGATCTTGAAAATTTATTTTTCGCTTCTCCTGAACCGAAAGGCCAATTGACTCGAAACTTATAGGGATGACTGGTAGGTCAAAAATAACTAAAATCGTTGCAGTCGGAACTCCAAGATGGCCGCCATCTTGAAAATCTATTTTTCACTTCTTCTTCTGAACCGAAAGTCCAGTTGACTTGAAACTTGGTAAGAGTCATCAAGGTGACTTGTAGATCAAAAATAGCTAAAATCTTTCTGATTGGAAATACAGTTGCCATCTTGAAAATCTATTTTGAACTTCTCCTGAATAGAAAGGCCCATTCACTCGAAATTTGATAAGAAGTATCGGGGAGATTGTAGATCAAAAATAGCTAGTCATTCTGATCGGAAATCCAAGATGGTCGCCCTAGCAGCGATGTTGAAAATCTATTTTGAACTTTTTCTCCTGAATCAAAAGGGCAATTGACTCAAACTTCATTGGAAGTATCGAGGTGACTTGTAGATCAAAAGTAGCTAAAATCATTCTGATTGGAAATCTAAGATGGCCACCATCTTGAAAATCAATATTGAACTTTTTCTCGTGAACTGAAAGGCCAATTGACTCAAACTTGTCTGGTAATCAGGTGAGTGATACAGGGCCATCTTGGCCCTCTTGTTTTGTTTGGTGTGTTTCATAGTAGTTGTCAGGGTTCCCATTTCTCGTATCTTGCCCAAAAACACAACCCTGCAATCGGAAAGGTATACAGCTGATTTTTTTGTATATATAAAGCCTGGATAATGCATAATACAAAACTGCTGTATAGCAGTTTGAAACTAAATTGCATTTTGTCTGTCATCTCTATTCTGTCAACTCGATGTTCTATTAAGTGTATAGTAAACAGGTATACACTAACAGGTAAATACCCCCGACTCATAATTAATTATTCTGTACAGTTGATGTCTAAATATAAATTAGCACTGAATGTTTAAAATTCTTGCCGCGTTTTATTAAAAGGCTTGTTTTTTATGCAATGTCGATGGACATTTTGTTTGCGGAAATTTGTGTTTAGTCTTCATACATTCTTGCCAAGTGCAGTCCGTCAAGAAATGTTTTAAAATTGTGGACATGACAAATTCTCGGAGAACTCTCTCAACATGCATTATTAAGACTGACATAAGTATAAAATTGTTCTCTATATGAATTAATATACAGTCGGCTCTCGTTATCTCGAACTCGCTTATCTCGAATAACCGCTTATCTCGAAGTGATAATCTGGTCCCTGTTTTAACACAGAGGTCTACCAACAGTCAATAAAATATTGTGAAAAAGAGGAGAAATTGCTCCTTAGGAGCAATTTCTCCTCTTTTCCACAATATTTTCAATATATCTCTAACTTAGGAGTTAAATTACGTATTTATTCTGTTAAAGGTGGTTGTTCGATTAATTGTTTTTTCCTCAGTTCCGTAAATCTGATATGTCGAACTACGGATATCTCGAAGTGTTTCATAGAGTCCCTTGGAGTTCGAGATAACGAGAGTCGACTGTATTAGAAAATTATAAGCACGAAGGCAAAAAAAATGTCATTCAAAATGTTATTGTTAAAATTCCAAAACAAGTGTTCTGTTACAGGTTTATCGTAGTGGCCATATTGGATTAGCAATCGGACATTTTTTTGTGTAAATCCATTTCTATGAACATTCTAATAAATGACATTGAATAAGTTAGAAGGTGTATTTGAAATACATTTTGCATGCAAATTTTTTAAATTGGTAACAGGCAGTAAACCAGGGTCTGTTCCCTTGAACACAAAAACATGGCTTCAGCATCACTTTTGTCTTCATAATTGCATTTGCAGATGAGAAAATAAACATTCTTCTTTCAGTTTTAAGCATTTTTTATTTCTTTTCTGTGAAATTAATCTGAATACTCCAGGTTTTGTATACTTGGAATTTGTGAAATATCAACTGGATGTCCGTAGAAACATCCCCGTTTTTGCGAAATGCAATGTATGTATATGTGCTATACAGTTGTTTTATATACAAGCATGGCCAAACTTTTCACTTGTTTTAGATTATTCCATCTTACTGTGCAATCAGCCTGTTAATTTCAGTGTTTTAAAGATAATATGATTTGGAATTATATAATACCCTATGACAAAGGAATATCTATCGTGATGGAAATTAACAGTGTTGTGCTCTTTGGGCATCCCAAAAGTTCTCGTTTCATTGAGAACACACTGTAAGTCACACGTTTATGCCATCTGCATCCTGTCAGTTTTTCTTGTTTGAACCCTCACTTTATTCATGTATTGACATTTTCCAGACCATGAGTAATGATGGAGAAAGGAACAATGAAAGGAATATTGTCACACGCCGTGAGAATCCTCCTAATTATACAAGACAAGACACAGGATCAGGAGCTGATAGCCTGCTAACTAGACCTGTGGCTAACAGGAGAGATGATAGAAATAACAGGAATAATAATAAACAAAATGAAGCAAGATCACTTTTAAGCAAAGAGGGAAAGGTAGGTAAAGAATCAAAGTGACCTGTCATTTTGGCTTTTTATACCCAGCCACACAATAGTGGCAGGGTATTATGATATTCCCTCTGGTGTCTGTCTGTCCACACTTGTTTCTGGATAATTCCTCTTACAGTCACCAAATTTTGATAGTTATTACACTTGTTAACAATTTTTAAGATTTCTTCGTTTCCGGACAACTCCTACAGTTCTCATTGGATCACGTTGAAACTTGGTGGACAGTTAGACATGAGGATGTACAGTGCATAGTGTTTTGAGGTTAAGGTACACCAAATTTTGATATAATTATCACATTGTTTTAAAGATTTTTCGACTTTGTTTCTTTGTTTCCGGATAACTGCATTGAAACTTGATGGGCAGTTAGACCATGAAGTGGTACAGTGGCATATTGCTTCGAGGTTACAGTACACCAAATTTTTATAGAGTTATAGCTCTTTAAAAATTGTTCAAGTATGATTTCATTTCCAGCTTACTCCTATAGTTTTCATCTGATCAAGCTGTTATTTGTATGCTGTTGAACAGAAAGAAGATGTGGAGAGTTCCAGCCAGGTTACAGTACACTAAACTTTCATATTCTTTCAAGGTTACAGTACACCAAATTTTCATAGTTATTATTATAGCAGCCTCACTTGCTTTCAGGCAAACTCCTCCTACAGTTTTCACCAGTTCTAGTTGAGACCATGAAATGATACAGCACATATTGTTTAAAGGTTATAGTACACCAATTTTTTGGTAGACTTATTACATATCAAACGCAGCCATCTTCTCTTCATGTTTTGTTACCCTGCAGTGGAGGGCTATCATGCAGTTTCTGTGATGCTTTTATTGATTAGTTATGTGAGTTTTATTGTACATGTACTGTTACAACCGAGCACTTCTTCATTTGATTATCTGCCTTGGCAGATTATGCATAGCTTCTGAGTATATATTCAATCTCTGACAACTGCGTCAGGGAGTCGACTCTTTGGCTCAGTGGTTAGAGCATTGGATTTTTAACCGGGAGGACCGGGTTCGATTCCCACGAGAGGCGGGAATTTTTTTCAGCTGTGCTTCATTCCTTTGTTATGACTTGCATGTCGTAAAATGGGGGCTCGTCCGGGATTGGACTTTACTTAGCCAAAAATGGCTTCACGTCATCATAAATGATGACTTCCTTGAAAAGGGCGAGTGTTACGACCATTCACTCGTTCCTTCGATTATCTGCCTTTGTAGATTACTCATAGCTTCTAAGTATATATTCGGTCTCTGACAACTACGTTAGAGAGTCGACTCTTTGGCTTAGTGGTTAGAGCACTGGGTTTTTAACCGGGAGGACCGGGTTCAATTTCCATGAGAGGCGGGAAATTTTTTCAGCTATGCTTCATTCTTTTCTTAAGACTTCAATGTCATAAGAGTACACCACAACCTCTTTATAACACTATTACTGGGATCCAATGCAAAAATGGAGTTAGCTAAACAACTGTGTTGTATATAAACAAAATGTAATGATTATATAGAAAAATGACTATAAATGGTCATTTTTCTATATAATCTGTACAGTTTTGTTTGGATACAAAACTTTTCAGGTCCACTTTTAAACCCTCTTACATCCGAAACTGTCTTTTAATGAACTGTCTTATAAAGAGGTTTCAGTGTATATGCACTAGTGTATGATCACTCTTTGGAGAGATATTACTGTAATAACTCTAAGTATTGGAACAGATAGGCCTTTGCTAGCAGTGGCCTTTGCTAACAGTGTAGACCCAGATCAGAGGTCCGCTGTTCACAGTGTATCCTTACGTTTAAACTTTACGGTCAATCTTGCGAAGGTAAAACACACATATATATTGAATTTAACAAATTATGATCATAGAACACTCAAGAAATGTGGATAGAGCTGTATATAAGTATGCAAAATTACACTGTGGGACTAAGTAGTAAAAAGGAGTCCCACTGTGTAATTTTGCAAATTCCTCTGAAAAATAGGAGCGCAACTGCCAAAAATAGACTCCATATTTGGCTTTAATGAGAATCCTTTATATGTTTAAATAATATTTTTCTTATTAATTCCCAATTTATCTAGAGCCTTGTCAGTAAGTAAAGATCATAATCATCATATGTGTGGTCTGTTTGTGATATAAATGTATGCGTATATGTATAAGTAGATTAATATTTTTCCCAGCCTGACAGTAGCCAGATAGTAGGAAGGTTGATGCAGATAAGGGACTATATCAAACAAGCTGGAGCCATGATGGACTCTCTAAAGAAGTCGGGAGATCCTGTAAGTACAGTTGTAATGTCGATGTGGAATCAGTATGGCACTTTATAGCTCTAGATAAGAGCGGTATCCGGAGAAGCATTTTTCTTATTTCTGCATGAGAACATGTAAGGCTGGCAAAATTAATCAGATAATCAATTAATTGATCGATAAATTCCTCAAAAATGATTACAGATTTGCTAATAATTGATAATTTGATTTTAGTGTCTGTTACTTTACCGTATTTACCCTTAGTATTCAGACACCTCAACTCCTTACCATACTTTATCTAAAATTTGAACTAGTAGAATTTACTGTTGTGTCTAAAATAGCTGACTGAGTAGCAAACAGTGTAGACGCTGATGAGACTCCGCATTTTGCGGCATCTCGTCTGGATCTACACTGTTTGCTCAGGCCTGTCTGGCCAAATACGTACACATAAGTATAACATACGCTAAGAGTCATGCTCAGAGACAGGTAAAATTATGACCAAATCTTCAGTGATTACTAATTGATTATCGATCATAATGGTGGGACTGATAATCAATTCTCTTTTCAGCTCTGATTAGCCAGCCCTAAAAACATACATTGTGGGTTTCATCAGAAATACACACAGCATTTGTTTTCATGAAGAAAACTATCAACATTCTTTGGTTAAAATAAAAAAAAAAATGCTTTATCTAAAGCTATGAATTGTGTGGGTATGGTTTAGTTTGAGAAAAATTTTCTATTTACATTAGGCTACTTGAATGGTAGATGAAGCTGACATAAATGTTTGGAATTTAGGCCACTATGTGGTAAGTAAAAGTAAAAGAAATATCGCGCGATGTAGATGACCTACATGCATAAAAATGTGATAAATCAGTTATACCATGGTTCTGTGCATGTACGTGCAATAATGCACTCGCTCACACTCATGCATTATCGCATCGTACATGCGCACGAACCATGGTATAACTAAGACATCACATAGTAGCCTGAATTCCCAACATTCAGCATGAAATATCTTGTGATGTAGATTACCTACATGCATGAAAATGTGATAAAAAAGTTACATTATGGTTCTGCGCATGTACATGCAATAATGTACTCACTCACCCTCGTGCATTATCGCATCGTACATGCACACGAACCATGGTATAACTAAGACATAAACAATACAATACCAGATCTATGCATAAAGTCCTGGAATATTTAGTTCAGGTATTTGAACCGGGTTTTACTGTTGCTATTTTGCTACAGGAAAGATAACTCTAATAGACAACTTCTGGTATAAATTTTTTGACATGTGAGCGGATTTTGACACAATAACCATTAATTTTTTGTGATATTTTTGAGTGATATTTAAAACTGTGTAATTATGCTAATTGATTCTATTTATTCCCTAAATTATTTGCCCATACTGCCGAAAAAGTTACTCGTCCTGTTGGGCAAGCAGTTTGAATTTTGCACTTGCCCTTAAGGAACATCTACTCGTAAATGCACACTGAATATTCAGGGAATGACAGTATTTTTTTTTTCTGTTTGAATTTTAAGCACTGACCAAATACTGACAAGTCTGGGTGTTCTCTTTGTCTCTGGGAACACAGCAGATTTTACCAGTAAAGCTGGAGCTTACATTTCCTGGGACCTTGCCAACCGCGGTTGCTGAGTCGGATGCGAGGCCTACTGGTGATCAGGAGGTCACGGGTTGGATCCCACCTGGGTCCTGCAACATTCGTTGGTGGAGATTGATCATGAAATATTTTCTATGTTTGTTCTCTCCCTTCAGCAAATTCAAGAAGGGCAATTGTCAGTTTCTGGCAAAAGAATGTGCACAAATACTGGTTAACCACTTAGAAGACTTAGCCTGCCCAGTAAATGTGTGGTTAGGTAAACTCAACTCAATCAAAATCCTGGGACTTGACCTCACATGTATTTGGTGATAATTGCCGGCCTCGGTGGCTCAGTTGGATGCGCCATCCGACTGAAGACCAGGGGGTCGCAGGTTCAACCCCCACCGAGGTTAGCAACATTCTTTCGTGGAGATTGATCATGAAATATTTTCTACGGTCATTCTCTGCCTTCCGCTGATTCAAGAAGGGCAGTTGTCAGTTTCTGGCGAAAGAATGTGCACAATACTGCTTAACCGCTTAGAGGACTATTCCTGCCCAGTAAACGTGTGGTTAGGTAAACTGACCGTGCTCGACATGACCCCATTGGGTTGACTGGGCCATAAAACCTCAACACAAACAAAATTTGGTGATAATTATTTCTCCATAAAATATGCTTTGGGTTGTCAAAAGAATTACCTTACTGAGGTGATTCTGATGAGTAATCACAACACACTGTATCTACCCCAGACATTGGGACAGATAGGTCTGATTAAACAGTGTAGAAAAGTATGGTAAGTTGTCAGAATATTTAGGGTAAATATAGTAGGTTTTATGGAAACAGAGATATTATCTCAGCATTGGCATCAAATACTTCTTAAAAAGCCCTCTTCATATATGAAAAAATTAAATGATTAACAGTGCGTTTTTCCCTTGACCTTGATACAAGCACATCTGTGAAGCAATTGACAAGGATTCTGATGGACTGCCTTGGACCATGTTTCACACAAGCACAAATGTGATAAAGTGCCTTTTGCTTGATCCAAATATTTATTAATTAATTATTTGTGACATGATACTTATAAAGGGTGTTGAAAGAGTCTATAGAGACTGTTGAGTATATTAAAATGGAGAGCACTGTACAAAGAATGTAAAAAAAAATCCGCTTTTCAACTTTAGCATGCTTTTGTCTAAATTCCAAATGACAGATGCACAGCTCCAGATAAGAGGGTATCCACATAAATGTTCATAACTTTAGATAAGTCACTTTTTTCAACCAAAAAGTATTGATATTTTTCTTATTTCTCCACAAAAACATATGTTGTGGGTACTCATTAGAAGCATCTCGACGAGATGCTTCTAATGAGTACCCACAACATATGTTTTTGTGGAGAAATAAGAAAAATATTTACCGGATACCCACTCTTATCCAGACCTATGAATATTATATTTCTCCACAACAAATATATTTTGTGGATGCTCATCAGTCAGGCGAATCTGATGTGTTCTCACAACATATACTTTGGCGGAGAAATAATAAAAAAATTGGTACTTTTCTTTGAAAAATGTGTTTTATCTGGAGATATATGAGGATAATTGATGTATATGTATGCGTCTTTGTCTGAAAATATACATTTGAACATTTGAGTCCAGCAAAGATTCCGACAGGACTGTACAGCCACACAATCTGGTCAGTCTTTTCTGTCCATCTGAAGAAACCTTGGAATATTAGGCTTTCAAAAGAGCACCCAGTGAAAACTGTGTGAATGGGCAGGCCAATCAGAGGCTGTGCTGGGTGCACAATCAATTTGATGTCAGCTGATATCACCTGAAGTCCTGCCACACCAACAACAGAATTAGTTATTGGTAAAAATTGTAAAAAAGCCTAGAGACACACTGTCATAAAATGTTTTGAGTGCAGAAAACAACAGTTGGATTCATGTTTAAATGAAATCCTTTTAGCTTACAACTGAGAGGACTACAAAGCTATCAGAGCTGATCAAGGTGTGGAGGGATCAAGAATCTAGTTGTCTGAAGGAATTAAATTACCTGGTGGTCAGTACAAACAGTTGGATTGCTCAGTTTGGTCAAATATTGTAGTCCTTTTTGAAGCAACTTGTCATTTTGTAAATCAGAATATATTTGCAGTACCATATTTACCATAATATTGGGACACTTTATCTACTTGCCATACGTGTCCTAAAATTTGAAATAGTCCCTTCTACTACCTATTGATGTGTCTAAATATTGCTGTATGTATGACAAACAGTGTAGACCCTGTGTAGACCCTGATCAGATGCTGCACTGCTATGGCAGATAGACTTTTTTTCCCAGGGCTTGGCTTAATTTTCGTGTAATAGCTTAATGAACAGATGCAATGAAGCCATACTATATCCTTGAAATTGCTAAAATGGACAAATGATGGTGATTTCAGTTTGATTTAAGACCCATTGTTGGAAGTACATATTCAGATCATACCTTTGTGATATCTGTACCTGTTAATCAATGATTTGACTTCCATTTACAAAAAAAAATGAAAGTAGAATTTATGCCTTATTGAATTGTTGCTTCATATTGAGTTTATGGGAGCAATTAAAGGCAGACTTCAAGACTGCAGATATATTCTGATTTATATGTTAAATGTTTCTTGCTGTTTGAGCTGTCTCAAGTGACAATACAAATGCTAATCATAATTTGATGGTATATAACCTGAAGGTGCTGGATTCCAGGGTCTAAGGTCTTTACTGTTTTAATTCTGTTCTTTTAGCCCTATATGGCAATCGAAAGATCCATTTTCCATTTTGTCAACACAAGTTCACACAGTGCATTCATCATGAATCAGTTACGAGCAAGCTATGGTGGATTGACCTGCATATACCATATTCACCATAAATATTTTAGCCAGGCATGCCTGAGCTAACAGTTTATACTCAGATCAGACTACTCCTAAGGAACATACTGATCAGTGTCTATTCTGTTTGCATACAGTCAGCACTTAAGGCACATCACCATTTAGTTAACTGTATGTTTAAATTTTAGGATAAATGTATTAAAGTATAGTAAGGAATTACCGTATTTACCATATGTATTTGGGCAGACAGGCCTGAGCAAACAGTGTAGACCCGGATGAGATGTGGCAGAACACAGTCTCATCAGGGTCTATATTGTTTGCCACTCATCCAGCAAATTTTAGAACAAGTATGGTAAAGAGTTGAGGTGTCTGCATACTTAGGGTAAATATGATAAATGAATATTTAAAGTAAAATTTATTTTGCAATACAGATGTGACTGATTTTCGTGAACTGTGTTTGTATTACCTTGAGATAGCTCTTTTGTACTTTCCACAATTTCTGACTAGACCCTATTAAAATGGCACCATATTAATGCATGATTGTTTTCGATTTTTTTCTTTTCTTAAGAGGAATTGATACATACACTTTTAGGAGAGACAACTCTTGTCATTGTTTGCTTCCCTTTTAAAAAGGGTCTAAGAGTAGACCCCTTACCAGAAGAAGCTTGGTATGCAGGAAAGCAAATGGGAATTCACAAAAGTTGTCTTCCTTGTAAAAATTGCAGAAAATCTACCAAGTATAATTAGTCCCCTAAAGCAAGAATTCAAACTTTCATAACATAAGTGTATTAAAGCTTAATCCTACAATCTTTAATTAATTTTGAGTTCAGCAGTCATCAACAACAGTGTGATTTACATGATGACTTCAGCTCAAAATTAGATTTTTCCCTGTCACTTTTGTGGAGTTTGGTCCCTGGAAAGGTTAAAAACTGGTTTCTATGCCGAAATTTTAGTGTCTTTTGTCCTATTTACATGTATATGTCAATTCTGACATGTTATGGCTCCTTATGCATCATTCATCCAAATCAAATGAAATTCAGTGAAGAGACTCAGTGGAACTGTGTCTTACATTTTCATTCTTATATGTATTTCTTGCTACCAAGAGGTCCTTCTTTTAAGCATTTATTTTAGGACTAATTATTTTGCTTGTCCTTATGAAAAAATAATAAAAAAAAAAGCTGGAAGGAACATTTCCATATGAAAAATTCATGCTATGACAGGGCCAAGGTCAGAACATGAAAGTTTGAATAAACCAAAACATCTTTAGAATGCATGTTTCCAAAATGGTATAACCTGAGATATTGCAAATGGAAACTTTGTAATTTAAAGAAGATATGCCAATTTAACCTGGGGTCTAGTTTATAGCAGTATTGGTTTGCATATGTATTGGTTGCATGCTGTTGTTTGTTATAGCCTGGTTACAGAGATGAAATGGAACGTCTTCAGAAATTGATAGACCATTTAAAAGAACAAGAGAGAGGTTATACTGGTCTGCTTGAAAGTGTTCTTGTAAGTTTCTCTTTGATCTTGCAATGTTTACTATAGCCAGTCAGATGTTCAGATCTCGGCTGAGTTCAGAATCTACTGAAAAGAGAAAAGTGGAAGAACATAAAATGGGAAAAGTACAGTTTTAATGTTGATAGTATTATATAACTGAAAGACTGGGTTGGGTTGGTTAGGTGGTGCGGTGCCTTACACCTTTTGTCATTGGGGCTTGTACCAATTTGGCTTAAGGTAGGACAAGAACTTATTGTGTTAGTAGCAGAAGTGGGATGGGAGCAGTTATTTATTGTTTCTTCTTCTTTATCTTGTCTATATTATCAATCTCCCTCTCACTGGGAGTATGCTTGACGTGGAAATATTGGGTTGTTAAACCTCACCTCAAAATTGAAATACATGAATTCTCTTTAAGACTGAGGTAAATGTATTGATAATAGCAGTAGAAAACTGACCCAAAGATTGAGTTGATAATTTAAGTCCTTCCTAGATAAAGTTTGGGAATATATAATTTGTACATAGTTTTCAAGAAAAGTATGCCACAGCAGTAGGTAGGTTGAAAAAGTGGTTTGCTGAATGCCTGTTTGCTAATATGCATCTTCATAAAACGTTTTGTTGGAATGTGCCTGCAAAATAATTAAATATGGGATTATGCTAAGTCAATTTTTTTAAGTGTTATGAAAACTCGCTTCAAAAGTGCTACCAAGTATAAAGTTTTTAAGTTCCTGGACATACGATTGGTTAAAGTAAGTTGACTAAACACATACGGTAAATGTCCTAAAAATTCGAACACCAAAGTTTCTGATAAAATTACATATGCAAAAAGTGCAGACCCAGATCAGACTGCTCCTTCAGGAGCAGTGATCATGGTCTACACTGTTTGCCATTCCACTAAGTATTTTAAGAAACAAGTGCATAAGAAGCATAATTTAGGCCAGAATAGTAGAGAATAAAGTGTTCGAAATTTTAGGACATTTACCGTAACTGTATATTGTAACATGTTTATTTGTACAGGTGCATTCATCTCCCTTTCCATATCTGCAGCTATGTGAAAACAGTACTGGTTGCATAACTCCAGATAATACATTTTTTTACAGCCAAAAAGTACAGGGCCCAGTTGTTCAAAGCTAACGACATCGTTAGTTAACGATTCGTTAAAATTTACATTGAGTGATATGCAAATATGCTGCAGTTTTTTGCTGAAAAAATGTGAGTAGCTTCAGCAAAAAATATCAGAATATTGTATATTGAATCCACTAAAACATTTAACGAAATGACCCTTAACAAGCTCGTTAAGCTAACGACACTTTGAACAACAGGGCCCAGACATTTTGCTTGTTTCTCTGTTTGAACATATGTTGTGGAACTCATTAGAACTGCTTCAGTGAGGCACTTCTAATGAGTACCAACAACATGTTTTCATGGAGAAATAACAAAAATATACCTCTTCTTATCTGAACCTATGTAGGTTACAATGGGCTGGCCTAGGTGGCTCAGTCAGATGAACGTCTGAGTGGTGATCAGGAGGGTGCGGGTTCAGCAACATTTTTCGCGGTGATTGATCATGAAATATTTTCTATGGTCATTCTCCCCCTTCGGCTGATCCAAAAATGGCAGTGGTCAGTTTCTAGCGAAAGAATGTGCACAAGTACTGGTTAACTGCTTAGACGACTAAGCCTGCCCGGTAAAAGTGTGGTGGTTAGGTAAACTGACTGGCTTCACATGTCAGTAATAGTGTTGACTAAAAAAAAAAAGAAAAAGAAAAAAAGTTTACGTTGGATCTCAAAACACATTTGTGACAAGGAGACAATTTACACAAAATATCAAAGCCTATTTTTTAGGAAAAATCAAGAAAAATAAATCAGAACATTACCTGCTGAATTTTATACCCAGCATTCTAAGTGTTAAGAGAGAATGTTGATAAGAATATACCTGCAGATTTCAGTCTTTATAGGAAGCTTTTTGTATTAGTGTTTGTATAGGAAGCTGCTTGTATTAGTGATTTGAATTTACTTGTTTAGGGCTGGCCTTGGTGGCTCATTTGGATGCACATACTACTGAAGATCAGGAGATTACGGGTTCGACCCCCATTCTTCTTTTCTTTCCACCTCTTTCTGGGAGACACATAAACATTACTGAAATATTGAGAGGGCAGTCAAACCTCAACTCAAACAATCAGTCTTTTAACCCTTGTCATGTTGAATAAATTAAGATGCCATGCCCACTTCTAATTTTCAGCCAATCTGATCCAGATTGTTGCTATAAATTCACATACTAAATGGCAAACAGTGCAGATCCAGATCAGTTGGCTTCAGAAGCCAACTGATCTGGATCTACACTGTTTGCAAAGGCAGAATATATCCGGATTCAGCATGACAAGGGTTAAACAGTATAATGATGCTAATGATGGGCCTATCTGCATTGTTGAAGATTACAAGTATACAAGAATTTGAATGTGGTTAAATCTTTTTCATAAGAATACTTGTATACTAATTCAAGCAAACATGTTTTCTGGCTTAATAGTTCAGACAGTTACATTCAAGCTTTTGAAAGACAATGCAGTCAGTAATTATTCAAGCCTTGACACAGACAAAAGAGTATCCAAATAGATATTTTTCTTATTTCTCCATGAAAATGTATGATGTGCAACACACAAAAAGGGCCCTTATGCTATGTGCGGATAGCGTATGTTTAGATCAGCGTGGGCATCTGTGTAGTCTAATCTAGGCATTTTCTGTTTGTTGACATATACTAAAATATCCACTGATTCTGTAAGCAGACAACGAAGGCCCAGATCAGCCTGTGCTTGTGCGCAGGCTGATCAGGGCTGCGTTTTCCGCAAATTACATAAGGGCACTTTTCATTCATTGCGCATTTTATGTTCTGGGTACTCATTAGAAGCACCACACAGAGGCACTTCTAATGAGTACCCACAAGTGACAATGTATGTTTTAACTGCACAATACATTAACCTATAGATAATGTGCTATTCTCTTCTGTTTTCACACCTTCCACAGAAAAACGACCTTTCAGTTGGCAATTAAAGTCTTAAACCAGAAGGTCTCTTTGGCAGTTACCTGTGTGATGTAACTCCCGCTCAGTTGATCAGGTGTCAGTTTCTTTTCTGTGGACAAAGAAAATCTTTTTGGTTGTGAAAGAAATTCAGATTATTTCTTTTCCTCATGGTTAAATTTCTGTATCCTTGTGTTTCTTTTGTTTCCTTATCACTCCTTTCACTATCTATGTTATTATTTGAAATTTTTGATTTTCGATTTCATGTAATTATTGACTGGCTTTTCTTGACATGCGTTTTCGCGACTCTCGCTATTGGGCACAACGTTCGTGTGCTGTAGGCTCAGAAGTCTTGTTTATATATCCAGAATATTAACTTGTTCTTTTCGTTCCAGGTTCTTCAGCGATTTGATATAATATACCTGGACTTTTATTGGATATCTTGCAGAGATCTTTGAGTTGGCGAAGCTGATTGGTGGAGAAGCTGATTGTAAAGAACTTGTCAACCTTTGATGGGTTATACGACAATTCTTTACTGATGGGAGCCCCACCCCATATGGCTATACTGCCGGGGTAAGACCCATGAAGGTGGCATCTTTGGGTACTTAGTATCCGAGAAAGTCTAAGTCCACCAGTCACCGGTCAACCAGTCACCGGTCTTCCAGTCACCAGTCAACCAGTCACCGGTCATCCAGTCACCAGTCAACCAGTCACCGGTCATTCAGTCACTGGTCAACCAGTCACCAGTCAATCAGCTACACCAGTCACCAGTCAACCAGGCACTGGTCAACCAGGCACTGGTCAACCAGGCACCAGTCAACCAGTCACCGGTCAACCAGGCACCATTCAACCAGTCTCCAGTCAATAATTCATTGTTCAATTATTTTGGAAAACTTAGCTTTTCTGACATATTTCACCGGGCAAAATAGTCACGAAAACTAGTTTCCGGTCATTATTTCTAATTATTAGTAAATTTCACCGGGCAAATAGTATCGATACTTATGCCTGGCCATTTTATCATTTTATTTCTGATTTTTCACCGGGCAAGATTTACCAATATTAGTGTCTGGTCAATTTTGACTAATTTTTATTTTCTCACGGGGAAAAAGTTTTGAATACTTGTGCTTGGTCAATTTCTCATATAATTCTGTTTTTCATCGGACTAGAGTTACGAATACTGCTGTCCAATCAATTTGTCAAATTATTAGTAACTTTCACGGGGCAACAGTTACGAATACTATTGTCTGGTCATTATGTCGGGTAACTAGTGTCAGAATAGTAGTCACTAATTCCCAAACAATTTATTATTGTTTAAAGAGCTTTATACACAAGTCAAGTCAATGAATTTAGGTTATAAAATGAAATACATAGTAACCACTTATATAATAAAATTCTGTACAGTCTTTCCCGAATCAGACTAGAATTCTAAATAATTCATTGACTTATTATAGGAGTGTAATTCTATTAATATTTAAATTAACATGTTTTCTCTCTTTCATTTGCTAGAAAGAGGTTAACTTCCGATTCTGACGAATTTTTACCGGGCAGTAGTTATGTAGACTAGTGTCAGGTCAATATGTCGGATTACTAGTGACCGAGTAGTAGTCACTAGTCCTTGAACAATCTATTATTACTCATTGAGCACCATAGACATGTCTTGTCTTGGGTTATAGGTTATAGAATGACAGTGACGGGTTCGAATACCTAGTAGCCCCTTATATTGTTGAATTCTGTCCAGTCATTTCTGAATTAGACTTAGAATTCTACATATATATATATATATATATATATATATATATATATATATATATATATATATATATATATATATATATATATATATATATATTCCTAGTAAATGAATTAAGAATTATCGGTTACGATCAAATTTGCAATTCATTGACTAAGTGTAGTAGATACTTCCATCTATATTTAGAATAACTTATCACTCTCTTTATTCGCTACAAAGAGTTTAACTTCTTAGATATTCACCTTATTTGGCTCCAAGGCAAAGGTGAATTCTATAAAATTATCGTTATTTCTAAGAAGAAAAATATGTATGGAATCTAAAATTTTTTTCTTCTTTCCTTCCATGTTTTTCTACTTGCTCCCGATATGTCTCAGCATATTATTTAGGGAATAAGTTAGATAAGAAAGTAACAATCGATCCTCTCTACTTTCTATTAATATTACATTCATAAGATATCAGAAATCTATACAAATTAGATAACTGAATTAAGAGTTTATTTATTTTCTGCTACCTCTCTAGATTATAACGATTAGAAACTCTAGTTGAGGTACATATTTCCTTTTGTTTTTGTACATGGAAAATAGCTGATCTGTTATGCTATGATTCCATATTACACTATCAATTGAGTCTAGGTCAGTCGTGCTCTGTCTAAACTCTTGTATAAAATAATGAATAAGAAGAAAATCTTATATTTAGGCACATATAATTCGATACACTCTTTACGGTGTCTCTCTTTAATTTTCCTTCTGGATCATCTAAGACTACGATAACAATGTACCAGATTAATTTGACTCAGTTATAGAATCTATTACACTGAAGATTCTTCATCTGGGAATAATAATTTTCTATGATTACGATTGGAAATTATTTGGAAGTTTTCAAAAAAACTTATGTCACAGGTATGAAATAATAGCTTATTTTTCCTCTTCCAAAGTGCACCGTGCGTTATTCTGTTCCGTTCTTGTTAACAGAGTGGCACTTGGTGACATTTAGTTTAACCCATGAGTTATTTTTGGAGTTGGGAATTTCACCAGAAGGGAGAGTTTAAATTTTAACCAACCGTAAGGATTTTTAGAATAAAAAGTATGTAAGACGATGAATGGTTGGGTAATTTTACTAATCTGCATGTTCTACGTAATTAATCCAGCGCGCGCTAAAAAGGTCATTCTCTGTTGTGCTGTCGCCATATTGGCACCGTAAATTGTTGTTTCATTAAAAGACAAGTTTATTCTACATTATCTTTCAAGGATGATGAAAGGATAAATTACCAGGTATGTTTTCCATCTGTACTCGTGTTGATATGTTGCTAGCCGTCTGTTTTTATACTTTTATTTGGACAACATAGATAAACAATATAGATAAACAACTAGACCTAATCTACGTATATTATAGGTCTACATTATCTTTTATTGAGGAATAGTTTTTGCTTCGACTAGCTCTATACCTCTACTTTTACATTTATAACAAGAGTCCATGTCAATCAAAATTTCTCGCACCTTTGGTATAGACAATGGATAGATATTCAGTAAAGGCATTAAATTATTCAGTACGTAACTGATTATTATTGCCTAAATTACGTATTATATACAATATTTTTCTATTTGATTATTTATTGGCTTTGTAACTGTTCAGAAACTGTCAAAGTCAATTATTTCTTTAGTCTAAACTTTCCGAAAGCTTAGATTATATATACATATATATATATATATATATGTATATAAAATGATTAGAGGGTAATTAACAATAGTTTACCTCATAATAGCAGATATTATTATATTCAAATTTATCATCCCTTTGTTCTACTCTGTACGTTGTAGGTTTAGACAATGGGGAAAACATATTTAATTACGATTCGGTAAAGAAATAAGATGCATTTCATTATCTCTTTACCCTTTTTATGGTTACATTAGTTAAAGGGATCTATAGTTCTTCTCGCTATAAGAGTTCAAGTTCTGTTTGCGAGTAATGGAAAGATTAATATCTTGATTTCCAGTTCGCATTAAGAATGGTCCATATATAGATAAATATCTTTTCCGAAGCTGGATATTTATACTTTACACACAATAAGTTATTTCAAGACATTCGATGATTATGAAATGCACTGTCTCAATTCATAATATAGAGTTGGTTTATATAAACTTCTCAATGTAGTAAGTGCCGCACCTACGTTTCCGGTCAGATCTTACTATTTTGTGATACGATTTGAAACATACTGGAAGTTTTCCGATTATACATTCGGTAAATAAACTTATACGTAGCATTTACGCTTTAAACCATTCAGATTATTTGATAATATTTGAAGATAATATATAATAACCGATATTTATATATCTATCTTCATTAATTATCTTTCTCAACTTACTTTAAGTTTAAACTGACCTTCTCGCTACGTTCCAGGTCTAAATCTAACTAACATTATGGACCCGTCACTTTTTGTTACAGATAAAATATTTCCTAAACAAGTTGATCACTTTTCTTAGTATTCAGCGCGTAACGACTACATGAATACTTGAAAGTATTTCAGCTGCGCTTGTTAAACTAAGCTAAAAACAAGCTCATTCTTTCTGAGTCCTCTTTTTCTGAACATTTGATTCGTCATTACAAAGTGGACTTTAAAAATCTTCTTTTTTCCATGATTATTTACTCAGGAGTAATTTTCATGGCAATCTGTTCTGGCATAGAAAGATTCTATCCAGTTATTTCCTATTGCTTAATCTCAGCAGTATAGTAAGATTTAGCCAAAATATGACTGTCTTACAGTTAGCTGTCATCAGCCTTATTCTTCTCTCTCTTATTGTCTGTCAAACTCTACGTTATGATGTTGACAGTCTCTCCCTTTATTATTTTGTCCAGAACACGAAACGCCTTAATATGTCCAATGACAAAAGTATTTATCAATGACTTAGGTTGCGTTTTCCTCCCAGCAGTCTTAGGCAACCTCTATTATCTTATTGCTTGTCTAATATACGTTAATACAATTAGTCTAGCAATAGTTTAAACCATTAAATTTTGTATATACCTTTTCTTCTGATGGATAACTGAGATTCAGTTGATTTTACTCCATCTACTCAATTATTATCTCCCCTTCTTTTAATTTGATCAAAGGGGAATAATTATACAACATTATGGTTATTTCAAGTCTATGGTCTGTTTATCGGAAACGGTCCTATCGCTCCAATTAAACAGACTCTAATTAGTTTATAATTCTAATAGCTTAGACTATTACAATTAGATAATCTTCACATATCTAGAATTTTATCCAAAATCTCTACATATGTCAGTTATCTATAGGAAACTCGACCGAGTAGACATTTCCTTATTTAAATTGAGCCTCTAAGATAGACAACTTATAGTCTAGGCTTCTGTTTGACAAATTTTGTTTCAAAAATATTCTCAACTATATTCCTGAGCTTACATTGCTGATGGAATATTAGGGTTATGTCTCAATGACTCATTTTCTTTTTGGAGCCAATAGTTGTTTCCCAAAAAGAAAAAAAAGGAGGGGGGGGGGTGGGGGGGGGGGGGGGGGGGGCAAATATTAGGTCTCTGAGGCTTAAGAACTGGCTTCCTCTAGAGTCTACTATTAACATATAAGGTAGTTAGACCATAACACCTTAAAGATATGTTATAATTGTGAATCTAGATCATTCTTTCTATTAAATATAGAATTAGAATGTATCTGATTCCTTAGAGTTTCCCAAGTCTTAAACCAGAAGTGGTGGGATATTATTTATTTGGTGTTAGAATTAGGAGAGCTCCTCCCTCCTATTCTGCAAATTCTAGCACATTATCTATAGGTTAATGTATTGTGCAGTTAAAATGAAGTTTTTTAAAAGTAAAACATATTTTAACTATCAATACTTAACCTATAGATAATCAATTATCTCCCTCCTCCCCCCTCGCTTATCTCTCCTAATTTTGTCTTTTGTTTGACACATAAAAGAAACTGACACATGATCAATTGAGCGGGAGGAGTTACGTCACACAGGTAACTACCGAAGGGACCTTCTGGTTTAAGACTTTAATTGACGACTGAAAGGTCGTTTTTCTGTGGAAGGTGTGAAAACAGAAGAGAATAGCACATTATCTATAGGTTAAGTATTGATAGTTAAAATATGTTTTACTTTTAAAAAACTTCATTTTCATGGAGAAATAAGGAAATATCAGAACATGGTGGGTGAAAAATTGTCTTACCTAAAGCTATGTACAATTATTGTGAAATTGAATATTTCAGTCACTGAGAGAGACAACTGGTATTAATGATATGAGTAGAGATCAGACCCCCAGTTTGGAGGTAGATGATACACAGTCAATAGAGCTTGATGTTCAATCGGAGGTCTCTGAGGTAACAGTTTGTTGAGAGATGTATTTGTGTTTAGTTTTAGCTATTGTTGTAGACCCTGTAATATTCCTGGTAGACATTCATTTATTGTGACATAGATCTCTCAGCCACCTGCAAAATTTTTAATATGTGTAAACACATGATGACATCTCTCTATCAATATTGCATGTTAAATAAGTTGACACTTAAATGAAAACTTGTGCCCATACTTTATGAAAAAATTGTACTATCATACTGACAAATTAAAATGTGGTAAATTATATTGAGCAGTATTTCAGCCCCATTATGATGAATTATATCTATTATACTGTTCACAGACCTTGATAAATTAGGTCAGTATACTGTGACATTTAACCCAAGCATCAGAAGTTTTGATCAACACTGTGTTGACCAAATCAGCATGTTTACATAAACACATCACATAGTTTTAGATCAAGCACTTTTTTTCAAAAGAAAGTATTGATATTTTATTTTTGCACAAAAACATACATTGATGGGACTCATTCAGAGTGCATTACTGAGGTGTTTTTTTTATGAGTACCCAGTCCATGTTTTCATGCAGAAATATAAATAGTCTTCTGCTGTTCTTGAGCCTGGTGCTTTATGGGATAATTTTCAAGGTTTATAAGAACACAGCATTACTGCGGTAATGAGAGCTGGCAATATGTGTTCCAGTGATCTTGGAACATCCACTTGACTAATGTATTTATCCTGCTAAGTTAGTGTTTTTGTCATGTCAGCATAGTAGTACAGTTTGTCATAACAATTTTCACAACATAGCAATATAAACAGTAAGACATTCCATGTAATGGGGTTAACATAAAATACTGCAAAAGCTTTTTGTGGTGGTATTGGCAGTTCTGTGCCAGAGTACTTGAATATATTGTCTAGTAATTGTGTAGAATTCTTAGTAGAGAAATAGATAATTTAGAGAATTACACAATTCTGATGCTGCTGTGCTTTGTTTGATGATTTCTACAGTGTGGACTGATTTATATACATATTTAATACAGTATGACATGATCAGTTCTTATCATCATTTTATTTCATTTTTATGTTTTGTTTTTTCTCACACAACTTGGCTTGCAATAAAGCAAAATTCTGTGAGACTTTATTTCACTTTGATTTGACATGTGCTGTCTGTGAAATCAAGAGTCTAATACAGAACAATGAAGACCCTAACCCGATTGCATCTTTGCACTTAGACTTCCTTATTTGCAAGTGTTTTTGGAGTCATCCATCCCATTTCTTAGAAAACAGGTTTTAAAAGTGAAATATGACTGGTTTCATTATAGGGCAGTTTTTAACTTTCATGCACAGTACAGTGATACATTGTGTAATTATTATGATCTGTAAAGGGCAAGAAGATTAACAATCAATTACGCAAGTGTCATGGACTGCTGTCTGATCAGCATTCACACTGTTCTCTCTGTACAGATGTTGCAAGGTCCGAGATTGTTTAAATTGTATTAGATTAGGTCAGACTGTCTGCTCATTTCCCTAATGCCTTGCAGGGCTCCATAGTGCAGATTCAATGGTCGAAAGTTCGAATCTCAACTTGGCTACATAAGTTCGTAGAAATTAATCATTTCTATGCTCATTTTCCCACTTCTGCTGATTCAAGATGGGCAGTTGTCAGTTAATAGTGAAAGTATGTGCACAAATACTGGTTAACCACTTAGAGGACTAAACCTGAGCCCGGAAAAAAATCTAAGTAAGTTAACTGACTGGCTCGACATGACCTTAACTGAGTTGACTGGGCCATAAAACTCCAACTCAAGCTAATGCTTTGATTACCTCCACTTTTTTCTTGGTACAGATTGTGGAATAAATTTATATTAAATAAAATAGTCCATCTTGTGATTATTAGGCTTTTAATGTACAGTAAAACCTGTGTAAGACAGCCACCTTTGAAATTGACCTTAGTGTTTGATGTGGAAAGATGGTTGCCTTATAAAGATACATGTCATGTAATTTTGCTGGCAAAATTACATGACATGTACCTTTATAATCAGACAACTTTTTCCACATCAAACACTATTTAAAGTCAGTCTTGAAGGTGGCTCTCTTACACAGGTTTTACTGTATTTTCAATTTTCTAATGCAACTTTTACTGATGGCCCTTTATATTGTGGGCTGAGAAAGTGATAGAAAGATGTCTTACAAGACTTATATGTATGACATTATTATGTTAAATACTATGCAAACGGGTTATGGTCTTTGGAGTCAGATGAGCTGTAGTGTAAGACAACGTACCCTTGGACATGTGTGCTGCATTGTCTAATCAGTCCGGGTGCTCTATGGATTGCGAAATCCAAGGTTTCTTCAGAACAGTGGACAGTGAAGGCTCTATTCAGATGTGCAGGCTAATCTGAGTCTCCACTAGAGGCACATGTTTGAAGGTACATTATCTCACAATGTGGCTCAGATGATATGGGAATTTAAAATGTACAGCAAAAATTCTGGGCACAGTTGTTCAAAGCTAACGGCATCGTTAGTTAACGATTCGTTACAATTTACATCAAGTGATATGCAAATATGCTGAAATTTTTTGCTGAAAAAATGCGAGTAGCTTTTGCACTACTCACATTTTTTCAGCAAAAAATATCAGAATATTGTGTACTGAATCCGCTAAAACAGTTAACGAAATGACCCTTAACGAGCTCGTTAAGCTAACGATGCTTTGAACAACTGGGCCCTGACAGACTGCAGATATGCAGGCTTATCAACATTTGACTTTACATTCACATCATGCAAAAAGGGCCCTAAAGCTTACTTGCTAAAAGCAAAGCCTCAGATCAGTCTGTTTATACACTGAAGGGGAATTGAAACACTTTTGTCTTGCCTCCTTTCAGAAAAGAGATCTACCATATTTAGTCTAAAAATTAGGACACCTTAACTCCTTACCATACTTGTTCTAAAATTTATAAAAGTTCCACTACTTACCGGTGTGTTTAAAATAATGCTGGACTAGTGCCTAGTGGCAAACAGGGTAGACCCAGATCAGACACTGCAATCTGCGGCTTCTGATCTTGGTCTGCACTGTTTGCTCAGGCCTACTTAGGGTTATTAAGGTACTCCAGTGGGAGTAAACTCTTTTAGAGTGGACCCGTTTTCAGAATGGGTTAGGTGTGCAAAAAGCAAACAGGAAGTCACAAAAGTTGTCTCCCTTGTGAAAAGTAGGAGAAAATGTACCAGGTGTATCCAGTCCCTTTAATTACATTCTGGGACATCTTATCTAGGTCTACACTATTTGCTGAGGCATGTTTGTCTTTATACTTGTGGTAAATATGGTTATGCTTTCCTTTTTACCAGAAGTCTGATCAGTGCCTGTCATTTTAGACAAAATCTCTGCAGCATCCAGTCTACTAACCAAAACTTTAGGCCCGGATCATACTGTGCATTGTATAGACAGACCAACAGTTTGGTTATTCATGATTTGTATGATAGGATTCACATAGTATTTATGTGTAATTTTGGTGCCTAAGAAAGTTGTTTGTGCTACAGTTGCTGAAAACTGAACAGATTTGTTAACAGTTAGGTGCAGATACCCAACATAAAATCACAAAGCTTTGTAATACATGTACTATGTAGTTGTATTACTAATCAACGGTTTTGATAATTACATAATTAATCAGTTTTAATAATTACTGTAATTGTCCTAAAATTTCGTACACCAACTTCTTTGACAAATGGCAAAACGGTGTCGACCCATCTACATGTTTTGCCATTCCATCAAGTATTTTGTGAAATAAATGCATAGCACACAAGTTTTAGGCTAAAACAAAATATGGAATAAAGTGTTCTGGACCCAGTTGTTCAAAGCTAACGACATCGTTAGTTAACAATTCGTTAAAATTTACATCGAGTGATACATAAATATGCTGAAATTTTTTGCTGAAAAAATGTGAGTAGCTTTTGCAGTGCAAAAGCTACTCACATTTTTTCAGCAAAAAATATCAGAATTTTGTGTATTGACTCCGCTAAAACAGTTAACGAAATGACCCTTAATGAGCTCGTTAAGCTAACGACGCTTTGAACAACTGGGCCCAGAATTTTAGGACATTTACCTTACCTTAAGCAAATTTTACCTGTTGCCATAGTAGGGCTGAGAGATGGTCAGCTTTTCTTCAGGTAATCATCAAAATAATGCTATTGCCATGTAATAGGACAGAATAGCAGAATTCTTCTTTTTGTTTGTGTTGGGTATCCACACTGTACTCTCTGCAGAATCATTTGGTAATGAGCAAAATATGAATGATTTCCTCACTCTATAAGCTATAACAATATTATTTGAACCCTATCATACAAACCACGTGATTATTCATCAAGATAAATGTTAATGGGGTCTTTGATTGCATTTAGGCTAGGGGCCTTCTTTGCTGATTTATTTGCATATGTAGAAAATTTTGCACAATTATTAAACAGATATGCTTGTTTTATCTTTTTCATGCAAGATTTTAACTTCAGAAAAGCTGCTTGAATTTTGATTGCTGTTTTTAACATTTTTGCAGAATATTTTATGTTGCTTGTTTTTGTCAAGTGTTCTGTTTTTGTAATATTTAAACAGACAAAAACTTAAAGGTTATCGAGAATATTCTTTCAGAAATGAAAACATGATTAATTAAATCAGATACACTGCATCATTACAAGCATGTACACATGAGGCCCAATGAGGAAAATAAAGTTTCCCATGTGCAGACTGAAGATACAGATAATATAAGGCACACATCTATGCAGTCAAGACGATAATTTGCAGTATGCATTCTTATCTACTTGGATTGGAAGACCAACCACTTTGCATAAGCTGTATAAACCATAATATACAGTGAAACACTTTGAGATAGACAGCATTGAGTTCTCATGTTTTTTGTTTTTTTTTTGTTGTTTTTTTTTTCAAATAAATGACTTAGGGACATTTATTTCAAGATGTATCTGCAAGCAATATAATTCCTTTGTTTAAAACATATTACCGTAATCTTTTTAGCTCACCTTCAGTGACATTGTTTTTGGGACGGATCCCGATGGCATTGGCATCGGAGTAAAACTTCTTGTCCTCTCTGTAACTTGAATACCCTTTGGAATATTTTTATGATACTTGTTAGAAATGTAGATCAGGATGAGATGACGTGTCACATACAAGATTGACAACTCTGGCTTTCTTAATTTTGGAGTTATCACCCTTCGTTTTATTTGAAAAAGATTTCGTGTCCGCTCTGTAAGTCAAAGACTCTTTGGAATATTTCGATGGTACTTGGTAGAAATGTAGAACAGGATGAGACAATGTGTTGCGTAAAAAAAGACGACTGTGCCTTCCTTACTTTTTGTGTTATCTCCCTTTGTTATGACAGTGATAAGCCATTGATTTTGTGTCTGCTCTGTAAGTCAAAGACCCTTTGGAATATTTTTGTGATACTTGGTAGAAATGTAGAACAGGACCATACGACGTGTCATGTACAAGAATGACAACAACTCTGCCTTTCCTACTTTTGGCGTTATCTCCCTTTGTTATATTTGACAGTGGGGTGGTCGGGTGGTGCGAAGGTGCTGTGTATCTTACATCACTGGGGCGTCCAACTGATATTGGCTTACAGTTGGGCAAGGCCTGCTATCCTTGTAGTGGGTAAGGGTAGAGGGGGAATGTTTTTATTTCTTCTGTTTCTTCACTTTCTTTCCTGTTCCTCTTTCTTCCCTGTCCCTCTCTTTCATCTCCTCTACTCTCTCTTCTATCTCTTTTCTCCCTTTCTCTGGGAGACGACACAAAATGACCCTCAAGGGTTGACGTGTCGTTAAACCCCAACACAATCAATCAAATTATATTTGACAGTGATTATCCATTGATTTCGTGTCCGCTCTGTAAGTCAAAGACTCTTTGGAATATTTTTATGATACTTGGTAGAAATGTAGAACAGGACCAGACAACTTGTCACGTACAAGAATGATAACTCTGCCTTTCTTACTTTTGGCGTTATCTCCCTTTGTTATATTTGACAGTGATTATCCATTGATTTCATGTCCGCTCTGTAAGTTAAAGACCCTTTGGAATATTTTTATGATACTTGGTAGAAATGTAGAACAGGACCATATGACATGTCACATACAAGAATGACAACTCTGCCTTTCTTACTTTTGGCGTTATCTCCCTTTGTTATATTTGACAGTGATTATCCATTAATTTCGTGTCCGCTCTGTAAGTCAAAGACCCTTTGGAATATTTTTATGATACTTGGTAGAAATTTAGAACAGGACCAGACAACTTGTCACGTACAAGAATGATAACTCTGCCTTTCTTACTTTTGGCATTATCTCCCTTTGTTATATTTGACAGTGATTATCCATTGATTTCATGTCCGCTTTGTAAGTTAAAGACCCTTTGGAATATTTTTATGATACTTGTTAGAATTGTAGAACAGGACCAGATGACGTGTCGCATACAAGAATGACAACTCTGGCTTTCTTACTTTGAAGTTATCTCCCTTTGTTTTGTTTGAAATAGATTTCTTGTCTGCTTTGTAACTGGAATACCCTTCAGAATATTTTGATGGTACCTGGTAGAAATTAGAACAGGACAAGACGATGTGTCTTGTACAAGAATGACCTCTGCCTTTTTACTTTTACCGTTACCTCCCTTTGTTATATTTGACAGTGATTATCCATTGATTTTGTGTCCGCTCTGTAACTCTTTGGAAACTCTTTATAACCCATTGGAATAGTTTGATGGTACTTGGTAGAAATGTAGAACAGGACGAGACAACATGTTGCATACAAGAATGACAACTCTGCCTTTCTTACTTTTGGCATTATCTCCCTTTGTTATTTTTGACAATGATTATGCTTTACGCTCTGTAAGTGGAAAACCCTTCAGAACATTTTGATGATACTTGGTAGAAATGCAGAACAGGACGAGATGACATATCACATACAAGAGTGACAACTCTGGCTTTCTTTCTTTTGGAGATATCACCCTTTGTTTTGTTTTTATACGCCAGTTTGAAAAAACGGGACTTAGTATGTTACGTGGCATAACGTCCATCCGTCCGTAAACTTTTTCGTTTCTGGCTAACTCCTCCCACAGTTTACATCCAATTAAGCTGAAACTTGGTATATAGTTAGACCATGATGTGGAGCAGCGCATATTGTTTCGGGGTTACAGTCCACCAAATGTTTGCGGAGTTATGCCCCTTTGAAAATTTCTGTAAACTTTTCATTTCGAGTTAACTCCTCCTACATTTTACATCAGATCAAGCTGAAACTTCATATATAGTTAGACCATGATGTGGAGCAGCGCATATTGTTTGAGGTTACAGTCCACTAAATATTAGCAGAGTTATGCCCCTTCGAAAATTTCTGTAAACTTTTCGTTTCCGGCTAACTCCTGTTTACATCCGATCAGGCTGAAACTTGATTTGTAGTGAGATGATGATGTGGAGCAGCGCATATTGTTTCAAAGTTAGTCCACCAAATATTAGCAGAGTTATACCCCTTTGAAAGCCGGCCTCGGTGGCTCAGTTGGATGGGCTGTCCGACTGGAGACCAGTAGGTCGCGGGTTCAACCCCCGCCGACGTTGGCAACATTCTTTCATGGAGATTGATCATGAAATATTTTCTACGGTCATTCTCTCCCTTCTGCTGATTCAAGAAGGGCAGTTGTCAGTTTCTGGCGAAAGAATGTGCACAATACTGGTTAACCGCTTAGAGGACTAAGTCTGCCCAGTAAACGTGTGGTTAGGTAAACTGACCGCGCTCAACATGACCCCATTGGGTTGACTGGGCCGTAAAACCTCAACACAAACAAACAAAAACCCCTTTGAAAATTTCTATTAATTTTTTGTTTCTGGCTAAATCCTCCTACAGTTTACATCCGATCAAGCTGAAACTTCATAAATAGTTACACCATGATGTGGAGCAGTGCATATTATTTCGAGGTTACAGTGCATCAAATATTTGCAGAGTTATGCCCCTTTGAAAGTTTTTGTAAACTTTTCACAGCATATTGTTTAGAGGTAATAGTGTGCAAATTTTATTTTATAATAAGTATATTTTTTGCAAATAACTAAAGTTATGGCTGTATGGGCAGGTTATTTTTTTATTTTTTATTTAATTAGATTTGGAAGGAGATGTTGCAATTATTAAATCTTTATAAATACATTTATTAAATGATACAGAATTAAGAAGCTTGATTTATATCAAAACTTATAAAAACATAATTCTTTTTGGAATTTTTTTTCTTTAATACTCTTCTGAGTTGGCTTCCTTGAAGAACAAAAATAAAATCAGTATAAAACAAGTTAAAGCTTTACAAAAAAATTTCTTCTAGCATTTTTTTTTTTTTGGTTGTTTATTTTTGTTTTGTTATTGTTTGGTCCGATATTGAAGTACAGGAAAAACAAATCAGCCAAAGGCTCATATGAGCTTATAATATAGCCATGTTTCTGTTGTGTGTCCTCTGTCCAAAAGCACTTCTCCCTAGATGCAGCAAACTTCTCCCTATTTTCCCAGGAGGGAGAAGTCACTTCTCCCTTAATTTCTGGGCCAGCTTGGACCATTAGGTTACAGTTCACCAAATATCAGCAGAGCTATGCCCCAATGAAAATTTAAAAAAAAAAATTATTTTGTAATTCCACTTACAGTTTATATCCGGAGCACTGAATTATACAGGAGCCAGTTTATGTGCTACATCTTATTACTTGCGGAGCTTTTGTTAAAATTGAGTTCATGTCAGCTCTGTAACTTGTATACCCTTCAGAATATTTTGATGGTACTTGGTAGAAATATATAACAGGATGAGATGACAAGTCGCGTGAAAGAATGACAGTTCTGCCTTTCCTTACTTTTGGCATTATCTCCCTTTGTTATATTTGACAGTGATTATGCATTGATTTCGTGTCGCTGTGTAAGTTGAACACTCTTTGGAATATTTGATGATACTTGGTAGTAAAGAAGAACAGGACCAAACAACATGTCACATACAAGAATGACAATTTTGACTTTTGTTTACATTTGGAGTTATCTCCCATTTTTGTCTTTGAATTTTATTTCTTGTCTCTGCTCTGTAACATGAATACCTTCAAAATATTTTGATGATACTTGGTAGAAATGTAGAACAGGACGAGATGACGTGTTGCGTACTAGAATGACAACTCTGGCGGGGGGGGGGGGGGGGGGGGGGGGGGGGAGGGACATTTGTTTTTTTTTTTTTTTTTTTTTTTCTAAAAAAAACCTTTCTTACATTTTCTTATTTTGCTAAGAAACATAGATTGTGGGTACTCCTTAGAACCCATCACCTAGGCGGTTCTAATGAGTACCCACAATCTATGTTTTAAGCAGAAATATGAAAAATAGCAAAAAAATTTTATCTGAAAATTTTCCTTTTGTTGGTTGTGCACTTTTCAATATATTGAATAGGCATGTTTTGGTAATGACAATATGCTTTGTTTAATTCATAGCTTAAGATAAGAGGGGTATTCAGATGCTTTTTTTTTTTTTTTCTTTAATTTTGCATTGACTCTACATGGGGTGAACTCGATGAATACTCACAAGGTACGTTTTTGGTTCAAATTAACCCTTCTCATGCTGAATAAATTAAGATGCCATGCCCATTTCTAATTTTCAGCCAATCAGATTACTTGATCCAGGTTGTTGATATAAATTCACATACTGAATTCCAAACAGCAGATCCAGATCAATTGGGTTCTGAAGAAGCCAACTGATCTGGATCTACACTGTTTGCAAAAGCATGGTATATCTTGGTTCAGCAGGACAAGGGTTAACAGAGATTATCCTAAATTATTGTCACAGTATCACATTCCTGGAGTTATGTATATTCCCTAAGTTTGCTGGACTCCAGAGTGCAGTCAGTTTTGCATTGGACTACAGATCCAGAGGTTGCAAGTTTGAATCCCAGCTTGAGGAGATTGATAATAGATAATTTCTTCAATCATTCTCCCCATTCTATTAACTTAACCCTTGTCCTGCTAAATAAATTAAGATACCAAGCCCACTTCTAATTTTCAGCCAATCAGATTACTTGATCCAGATTTTTGTTATAAATTTGCATACTTGATGGCAAACAGTGCAGATCCAGATCAGTTGGCTTCTTCAGAAGCCAACTGATCTGGATCTACACTGTTTGCAAAACAGGGTATATCCGGGTTCAGCAGGACAAGCGTTAAGAAGGGCTGTTGTCAGTTACTGGAAAATGTATGTGCACAAAATACTGGTTAACCGCTTAGAGGAGTAAGCTTGCCCAGGAAAAGTATGGGTAGGATAACTGACTGGCTTGATATGACTTAATGTTGACTGGGCTGTAAAATTCTAAATGAAATAAAATTATATTCTGTAGGATCTCGATTCAGTATGCTAACAAAAAATATGTAGATGAGTGGGTTAGTACGAGTCTTTCTTGTTTGCATGCGGGAAATTGTTGCTTTTTTTTCCTCTGCGAGCCTCATGTTTAATAGTACATGTAAAGATTAGCTTTTTGTGATTGCCGCTCTTGTACTTGAAAGTGTGAATAATAAAACAAACAAAACAAAACAACAAACATACAACATATTAGTCCTGAAATTCTAAGAACCTCACTACTTGATTGTATGTCTGAATGGCAGTTAGTGTAGACCCAATTAAACTGTCATTAGAATCAGTTTGATCTAGGTCTACACTATTTCCTCAGGCATGACTGTCCAAATATTTCCAGTAAATATGGTATACCACATGCTCATTTTAAAGGATCGATCACCAAGTGCATCTTCTCGTCCAAGAATTGAGGACAAACTTGGTCTTACATCTGATAATGATGAAGATGGGGGTGTGGAAGATAAAGTTCCTTCAGAGAGTTCAGAAAACTCCAGCACAATGGATGATACAGTGATTTCTAGCCGTAAAAACCAGGAGTGGGATTTTGAATTTGACAAAGATGAGGTACATGTGAGCTGGGGTCAGGAGAAAGTCCTTTTGATACACACCCAGCAAAGACACAGACCATTCTGTACATCTCATTAGTGTATTTTCTGCTCACTTACAGAGTTTCACAGTTAGGGAAGCTGAATATTTTTGCCATAGCAGACTATTAAT
This sequence comes from Anodontia alba, assembly GCA_964016985.1. Classification (NCBI taxonomy): domain Eukaryota; kingdom Metazoa; phylum Mollusca; class Bivalvia; order Lucinida; family Lucinidae; genus Anodontia; species Anodontia alba. Next base: position 19,851,391 of record OZ024826.1, read on the forward strand.
AAAATGCTGGATAAACTGGATAAAGTAGAAGCTGTTGCTCCTGATAAGGCACTTTTTTCACCCTTTACGAAAACACGCCTATTCAAATATATAGAATATTTCACCTCCAAAAACTGAAAATTTTCAGATAAAAAAACTGATATTTTTCATATTTCTGCTTCAAACATAGATTGTGGGTACTCGTTAGAACCGCCTTGCCGAGGCAGTTCTAATGAGTACCCACAATCTATAGTTTTCGAGCAGAAATAAGAAAAATAATCTATACCCCCTGTAAACCCCAGTTTTACTATATAAAAGTAGGGTTTAAGTGAGGGTCAAAATTATATAGGCATGTTTTAGTGATGAAACATTTTAAGTACTAATTAGGAGTGCCCACAACATGTTCACATAGAGAAAAAAACAAAACAACAACAAAAAAAAGAAGTTTAGTTTGATACTCATCTGTCTAGAACTCTGTAAAATAATTTTTATGCTGCCTGTGTAGCATGGCAGACACATAGGGATCATGTTGTCTGTCTGCATCGTTGCCATCGGTGGTGGCGGTGTTGGCGTCACACTTTTTGTTTCCACATCGTTGGCATCGTCGTCACATTTTTTGTTTCCGCTCAGTAACTTTTGAAAGGAGGCATTGATTTCATTCAAACTTTGCAGAACTTTATATCACTATAAAATACAGGTCAAGTTCGATATTGGTAATTATCTGCCAAATTTTGGCTGAGTTATGGCCCTTTTTTGACTTAATTTTTGTTGTTTGTTTAGGCTCAACATCTTTGAAGGGATGCATTGATTTCATTCAAACTTTGCAGCTTTATGTCACTGTAAAATGCAGGTCGTTCGATATTGGTAATCATCCACCAAATTTTGGCTGAGTTATGGCCCTTTTTCGACTTAGTTTTTGTTGGTGTGTTGATATTGGTTTCCGATCAATAATTTTGCAGGGATGCATTGATTTTTTGAAAGTTTGCAGAAGGATATATCATTGTATAATACAGGTCAAGATCGATATTAGTAATCATCCGCAAAATTTTGGCCGAGTTATGGCCCTTTTTCGACTTAGTTTTTGTTGGTGTGTTGATATTGGTTTCCGCTCTATAACTTTTGCAGGGATGCATTGATTTTATTGAAAGTTTGCAGAAGGATATATCATTGTAAAATACAGGTCAGGTTTGATATTGGTAATCAGCCACAAAATTTTGGTCAAGTTAGTTATGGCCCTTTTTTGACTTAGTTTTTGTTGTTGGGCTAAAATACTAGGTAAAGATGTTGTTTCCCCTCAATAACTTTTGAAGGGATGTATTGATTTCATTTGAAGTTTGCAGAATGGTCTATCATTATAGCATAGAGGTCAAGTTTGATTTTGATAATCATCCAAAAACTTTCAGTCGAATTATAGCCCTTTATTTATTTGATTAATAAAATTCAGACAGTAGTGAGGGGTTGCCTTTAGGGTTAAGAGCAATTATTGATTATTAGGACAAATACAGTGTTTGTTTTTTTGCATATCAGATGGTTGGCGCTTTAAGTAAGTGACACGTCCGATTCTGGGAATTCTAGTCTTATTTCTTTACAAAAATGAGGGTTCTCTATTGAGACTTATCAGGAAACCCCATTTTTCATGGAAAACATGAGATTTCATAAGAACTGTTGGTATTAGAATTTGTAATGAGACAGCAGAACATGTTGTGTTGGTAAAGCATTGCTTTTACTATAACCAGACTAAACCTTCACATGATTAGTCTTGTAATATATAGTAAACAATAAACCAGACGTGCTGGGTCTTTGCATGTGACATCAGAAAATACTTTACTAGCTGCAGTTCATGTATAGTACCTGCTAGTTGGCTAGCTGATATTAATAGAAAATTGGTTGAGGTTTTAGAGCCATTAACAACTTTCCTATAAGAGTATTACTGTTCTATTAAAACCAACTCTAGTTTAAATATTTCAGCATTTACTGCCTTCTTCAGTATAATAATAATGCAATCTGAAACAAAGATGGTTCTGGTGAAAGAGAGAAAAATGTAGTTTTTCTACAACTTTATTTGTTATTATAATGTAGAAGGCTATAATGCTGAAATGTTTAAAAGAGTTGGCTATTAGTATAAAAGTACACTATATCCCTCTTGGATAGATTTTAAGAGTATATTACTGTTGCTGTTAATTCTTGCATGCAGTAATGCGCTTGAGAAAATTTTTGCTTTTATTATTAGCCTAAGGTCCAGATCCAGTGACTACTTGGCCGTCATTTCTATGTGGTTAGATACTTAGATTTACACTCTTTGCAAATACGTATATTATGCATGTCAACTGAATCATTTAAAATCCTTGACAGTGAGTTCACCGTCAGTCCTTTGATGGATGCTGAGCAAAGATGTGCCTTTAAGGCATATGCTGACAGTGAAGGTCCATATCAGTCTGCATATTGGCACTGTTTGATTAGGGCCTTCATGTTGGTATACAGAATAATAGGATACTGTAGAAGGTACCAATAGACAACAAAGGCCATGTTGATATTATATACATGCAGGCTGGTATATGTAGGATGATCTGATTCTCAAAGACGCGGTTTTGCTTGATAAACCCAATTGAAAATATCCCACTTATATCATGCTTGCAGAGGTCAAATAAGTGTCTGAATTATAGTTATGCCCCCACCATTTGAAGAAAGGTGGAATGGCATTAAGTTTTACTCCTGTCCGTCCATGTGTGCTAAAAAAAATTGTGAACTGGCCATAACTCTTAAACCGTATGGAATATATTCATGAAGCTTCACAAATGGCTAAATCATATTGAGACAATATATCGTGAATAAGGAAGACAACTGTGGCTACTTAGGTTTTTTAATTATTCCCCCTTGCCTAAAATTCATGTAGTGTAATACTGAAAATTTGTGTGTGGTTCATAACTCCTAAACTGTATGGAATATATTCATGAAACTTCACAGTTGGCTAAATCATAGCGAGACAATGTGTTGCAATCAAGGAAGAAAACTCTGGCTACTTTGGTTTTTTAATTATTCCTTCTTGCCTAAAATCCATGTTGTGTAGTGCTGAAAATTCATGTCCGACTCATAGCTTCTAAACCATATTGAATATATTCTTGAAACTTCACAGATGGCTAAATCATATGGAGATGATGTGTAGCGAAAAAGAAAGACAACTCTGCCTACTTTGTTTTTTGAATTACCCCCTTGCCTAAAATCCATGTAATGTAATGCTGAAAATTCATGTCTGGCTCATAATCCCTAAACCATGATACAAAGGGCTCCAGGCGGGGGCATCCGTGTCCCATGGACACGTTTCTAGTTTTAATATTACTCTAAAAAGGCTACAGTTATTTTAGAATCAACTCAACAAGCTGGTTTTGATGAGTTTCTGAAATAAACATTTCATTGAGTAATACTAAAATCATCAATATTCTATTTCTAGTATACAGCTTGCAGGCTACATCTAAAAAAACAAACCCCGCCTGGTCAGCATCATTTTTTGTGGAGATTGATCATGAAATATTTTTAATGGGCATTCTCTTCCTTCAGCTGATTCAAGAAGGGCATTTGTCAGTTTCTGGAGAAAGAATGTGCACAATATTGGTTAACCACTTCGAGGACTAATCCTGTCCAGTAAAAGTGTGATTAGGTAAATGGACTGCACTGGACATGACCTCATTAGGGTGACTGGGCCGTAAAACCTCCACAAACAAATTAAAAAAAACAAAAATGTACCCTAAAACATATGCAGATGACATAGACCAAGAAAAGCCTCCCGTTTTACATTGTGTGCTTCATTGATTCTACAAGGTATTAAGAATATAAAGTGTATATATCCTGATCAGGCTGTGCAGTTGCACAATTTTATGTACAGTAATCATTTTGCTTTTCTTTCTCAGAGCTTTGGTTTCTTGACTAAAATCTTTTCTGTTAGAGTATCTGTCAAAAGTTAACATTGCCACATTTCTTTGTTTTAGTGACAGCTTAAGCATCTGTATTTGTAGTCCCTTCCCTTCTGCATGATAGTCAGATATACATGTGTGGTGGGTATAAATCCCTTCACCCCAGCAGATGGAAACAAATACTTTTGCAAACAGTGTAGATCGAGATGAGATGGCTCATAATGAGCACTCTATACATCATATGAGCCATCTGGATAATTATATCATAATGAGCCATCTCATCAGGATCTACACTGTTTGACATTCTGCTTTTGAGTTTTGACTGATACCCTATTTGCAACAGTGGACATGTCCAAAGTTTAGAGATGGAAGAGTCCATTTGAGAAATTCAGGGGTGAAAGGGTTGATTACCCATACAAAATGGGTCCTTAGTGTATTATGTAAATAACCAAGCCACAGTAAGTCTTTGCATCCATGCTAATTAGTGCCTTCACTTTTAACACAATACCATAATTACCCTAAATATAGGGACTTCTGTGCCTCAACAAAGAGTATACCATATCTACCCTAAATATTTTGACACCTAAACTCATTACCATACTTGCCCTAAAATTTGAAAAATTCTATTTTATTACCTGTTGATGTGTCTAAAATAGAGCTGGATAAGTGGCAAACTGTAGACCCTGATCAGAAGCCGCATTCTGCAGCATCTGATCTGGGTTTTCACTTTTTGCTGACGCCTGTCTGTCCCAATATATAGGGTTATTATGTTATTTCTAGATCAGATGTCCTGGAACATGGTGTCTGAACAGGGTCTCTTTTGTTTGCCAGCAGTTTGTAGACACTTAACACAGTTTGTAGACAAATAAGACTTGTTCAAATGTTAGGACAAGTATGGTAAGGAGTTGAGATGTCTGAATATTTAGGGTTGTTACAGTTTCCAGGTGTCTTCCATGCGAAGAGCAAAGGTCTTCATCAGACCAATGGTGCACAGACTGATTTGTGCCTTAGCTATGTCATATGTGCCAGGGGCCAGTTTTGTCTGACATAATTCAGGGCCCAGTTGTTAAAAGCGTTGTTAGCTTAACAAGCTCATTAGTGGTCGAAATGTTAACTGTTCTATTAAGTACAGTATCTAATTCACAGGTGTTTTTGCTGAAAAAATGCTACTCATATTTTTTCAGCAAAAATATTAGTGTTTATTATATAGCTATAAATATTAAATGATTAAAATGTGCGATAAAATCTGAGGAGCTTGTATGCCGATATCACACGATATCGGCACACTTACTCGATATTGCACACTTACTCGGATGCCTTCTCATATTACTGTTATATTACATTGCTTTTGATGACGTCGTAATGCAGTGACATAGCGCCAAACCTTGTCACGCACATTGGTAGAATTCACATAACAGCTTTTAAAGGTTAGAAACACGGGGAAACAAAATAAATATTTATAGCTGTATAATAAAAGGGTTATTACACTAATATTGGTGAATATTGTCCCTCGATCGGATATCTTTGGACGCTCGCAAGCTCGCGTCCTTCGATATCCCAAATCGGGACAATATTAACCAATATCAATGCAATAACCCTATAATAGGCCATATTTAATGATCAAAGTTTTAACGATATGTTAACTAATGACATCGTTAGTTTTGAACAACTGGGCTCTGATGTTTCCCACAACCTGCATGCTACATTGTGTTTTCATACATAGTGCATTTAAAAATAATTCTAGTAGCAGCAGTGCTAATTCCATTATAGCCAAAAAGAAAAAAAAAATAACAGGTCTAGTAGTCTGTATACTGTTTAACCTTTAACTTGCTGAACTTTAATAACAATCAACATTTAAAATATTTTTTTTTCTAGGTTTTTGGGGTTTTTTTTTTTTTTTTATCTAGTTTTGTTTCTGTTGATTTTTTTTTTTTTTTTTTTCAATTTTTTTTTTTTTTTTTTCAATTTTTTTTTTTTTTTGGTATAGTTTGTTGTTTATGTTTTTCTTTTTTTTACTGGAAAAAAGGTCTTGATGTTGCATTCAAAGTGTTACCTTGAAATCAGGCCTTGAAATTTAATTTGAATTGTCTTCAACAGAAACAGTTTAAATGAGATGATCAAGCTCTGTTTAAGTAAAAAAAAAAAATCGAAAAAAAAAAAAAAAATCAAAAAAAAATCAGACATTAATCATGTGCTTATGATGGCAACCACATGTTAAAGGAAGAATAAAGCCATAAAATGACATAGTGGAAATCTTTTGTTATTCTTTTTCTTTTTTCTTCTGCAAAACTTATATAATCTAATTTGGCCAATGCTCAATATAAATACATGGAGATTGAAATTAAAAGGCATGTAGCATAACCCATCTATGATCCATATTTTCTAAATCAGTTGAAGGAGAACTACCAAATTTGGTTTATTAATTCACCTAAGGGTAACTACGTTTTGCATGAAAAAATATTGCTAGACTCATAACCCCTGGAACAATATCTGTCCAGGCCCTGTCTTCTAAACTGATTGAGGGTGCATCAATAACTTTTCTAAAATATATTCACATTTCTAATATACGTAGAAACTACCTTATTTACTGCTTAATTATTGGGACAGACAGACCTGAACAAACAGTGTAGATCCTTATCAGACACCACAGAATGTGGCTTTTTATGGGGGTCTACATTGTTTGCCACTCTTCCAGCAGGTTATAGACACATTGGTAGTAAGTCCATTTCTTGTCCTTACCGTTCTTGTCCTAAAATTGGAACATGTGGACAAAGGAGTTTAGGTGTCCAGACTTGTTCCATCTTTAGGAAAAGAATGGTAAAGAGTTAAGGTGTTCCAATATTTAGTTTAGTGTAAATGTGGTGTTCCCGTATTTTTACCCTTAGTATTGGAACACCGTATCTACTTATCATACTTGTCCTAAAATTGGAAATACAGTCGAATCTCAATGGCTCGAACATCTTTGGGACAATGGAAATTCGTTTGAGACATGGGTAGTTCGTGCCACTGAGGGTTAATCATGGCACCAGTTCAGGAAGCAAATAGCAATAATTTAGGGAAATCTTTTCAGTTTTCTACACAATGATTGTATGTCGAGTGTAGTCATTAGGAATTGCCTCAATGAGGCAATTTTAATGAGTACACACAACATACAATTCCATGATGAAATAAGAAAAAATCATTGAATATTTGTAAACTTGAGCTATTGGAAGAATTTTGTAGGGACTGAAAAAAGAGTTCGAATCATCCATGGTAAACATGCCATCCGTGTTCGAGCTATTGAGGTTATACTGTAGTCCTTTCTACTACCTGCTGATGTGTCTAAAATATTGCTGTATGTATGGCAAACAGTGTAGACCCAGATCAGATGCCACATTCTGATCTGGCTCTACACTTTTTACAAAGGCCTCTTTGTCCCAATACTTAGGGTTATTATAATAGATTCTGGACTGTACTTATGCATAGGCCTGAGTCTCTGCTTACTGATCAGGCCTTATTCTGTGCTGTTTACATATATGATTGGGTGCCTTTTTGTATATTGTGGCTAATTGCAATATTTCTCTCCAGTCTGCCATTGATGTTGTAATGAACCCTGTTGAAGCAGCAGAGCAGTTAGCTGCCCTCAGACAACAACAAGAATTACTCACCAAGCTTGTTGAGCAGCAGGAACAGGTATGTGACATCTAAAGCCTACTAACAGTAGGCTTTGACACAAATAAATATGCCAGGCTCCATAGTCCAATCAGTAGCACATCTGGGCCCAGTTGTTCAAAGCGTCGTTAGCTTAACGAGCTTGTTAAGGGTCATTTCGTTAACTGTTTTAGCGGATTCAGTACACAATATTCTGATATTTTTTGCTGAAAAAATGTGGGTAGCTTTTGCACTGCAAAAGCTACGCACATTTTTTTTCAGCAAAAAATTTCAGCAAATTTGCGTATCACTCGATGTAAATTTTAACGAATCGTTAACTAACGACGTCGTTAGCTTTGAACAACTGGGCCCTGATTGCAGATCCAGGGGTCACAGAAATCCCACCTCAGTCACATAACTTTTGTAGAGATTGTTCGTGAGATTTTTTCTATGGTCATTCTCCCTCTTCTGCTGAGTCAAGGACATTTGTTAGTTATTGGTGAAAGTATGTGCCCATAGTACTCGTTAAATGCTTAGAGGATTACGCCTGCCCTAGAAAATTGTGTGTAGGTTACTGAACAGCTCGCCATGACCATAACCTTGTTGTCTGGACAGTAAAATTTCAAATCAGGCAAACAAATAAATGACTATCTACTTAAAAATGACATGAGAGCTCAGTAGAATTTCATTTAATTTCATATGTTTGATTTTTCCAAGAAAATATGTCCTAGGATTGAAATAATATTGTCCCAGTGTATCTGATGCTGAAAATGATTTTTACCGAAAAGAAAAAAAAAAAAAGATAAATATACAATGTATTGGTATTAGCTTTCAACTTTACTACTAAATTTGCAAGTAGGTTCAGCAGCTGTGATAAAGTAACTGGCTTGATTTTGTTGGGCCTGATCTGGGTCCAAACTGTTTGCAAAGGTTATCAACAGACAACAAAAGTCACCACTAACGGGGAAAGAGTTATTAGAGAAATGCCTTGTCACGGTGCTACTAATGTGTAAACATCTGTTTTTGTGGAGACGTAAAATAAACATGTATCAGCATTTTTGATGGTGGAAGAAATGCTTTATCTTGAGGTATAAACAGTAATATATACATGTATGATTGTAGATGCGAGCTTTGAGAGGCAGACAGGCAGCATTGTTGGCCTTGCAGCAGGATGCGGAAAGAAAGCTAGCCACAGCAAGACAGAAGAGCAATGAAGGTATACTTCCTATTTCTGATTATAAGATACAACAACTCAGAGTCTCTTGGAGAAATTAGACAAGTACAAATATTTTTGGCCAGCCTCGGTGGCTCAGTTGGATGTGCCGTCCTACTGGAGACCAGTAGGTCGCTGGTTCAACCCCGCCGAGGTCGGCAACATTCTTTCGTGGAGATTGATCATAAAATATTTTCTACGGTCATTCTCTCCCTTCTGCTGATTCAAGAAGGGCAGTTGTCAGTTTCTGGCGAAGGAATGTGCACAATACTGGTTAACCGCTTAGAGGACAAAGCCTGCCCAGTAAACGTGTGGTTAGGTAAACTGACCGCGCTCGACATGACCCCATTGGGTTGACTGGGCCGTAAAACCTCAACACAAATAAACAAATATTTTTGTGCAGTGGCTGGGGTGGGGTAAAGGCTTGCTGTACTTGCAGCAGGTTGGGGAAGGGTGGTATGTTTTTTTGTCCCCCGCCTTTTTGAAGAAAAGTGGAGGGACACTGTTTTTGGTTTTCCGTAGGGGTGGCGTGTGGTGCGTGGTTCCGAGTTTTTAGTAGGTACTTTGTCCCCGTAACTCCTCCCACAGTTTCTGTCCGATCCTTTTGAAACTTTACAGGTGTTTTAAGGATGGTCTGAAGATATGCATGTGGTTTTTTCAGAATCCTGAAATAATTTTTTATCTCTTTTTCCGCATTTTTAACCTAGACATTTTTTGAGTTCTAATATTACAGAAGTCTATAGGGAGTAGGTACCTTGTCCCCTTAATCCTCCCACAGTTTTTGGCCGATTGTTTTGAAACTTTACATGGGCTTTTAGGATGGCCTGAAGATATGCATGTGGTTTTTTCAGAATCCTGAAATAATTTTTTATCACTTTTTCCGCATTTTTAACTTAGACATTTTTTGAGTTCTAATACTACAGAAGTGTATAGGGAGTAGGTACCTTGTCCCCTTAACTCCTCCCACAGTTTTTGGCCGATCCTTTTGAAACTTTACATGGGCTTTCAGGATGGCCTGAAAATATGCATGTGGTTTTTTCAGAATCCTGAAATAATTTTTTATTACTTTTTCCGCATTTTTAACTTAGACTTTTTTTGAGTTCTAATACTACAGAAGTGTATAGCGAGCAGGTACCTTGTCCCCTTAATTCCTCCCACAGTTTTTGGCCGATTCTTTTGAAACTTTACAGGTGTTTTAAGGATGGCCTGAAGATATGCATGTGGTTTTTTCAGAATCCTGAAATAATTTTTGATCACTTTTTCCGCATTTTTAACTTAGTCATTTTTCGAGTTCTAATACTACAGAAGTGTATAGGGAGTAGGTACCTTGTCCCCTTAACTCCTCCCACAGTTTTTGGCCGATCCTTTTGAAACTTTACATGGGCTTTCAGGATGGCCTGAAGATATGCATGTGGTTTTTTCAGAATCCTGAAATAATTTTTATTACTTTTTCCGCATTTTTAACTTAGACATTTTTTGAGTTCTAATACTACAGGAGTATATAGGGAGCAGGTACCTTAACTCCGCCCACAGTTTGTGGCCGATCCTTTTCAAACTGTACAGGTGCTTTAAGGATGGTCTGAAGATATGCATGTGGTTTATTCAGAATCCTGAAATTATTTTTTATTACTTTTTACACGTTTTGAACTTAGACATTTTTTGAGTTCTAATATTACAGAAGTCTATAGGGAGTAGGTACCTTGTCCCCTTAACTCCTCCCACAGTTTTATGCCGATCCTTTTGAAACTTTAAGTGGGCTTTTAGGATGGCCTGAAAATATGCAGGTGGATTTTTCAGAATCCTGAAATATTTTTTTATTACTTTTTCCGCATTTTTAACTTAGACATTTTTTGAGTTCTAATATTGCAGAAGTGTATAGGGTTCTGGCATCTTGTCCCCTTAACTTCTCCCACAGTTTTTGTCCGATCCTTTTGAAACTTTACAAGGGCTTTTAGGATGGCCTGAAGATATGCATGTGGTTTTTTTCAGAATCCTGAAATAATTTTGTACGACTTTTTCTGCATTTTTAACTTAGACATTTTTTGAGTTCTAATACTACAGAAGCGTATAGGGAGTAGGTACCTTGACCCCGTAACTCCTACCACAGTTTTAAGCCGATCCTTTGAAACTTTACAGGTGCTTTAAGGATGGTCTGAATATATGCATGTGTTTTTTTTTCAGAATCTTGAAATTATTTTTTATCACTGGTTTCCTGCTTCAATACTTAGGTATTTGATACAGGACCAGTGATCCTCTGGTTAACTTTACCATTTTTAACACCTCAAATAAAAATAAGGCGGGGGACATAAATTCCCCATGGAATTTGCTTGTTTTCTCTGCTGTCATTCTCCTTTATCTTTCTTTCCATTCTACTCTATCTCATCTATCCTTTTCCTCTGGGGATGATGCAAAGCAATACACTAGGGTTAAACCACAACACAATAACAGCTTTTGTCCCATAAAAGTCTGAGTTATGAGAGGCATAAGGATTTTCTCCAAAATTTTGCATTAAGTCAATGGTCTGTTTATATTACTACTACTGTTACTGGTCTTTGGATGCTTAAGATGGGAGAACTACTCATTATCTTTGATGACTGCCCACATTTTGTTGAGTTTCTAGTGAGTAATCTCACAACAGATCCTTTTGTGCAAAACACTCAGTCTTGCTTGAAGAAACAGTGTAGACCCAGATTAGATCGACAATGGAGTATTTTGATCAGAGTCTGTGCAGTTTTTTTCACACGTTTTAGCAAGCACGTCTGTTTTACAGTCTGATGACTCAATTTTTTATATCAACTGTAGCATTTAGGTCCACTTTTGATTAAGTATATGACCTACAGTGATCAAACCTTCCACTCTAATAGGGACTCAAACCCTGCAGTATCATGGCACTGGTCTTTATTCCATTGTCTAATGACTATCTTCTTTTGTCAACCCTAGCATTTAGCTGCATTCTGATAAAACACTTTGCATACATTTCCTCCTGAACAGGTACCCAGGTGCTATGGTATCATTCAGTGACCATGACTTACAGTTCATGGTCCAATAACTTTGTCATTCCTTGCATGACTTGTAAATGTTTAGCATGTTTATAATTGGCAGGGGCTGCCCCACTTTCTGTGGAATTCTGGTCTATTCAATCTGTTAGACACATTTCCTGGTTAAAGTTGTCTAATTAAGAGGTAAATATAGTGTCAGAATATTTTAAGTAAGATAACCCAAATTGTCACCTTAACAAGCATAAAGTCAAATAAAAAGGGATCTCAGCTTATATGAATAAAGTGAAGGTCCAAATGAACATGTACATCTTTGCAGTCTGATCAGAGTCTTTACTTCTTTGATGTTGGCACTGCAGTAGCCATGCTTTTGACTGGCAAGTAGTGAAAGCTCTGATCTGAATGCATGAATGTGCTGGTTGATGCTGGCCACTTCTTTGCCTGACATATCGTACCATATTTACCCTAAAGATTGGGGCATAGCCCTGAGCAAAAAGTATAGACCCAGATCAAGCTTTACAAAATATGGCACCTGATCAGGGTCTGTACTGCCACGAAACCAACAATTTCTAGACACAAGAGCAAGTAATAAAGTCAAATTATTAAATTTTTAGGACAAGTATGGTAAGGAGATAAGGTGTCCCAGTATATACCATAATATCCCTAAGTATTGGGACAGATGGGTCTGAGAAAACAGTGTAGACCCAGATCAGATGCCGCAGAATGGTCTACACTGTTTTTCACTCATCCAACTAGTTTTAGACACATCAACAAGTTTTCAAATGGAGTTGTTCAAATTTTAGGTGAAATAAAGTAAGGAGCTATGGTGTCCCAATATTTAAGGAAATACGGTAGTGTAAATACTATATTTATCAAGTACAAAGGTTTGTTTATGTTACAGCTCATGCCCATGCGAATGAGCTTCAAGATGAAGCTACCAAAATGGCAGGTCGTGTAGACATGCTGGCTGCAAGTGCAGGTGATGTTGGGCGACAACCTGATTCAGACATTCTTAATTTGAAGCAACAGTTACAGTACCTGAGAAATGAGCTCAAGTCACAGACACAGGTAAATTAACTCTTGTCCGGCTGAACCCGGATATGCTGTGCCTTTGCAAACAGTGTAGATCCAGATCAGTTGGCTTCTGAAGAAGCCAACTGATCTGGATCTACACTGTATCGACAACCATGATCAAGTCATCTGATCGGCTGTAAATTAGAAGTGGGCTTGGCATCAGTTTATTTAGCATGACAAGGGTTAAACACCAACAAAAATATGAACTGTCCAAGCACTTAATCACTTCAAGCTGCATGAGGCAGTCACATAATGCACATAGTTTTATATAAACTGCATGAGGCTACCCTCACAAAAGATCACAGATTTTCATCGGTTTAATGATGGTCATATTCTGCTGGGCACCATAACCCAGTTGCCATCACATCTGACTGCAGATCCAGAGGTTGCAAGTTCAAATCCCAGCTCTGCCACATAATTTTCGAGGAAATTGCTCATGAAATAGTTACTATGGTCATTGTCCCCCTTCTGTTGATTCAAGTTAGTCAGTTGTCAGCTAAGTATGCACACTAGTTAATTGGGTAGAGGATTAAGTCTGCAAAGGAAAAGTGTAAGTAGCTTAACTACAAGCTCCCAACTCAAAGACTGCTATTCCTGTTACACAGTTTATAGATGATTATGTATTAAAAAAGTTTGGTGTTAGAAGTTGACTTGGAAGATTGACTACTCTCATATAACTGTTCTCTTTCAGGTTAAAAAAAACAAAAGAAAAGATAGCTTCTCAACAGTTTTCAGCCTATAAAAAATGTCTAAATGATGTTGTATGATAGTATAAAGTGTATTTAGTCTTGTTTGTCAGTCTCATGCATGCATTTCATTGATGTTCTTGCACTTCTTACGCCATATTTAGTATCGATTCAGTGAATAAAGTTATCATAAATATTTATTATATGTTAATACTGGCAGCGCCGGCCCCGGTGGCTCAGTTGGATGCGCCGTCGGACTGGAGACCAGGAGGTCGCGGGTTCAACCCCCGCCGAGGTCGGCAACATTCTTTCGTGGAGATTGATCATGAAATATTTTCTACGGTCATTCTCTCCCTTCCGCTGATTCAAGAAGGGCAGTTGTCAGTTTCTGGCGAAAGAATGTGCACAATACTGGTTAACCGCTTAGAGGACTAAGCCTGCCCAGTAAACGTGTGGTTAAGTAAACTGACCGCGCTCGTCTTGACCCCATTGGGTTGACTGGGCCGTAAAACCTCAACACAAACAAATAATACTGGCAGCAGGCTAATATTTTAGTTTCATACAGCAAAACAGGGATCTTCAAGTGTAGATGAAATGTACCATCTTGAATCAGCCAAATCTGAGTCTTTTGGCCAAATAAAAAAAATATGTGTGTTTAGAGTAACATGTTAGAAAAAAAATAGGTAGGGATTCTTTTTTTTTTTTTTTACATTTTTTTATTTAGAATTATACCATAATTACCAAAAATATTTGGACTTTGTTCATAAAATTTTACCAAATCATTCTGTTTGACTAGCCTTAGATGTGTCTAAAAGTACTGACAGAATGGCAAACAGTGTAGACCCTGATCAAACTGCTCTATACTGTTTGGTCAGACCTTCTTGTATGAATATTTAGCATAAATATTTTATCCTAGTACCACCTACTTCGTTTTGAGAAAACATGAAAACTTGCTAGGTTTCACCAGAAAAACCAGATAGGGTATGGTTACCCTAAACACATATTTTTTTTATTTGGCCTTATTTAAACAGACAGTATCTGGCTCTGGGAAAATCTGTATAACCAGTTGCATAGAGCAAGCTGCATGGATATGTATAGTAGGTCCAGATGAAGGGAGTATTCAAAAGATAATCTTTTGTAAGGCTGGCACAATGAATCAGATAATCAATTAATTGATCGATAAATTCCACAGAAATTATTATCGTTACTGATTTGCTAATAATCGATTATTTGATTTCTGTGTCTGTTACATTACCATATTTATCCTAAGGATTCAAACACCTTAACTGTTTACCATACTTGTTCTAAAATTTAAACAAGTGCAATTTACTATCCAATGTTATGTCTAAAAATTGCTGGATGAGTGGCTAATAGTGTAGACCCTGTTGAGATGCCGCATTCTGCCACATCTTATTTGGGTCTACACTGTTTGCTCAGGCCTATCTGTCCAAATACATAAATGCGGTGCCTTGTTAGAATTGTCTTGGCATATCTTGTGAATACTCAACGGAAGCTGTAAGATGCATTTTGGTGCAAGAATAACAAAAATTATTCTTAATTTCTTATACAATATTCAGTGAACAAATTTATTTCACATAACACAATTCATTTTGAATGTTTTGGCCACTAGACCTTTTTCAAAGAATTTCACCTTTTACTTTACATAGTCATTACTACTGCATTAGTACATTTCTGGTATATTTGTGCATTTTTAGACAGGCCAAGCCGCTGAAATGATAAGTTGGGTTTATGTGAAATAGATATCCAAAATTATTACCTATTATCGCACCTTATGTTGAGGGTGTTTATTCTTTGCATATGTTTGAGTAATAATAATAATCAACTTTATTTATAGAGGGTAACACATTTAGTAATCTAGTACTAATCTTCCATGTGGCCCTCTGTTTTCCTGGTTAGAAACCAGTACTAAGCAATGTGGATAAAGTCTCTTGCTCAAGGAAACAACACTTGCTGTTAGTGGGGATCGAACCTGGTACCTCTCGATCTCGAGTCTGATGCTTTACCACTGCACCACAGGGCTCCAGAGTATATCTTTGCACTTAATGCAATATTGTTTGCGAGGATATTTTTTCTGAGGTCTTGTTCTTTTTAGGCTGTGTAAGGATACAGACAACCCTCTTTATACCGACATTCGATACAATGACAAAATTCATTATAATAACAATTTGACTGTTACGAATCCTTCACTAAAGAGGTAACAATTAGTAACAAACTATGCAAGAGTATTGTATTTAATACTTAAAAAAAAATCCATGTTTTGGATATTTATTAGAATCGCCTTAGGCGATTCTAATAAATATCCAAAACATGTTCTATGAGAGGAAATAAGAACAAAACAAGACATTTCTTACATATCAATCTGCTCATTTAGTATTCTGTACAACAGCAAATTTGTTTTGAACAAATGCTGTCATTGTAACCAGGTTTACTAGTTATGTTTTTGTTTTTATTGACTACTGTGTGTAACTGTAATTTTTATGTTTGTGTGTATGGCGTGTTGTATTAGAACACTGTGTAGTGTTAGAAATTTTGATTTTGCTGGTAGCATGATATACACTGTAGTTTGCTGTTTGTTTTAAAACTATTTAGAATGAAAATGTTGAAGAAGCACAGAGTAATGTACCTCCACCACGTCCCCCTCGGCCCCCTCGTCCTCCATCTCCACGTCAAGCTGTAGTTCCTCCCACACAGATGACAAAAGAACAGATGCAAAACAGACTACAAGAACTTCTTGACAAGAGAGATAAACTTGATCAGTTCTTAGAGGTACATTAACAAAGTGTCAAGTTCTCCAGTTTGACTTTACAAAGTTTGTTTAGATAGTTTTGATGTTGTCTATGAATTTTATGCCAATCATAACAGAGTACCTGTTAAACAGATTACTCATATTAAAAGGCTCTAAATGCTACTGTTTTTTTTCTTTTTTTTTTCACAAAAAATGATCAAGAATATTAGAAAAGCTACCTAGTCAAGTAGCTGCATAAAGTTTTCAGTGATAAAACAGGTTGACTGTTTCCCATTTTATGAAACTGTTTCCCATTTTATAAAAGGGAATGTATGATAATGTTTTTACCCTAAGCATTTGGACAGACCAGCCTCCACAAACAATATAAACCAGGGCCCAGTTGTTCAAAGCTAACGATGTCGTTAGTTAACGATTCGTTAAAATTTACATCGAGTGATATGCAAATATGCTGAAATTTTTTGTTGAAAAAATGTGAGTAGCTTTTGCAATGCAAAAGCTACTCACATTTTTTCAGCAAAAATTATCAGAATATTGTGTTTTGAATCCGCTAAAACAGTTAACGAAATGACCCTTAACGAGCTCATTAAGCTAACGACGCTTTGAACAACCGGGCCCAGATTAGACACTGTAGAATGTATATATTTATATATATATATATATATAGAGAGAGAGAGTACACTGTTTGCCACTCACCCACCGAGCAGTTTTTATAGGCCTGTTTGAAAAGCGGGACGTATTATGTTACGGGGTATGGCATCCGTCCGTAAACTTTTTCGTTTCTGGCTAACTCCTCCTACAGTTTACATCCGATCAAGCTGAAATTTGGTATATAGTTAGACCATGATGTGGCGCAGCGCATATTGTTTCAGGGTTACAGTCCACCAAATGTTTGAAGAGTTATGCCAGGGGTCAAGCTACAGGGCGACTGGGGCGAAATAGTCTCCCTTGAGGGCTTTAAGTCGCCCTGGAAAGCCCTGAGGGCAACAAAAACTTCACCTTCAATTTTTGCAACTTTTGAAAAAGCTAATACTTGTGCAAAACGAACTTTTTGTTAGGAGAAATCCAGTAAAAATTGAACAAACATGCAAAGGTAAAATTCTTTTGAAAAAAGTTGTTAGAAGTATCAGAAATGCCACAGAATAAAAGTTTAATGTGGTTAAACAAGTTCTGGAGGAAAACTGTTTGTCTACTAAGTGACCTAAAGATCGATTTTGTCAATGTCATTAGTTTCGTGGGTGTCCGTTTTTTCATAGATGAAGTATTTACATGCTGAAAATTGGTCATAAACAGCATTAAAAATGCTAAAAACTAAGTTTAAAAGTTGACAGACATTTTAGCTAAAAAATTTCTTTTTATGATTATGTTTAAGCTTACCAGATCTTGATGTTTTGACTGAGAAGATCAGTTTCCAAAATGATATGGGTGCGGATATAATGCATTTGCCCTACTCACGTCTGTGTTTCTGTGGATCATTTAATTGGTTTGGAAGTAAGAATTAACAGATCTACAGTAAAAATTGTTTCCTTTTTTGTTAATTCCCAAGATAATGTGGTAAAGCGAGTCGAGTCCTTGTCATGCTTTCAGTAAGGTGATAGGTTAACTGAGTCTTTGACTTCTCCCTCATCCTATAAAACTTCTCCCTGGTTTGTCTGGAGGGAGAAGTCACTTCTCCCTAAATTTCTGAGCCAGCTTGACCCCTGTTATGCCCCTTAGAATATTTCCGTAAACTTTTCATTTCCGGTTAACTCATCCTACATTTTACATCCGATCAAGCTGAAACTTCATATATAGTTAGACCATGATGTGGAGCAGCGCATTTTGTTTCGAGGTTACAGTCCACTTAATATTAGCAGAGTTATGCCTCTTTGAAAATTTCAGTAGACTTTTCGTTTCCGGCTAACTCCTCCTACAGTTTACATCCAATCAAGCTGAAACTTGATTGTAGTTAGACCATGATGTGGAGCAGTGCATGTTGTTTCAAGGTTACAGTCCACCAAATTATACCCCTTTGAAAATTTCTATTAATTTTTCGTTTTTGGCTAAATCCTCCTACAGTTTACATCCAATCAAGCTGAAACTTCATGTACGGTTAGACCATGATGTGGAGTAGCACATATTGTTTCGAGGTTGCAGTCCACCAAATATTAGCAGAGTTATGCCCTTTTGAAAATTTCAGTAAACTTTTCGTTTCTGGCTAAATCCTCCTACAGTTTACATCCTATCAAGCGGAAACTTGATTTTTAGTTAGACCATGATGTAGAGCAGCGCATATTATTTCAAGGTTACAGTCCACCAAATATTAGCAGAGTTAATTCCCTTTGAAAATTTCTATTAATTTTTTGTTTCCGGCTAAATCCTTCTACAGTTTACATCCGATCAAGCTGAAACTTCATAAATAGTTACACTATGATGTGGAGCAGCACGTTATTTCGAGATTACAGTGCACCAAATATTTGCAAATTTATGCCCCTTTGAAAGTTTTTGTAAACTTTTTGCAGCATATTGTTTAGAGGTAATAGTGTGCAAATTTTATTTAAT
Source organism: Anodontia alba (assembly GCA_964016985.1). Lineage (NCBI taxonomy): Eukaryota > Metazoa > Mollusca > Bivalvia > Lucinida > Lucinidae > Anodontia > Anodontia alba. Next base: position 19,870,182 of record OZ024826.1, read on the forward strand.
AATAGATATATTTTTTGCAAATAACTAAAGTTTTGGTCATATGGGCAAGATATTGATTTTTTTTTTTTTTAACATCTTCTTTTATTAGATTTGCAAGGAAAGGTTGTCATTATTAAATCTTTATAAATACATAATTCTTTTTGGATTTTCCTTTTTTTTTTTTTTTTTTTTTTTTTTTTTTTTTAATACTCTTCTGATTTGGCTCCATTGAAGAACAAAAATAAAATCAGTACTAAACAAGTTAAAGGTTTACAAAAAAAAATTTCCTGCAGCATTTGTTTTTTTTGTTTTTTTTCGGTTGTTTATTTTTGTTTTGTTATTGTTTGGTCCGATATTGAAGTATAGGAAAAACAAATCAGCCAAAGGCTCATGAGCTTATAATATAGCCATGCTCCTGTGGTGTGTCCTCCGTCAGAAAGCACTTCTCCCTAGAAGCAGCAAACTTCTCCCTATTTTCTGAGGAGGGAGAAGTCACTTCTCCCTTAATTTCTGGGCCAGCTTGAACCCTTAGGTTACAGTTCACCAAATATCAGCAGAGATTTGCCCCAGTGAAATTAAAAAAAAAATTTTTTTTTGTAATTCCACTTACAGTTTATATCCGGAGCACTGAATTATACAGGAGCCAGTTTATGTGCTACATCTTATTACTTGCCATGGGCGTATAATGCCCCGCTTGCCGGAGCTCTTATTCGACACATCAACATGTAGTAAAATGGACGAATTTCAGGACAAGTACAGTAAGGAATTAAGGTATCCTTAAATTTTAGGAAAATGCTTCAGGCTTGAATGTGGTCTAAGACAATATTCATTCATTCATTATATAAAAGTGGAGCCTTTGATCAACATGTATGGGTGAAAGTTTCCAGTATTGTTAGTGATTTCAGTATTGGGAAGTTTCCTCTGCCTATATACACTGTAGATCTAATATATCGCAGTGCTTGGGGTCCAAGTTCCGCTAGCGCGATATATCCGGATCGCGATATAAGTCGCAGTGGTAGTTTGCCGAGACGCCGCTAATCAATTCACACCAAATGACTGTCAATAAAGCTATCGGCCATATTTCACCATTACAGTAGGTTCAGAATTACTCAGTGGCAGTATATACACTAGGGGACTATGACTACCAATTAACTTTAATCGAGACCAGCTGATAAACTACGTTTGAAAACATTTGTTTGCCGAAATGACAAATGAGGACGCCATTTTGGATGTACTGGTTCCCTGTAACAGTGGAGGGGAGCAACTCACATATCCTAAGTGCTTAAACAATTTGAGTTGCTTCCCTTCTCTTGTTATGTCTAGTGCTGGCCCAAAACTATCATTTTATTTATCTTTTAATTTTTTTAGACGGTGCATGGACATCGTTGACTGGTTGAGCATTGGGTAGATGTACTCAGTTATGACACTGATTATGTCAAGTGCGGTGATTAAAATTAATTGTTTGCCAGTTATAATAAGGTGTGTACTGATTGATGCTAATTGGATTGTTTGGTCATAATGCGTGACGCGACTTCGCGTCTGGATATGCGCGAAAAATCAAGACCGGAACGAATTAGTCAGTTATTTTTATTATTATTATTATTTTTTTTTTTTTTCAAATTAAGTAAAACAACAAACATACTATAAGTTTTTTGTTTTTTTGCTCATGGTAAATTTGGGGCCCATGGACGATTTGCAATATACTGGATTTTGCGAAATAACGGACCACAATGTATTGGATCTACAGTGTAAATGATAATATTGACACTGAGATTTTCATTATTGAAAAGATAGCTTTTCAGTAATGACATGTTTCTCATTTTTCACCCATGAACATATTTGCACTTTCGATTTGTTTGTTGTATGGATTCTCCAAGATCCAGAGAACGCACCTTAGCTTTATATAAATGGGTTATCAGGTTAATTTTTTTCTGATTTCTTGTGGCCCTTCTAATGAGTATCCAGTATTTTGTATATTTCCATGGAGAAATAAGAAAAGTATCAATTTCTTTCTGAATATTTTGGGTAAATAGTTTTGATAAGGAATTGAGGTGTACAAATACTTAGGGTAAGTACGGTAGTATTGCTTCTGTTTCTGTACTGTCATTAAGTTTTTCCCAAGTTATATATTTCTCTCTTTTGGCTCCTTTACTAGCTCGTGTAACCTTTTCTCAGTGAGACAACACAAAAGGACCCACTTCATTGACATGTAATTAAGTAAGAATTCATCTTTTCACAGACCGAGTTGTCGGGTCCAACATTGGCTCAGCCAACCCCTGATATGAACAGAGAGCAGTTAAGAAATAAGCTCGTGGAACTACAGGCTAAGAAGGCAAGAATGGATGATATGTTACAAGAGCTTCATATACTTAGGGAAGATCCTTTCCTGTTATTGAATAATGGTAAGATGCTTGATTGTATGAGTTTAGAAATTTTTCAGGATTTAAAAACAAAGTAAAAAAGAGAATTGATTAAACATTTACCACTCTCTTGGCTAAATCAGCAGACAACAAATTGACAATACTTGTCTTATTTTTCCCAGAAAACAGGATCCGAGATTTCATGCAAATTGTCTCCATAGAAGACAGTTTGCATGAACTGTCAAATCCTGTTTCCTGGGAAAAATAAAAAAAAAAAAAAATTCAAATGTCATCTGCTGAAAGTCTTACACAGAATGCTTTGAAGTGTTAATTGCTGTTTCAAGAGAGTGAATTGATTTGTTTGCTGTTTCATCAGCAGTGTGTTTGTGTTAAAATGTTGTATTATATGGTTCATGAAAGAACCACTTCAAGAAGTATTTTGAGTGAAGCACATCATTGGTTGTAGCCATGTAAGTGCTTCTAATAAATAAAATAAAAAATTGATACTTTACGTTAAAGTTGATAAAGATCTGTATCTCCTGAATGTCTTAGAAACTTACACTTATGTTAGATACTGGGCCAAGCTCTATTTACCTAAGATGTCAAGGTCAAAGACTTAGAAATTTTTTTATATGATGGCATAAGTGAGTAAGGAAAGTTCTGATGAGACATGTCTAGTTTTTCTTTAATTAAAACATCAAACTCCAAATTGACAAGGTTTTGTTCAAGTTGGTGATAACAGTGGGCAAAATCAGCCAGTAAAATGGTATCAATTCGCCAGTGGCGAATTGATACCATGTTACTAGCTGATTTGGCCATATACCCCATATCTGATGCACCATGTTTATACTTCAGCTCCTCAAGAACCAGGGATCAGAAGTACTAACATGCAGAGCCAAGTATCTGAGGGAGAAGTTGCTATAGCTAGAGCTGAGGCCACAGAACACATGGCAAATGATGTCCTAGGACTCCTAGATGTCAGGCAGAAACAACAGTAAGTTCAAAATTGAAGTGGCAGATGGGCAAGAAAAATTGCTGTATGATGTAAAAAAATCTATGCAGTTTGATCAAGGCTTCCACTGTTTGCTGGTAACACTGATATTCTAAATAATGGGCTCTTGTCTGCCAAAAAGTATTGATTCCTTTCTTAGTTCTTCCGTAAAAGGTTTTGTGTGTACAAAGCACTTCTTATAAGTACCCACAACTTAAAGTATTCATGGAGAAGTATAAAAAAGACTTATCTGGATACTCCACATATCTAGAAACAGATCTACTGTCTCTTCTATCTCTTTTCTCCCTTTCTCTGGGAGACGACACAAAATGACCCACAAGGGTTGACGTGTGGTTAAAATCCAACACATCAATCAATCAGCTATTATTGCTTGTTTGGTCATTCAACAAAGTTATAGATCAAACTGCATCAAAGCATAGACTTTCCTAGACCGTCACTGTTCAGATATGACATAAAAATAAATGAAGCTAGCCAGGAAAGGCTACAATCTGATAAAACCCAGTTTTTGTGGAGTCTGAGACCAGTTTTATTTATTTCATTGAATATTCTTCTTTGCATAAGAAAGTCAAGAAGATTATTATTGTATATTGTAGCACACTAATAATAATAGTTTGAGGCAAGCAAATGAGCTTGATCGCTTGTGTGAACAATAAAGGTCCAGATCAGCTGGCACTGTATTTCGTCTGATCAAGACCTTCACTCTCCGCTTGCAGAATCACTGGATACTGAAGAATATATTGGCTAACAGAGAAGGCTCAGATTTCCCTCTGATGATTCACATATTGTCTAAGTCTTCAATGCTTGTATATGGTGTAAGGACCCTTGCATTTGCATGCTATGAATCTGCTGTTTGTTTGTGTTGAGGTTTTACGGCCCAATCAACCCAGTGGGGTCATGTTGAGCATGGTCAGTTTAAACTACATTTTTACTGAGCAGGTTTAGTCCTCTAAGTGGTTAACCAGTGTTGTGCACATTCTTTTGCCATAAACTGACAACTGCCTTTCTTGAATCAGCAGAAGAGAGAGAATGACCATAGAAAATATTTCATGATCAGTCTCCATGAAATAATGTTGCGGACCCTATGGTAGTCGAACCAGCAACCTCTTGATCACCAGTCGGACATGCATCCAAATGAGCCACTGATCCCATCATGAATCTGCTGTTTGAAACCAAAACTTGCCCATGTTAGAACAGCAAAGATCTAGGCATGAGTCAGGTTAAGCTCTTCCAGATGCTGGGGGTGGTCGGGTGGTGCGAAGGTGCTGTGTATCTTACATCACTGGGGCATCCAACTGATATTGGCTTACAGTTGGGTAAGGCCTGCTATCCTTGTAGTGGGTAAGGGTAGAGGGGCAATGTTTTTATTTCTTCTGTTTCTTCACTTTCTTTCCTGTTCCTCTTTCTTCCCTGTCCCTCTCTTTCATCTCCTCTACTCTCTCTTCTATCTATTTTCTCCCTTTCTCTGGGAGACGACACAAAATGACCCTCAAGGGTTGACGTGTCGTTAAACCCCAACACAATCAATCAATCTTCCAGATGCTACACAGTCAGGAGTTTTGGTTGCAAGTTTGAATCCCAGATTGGCCACATAACTTTTATGGAGAGGGATTGTGAAATAATTTCTGCAGTGGTTCTTGCCCTTTACCCTGATTAAAGAAGAGCAGTTGTCAGTTACTGGCAAAAGTGCACAAAGTACTAGTTAACCACTTAGAGGACTAAGCTTGTCCAGGAAAAGTGTGATTAAATGAATTGACCAGGTTGACATGAAGTTAACTGTTGACTGTAAAACTTTAAATAAAAAACAACAACAGCAAAGAACATCATAGCTGCAGATAGGGATTATCCAGATGTGAGGTGCTTCTAATGTGTACGCAGAACATGTTCTGTGGAGAAATAAGAAAAATGTCACTACTTTTTGTTTGAGCAAAGCGACTTATTAGAGCAAAGCACCTATCATTGCCTACCAGATAGCACCATCCCTGGGTTTACTTCTAGATTTCAAATTCTGTCCCACATGAGACCCCATGTGAGATAAGTTACATGCAAAGTTATTCATTTGTTATTACCCAATGTTGAACTTTGTAAAGAAAAATTCTGGTATGTGGTATGAGGTCCATAATAGATCGGCGAAGAAAATATTCATCTCAACACCCCTTATATATATAGGGCACTGATTATGGGTAAACCCTGCCATTTTCATGTTCACCTTTCATTGACATGCTCCCAGTTCAACTGCAGATGATCAGAATGGAATGTTGATCAGTGTAATACATATCTTGGCATCTTGCAGCCAGGAATATGCAGAAGAAAACTTTCAAGATACAGATAAACCTCAAAGAAAGGCCACCTCTCAACAACAGCCACCTCCCTATAATAGCCACTTTCTTCATTTCCCAAAGTACTGTTTTACTTTATATTTAACCTCTACAACAGACACCACTCTATAACAGCCAATTTTGTGTCTTCTCAGAGATGACTGTTATAACGATATATTTTACCCTAAATATGGGGACAATAAACTCCTTACTATAATTATCCAAAAATTTAAACGTCCTTTTTAGCTCGCCTATACGAAAGTAAAGGAAGAGCTATTGCACTACCCCCGGCGTCGGCATTGGTGTCGGTGTCGGCCTTGGCATTGGTGGTGGTGGCGTTAACAAAGTTTTTAAGACCTTATATTTTCTAAATCCTCAGATGGATTTAGTTTATATTTGGTATAATTATAGATGTTGGTCTAAAATTTTATTGAGCCCTATCCACAACGCTACTTATGACCTATAGGTCAAGGTCATGGACTTAGAAATTTTATGTTAAATTTTTGCGTCAAAGTTTTTAAGATCACTTAATTTCTAAATCCTTGCATGGATTTACTTTATATTTGGCATGATAATAGATATTGGTCCAAAATTTTATTGGGCACTATCATCACCCCTGCTTAGGACATGTAGGTCAAGGTCACGGACTTAGAAATTTATGTTAAAGTTTTGCGTCAGAGTTTTAAGATCTCTTGATTTTTAAGACCTTGCTTGGATTTACTTTATATTTTGTATGATAATAGATATTGGTCCAAAATTTTATTTGGCACTACCCCCACCCCTGCTTATGACCTAAAGATCAAGGTCACGGACTTAGAAATTTGTGTTAAAGTTTTGTGTTAAAGTTTTTAAGAAACTTAATTTCTAAATCTTATGGGTTTTCTTTATATTTGGCATGATTTTAAATACTGGTCCAAAATTTTATTTGGCACTATCCCCACCCATGCTTATGACATAGGTCAAGGTCACTAACTTACAAATTTTATGTTAAAGTTTGCATGAAAGTTTTTAATTTTTTTTTTTTTTTGGATTTAGTTTATATTTGGTATAATTATAGATTTTGGTCCAAAATTTTATTGAGCCCTAGCCATGCTGATGACCTATAGGTCAAGGTCATGGACTTAGAAATTTTATGTAAAAGTTTTGCTTCAAAGTTTTTAAGATCTCTTAATTTCTAAATCCTTGCATGGATTTACTTTATATTCAGCATGATTATAGGTATTGATCCAAAATTTTATTCAGCACTATCCCCGCCCTATGACCCAGGTGTCAAGGTCATAGACTTTGAAATTTTATATAAAGTACTCAACAACTACTTTTCAATCATATTATTTATATATATTTTTTTTTTTTTTTTTTTTTTTTTTTTGTTGAGGTTTTACGGCCCAGTCAACCCAATGGGGTCATGTCGAGCGCGGTCAGTTTACCTAACCACACGTTTACTGGGCAGGCTTAGTCCTCTATGCGGTTAACCAGTATTGTGCACATTCTTTCGCCAGAAACTGACAACTGCCCTTCTTGAATCAGCGGAAGGAAGAGAATGACCGTAGAAAATATTTCATGATCAATCTCCACGAAAGAATGTTGCCGACCTCAGCGGGGGTTGAACCCGCGACCTCCTGGTCTCCAGTCGGACGGCGCATCCAACTGAGCCACCGAGGCCGGCTCATTATTTATATTTGGTATACAGATAGCAGCTATGGAAGATGTTCTTCATCCAAAATAATTTCCAGTACCATGCCTTCCTCCCTCCATCCACCCCTCCATCCTCCCTCCCCTTCCTTCCCCCCAAAACACACACATACACACTATGATCTGGATTTTTAAGGTCATAGTCTCACTTTTTTTTTTTTTGATTGACAAGTGCGAGTTCAGACGAGCGTCCTGTCTGGCGGCAGGGCTTGTTACTACTTGTTGATAAGTCTTAAAACTGTTGTGTTGGACTGAGTAGCAAACAGTGTAGACCCTGATCAGATGCCGCAAAATTGCGGCATCTGATCTGGGTCTACACTGTTTGCTCAGGCCTGTCTACCCCAGTACTTAGGGCTATTACGGTATTATTGTACAGTATTTTTTGTTTGTAGGAAGCTTTCAGAGGTTCGTGAGAGACTAGGACAGTTAAAGAGTCTGGTACGGTACTACCAGTCTGCTGAGGGAGGGGCCAGGGGTCTGGAGGATGAAGAGGATCAGTCCTCTCTACCAATCTACAGTGACTATGGGGCAGAATCTGATGCTAACAGAGAAAAAGGGTAAGCTTGAGTTTATATAATATATATGCATAGCTACAGATAAGAGGGGGTATCCACATATTATTTTTCTTATTTCTCTACGAAAACATATGTTGTGGGTACTCCTTAGAAGCGCCTCGCCGAGGCGCTTCTTATGGGTACCCACAACATATGTTTTCATGGAGAAATAAGAAAGATACCAGCATTTTTTGGATGAAAAAAGTGCCTTATCTGTTGCTGTGTATATGGGCTGCAGGAAGTGAAAACGTGTCTTCCAGCATGCACAAAATGTGCAGATTCAGATCATCCTGTGCATGTGCAAAGTATCCAGGCCTTAGCTCTCCTACATTCTCTAGTATCCAATGATTCTGTTAGTGGACAATTGAGGCCCTGATCAGACTGTGCAGATGTGCAGGCTGATCTGGGCCTTTGCTGAGTATGCCTGAAGCAGGTTTTCACATGGCCCGACCCATATAATGTTCATAGCTCCAGATAAGGTACTTTTTTTAAACCAAGATCTTGGTAAATGTCCTGAAGTTACGTACACTAAATATTCCATACTTTTTGTCGCACCTGCGTTAGCAATATAGGCGTGCCGTGACACGTCCGTTCGTCCGTTTGTCAACAATTGACTTGTGAGCGCAACTCCTCCTTCAGTTTTTGGCCAATCATTTTGAAACTTCACAGATGTTTTGGCCATGGTGTGTAGATGCGCATATTGTTTGCTCATAATTCTCAGATTTTTTTTAAACTTTTTCAACTTTGTTAACTTAGTCAGTTTTTACCTAAAACCCGTATAGTCAGTGGGTGTCTCGTGAGTGCAACTCCTCCTGCAGTTTTAGGCCAATAGTTTTGAAACTTCACAGATTATTAGGTCATGGTCTGAAGATGTGCATATTGTTTGCACATAAATCTCAGATTCATTTCAGCATAGGGGCCCTTGATTTATGCCCAAAATTGGTTTCCGCTCAATATCTTGTGAAAGAATTGATGGATTAGGATCATATTTTGCATACATATTGTTGTTAACAATACCTAGCTTGGGATTTCGTCAATTTTCAGCTGAGTTACTGGCCTTGATTAATGGGCAAAAATGATATCCGCTCAGTATCAATATCTTGTGAAATAATGGACAGGTTTAGATAAAATTTTGCAAGCCAATATTCCAAATTTTCTACTTTGTCCATTTTTCCAACCCATCAATTTCTTGAACACTGAAAAATAGATTTTTTTCAATACAAATAGGAACTTGTATGACTTAATCCCCGCAGGTGCGACATCGTTTTCCGCGGATTTCTTGTTTTGCCTAAATTTTGCTTTTTATGCAGTTGTTTCTTAAAATACTTAGTGGAATGGCAAATAGTGTAGAACCTGATCAGGCTGTTTCTTCAGGTGCAATCTGATCTGGGTTTGCACTGTTTGCATATGCCATTTTGTTGGACACTTCGGTGTACAAAATTTTAGGACATTTAACATACTGATACTTTTTGTCGCACCTGCTTTAGCATGGGCGACTTGGGCGTGCAAGTTTCCGTCTGTCCGTTCATCTTTCCGTCAACATTTACCCTGGGTGTCTTGTGAGCGCAACTCCTCTTACAGTTTTGTACAGATCATTTTGAAACTTTGCATGTGTTTTCTTCATGGTATGAAGATGTGCATGTGGTTTGGATATAATTGTCACCTTTTCCACATTGTGAACTTATCATTTTTCACCTAAATATATAGACACGTGTACCTCATGTGAGCACAAGTCCTCTTACAGTTTTATACTGATAGTTTTGAAATTTTGCATGTGTTTTCTTCATGGTATGAGGATGTGCATGTGGTTTGGGTATAATTGTTAGAACATTTTTTGTCACTTTTTCCACATTGTGAACTTAGTCATTTTTCACCCTCAATATATAGACAGTGGGTACCTCTTGTGAGTGCAATTCCTCTTACAGTTTTGTATCTATTGCTTTGAAGCATTGCATACATTTTCTTCATGGTATGAGGATGTGCATGTAGTTTGGGTATAATTGTTAAGACATTTTTTATCACTTTTTCCTCATTGTGAACTTATTCATTTTTCACCCTCAATATATAGGCAATGGGTACCTCTTGTGAGTGCAACTCCTCTTACAGTTTTGTACCGATTGTTTTGAAACTTTGCATATGTTTTCTTCATCGTATGAGGATGTGCATGTAGGTTGGATATACTTCTTAGATCATTTTTTGTCACTTTTTCCACATTGTGAACAGTCATTTTTCACCCTTTATATATAAACAGTTGGTACCTCTGGTGAGCTCAACTCCTCTTACAGTTTTGTACCGATTATTATGAAACTTTGCATGTGTTTTCTTCATGGTATGAGGATGTGCATGTGATTTTGATGGAATTGTTAGATTATATTTTTCACTTTTTCCACATTGTGAACTTAGTCATTTTTCACCCTCAATATATAGACAGTGGGTACCTTGTGAGCACAATTCTTCTTACAATTTTATACTAATCTTTTTGGAACTTTGTACATGTTTTCTCCATAGTCTGAAGATGTGCATATGCTTTTCATATAATCCTTGCCTTATTTTTTGTCACTTTTTTGTTCTTTTTGAACTTTGTCATTTACTGACCTCATGTATAGACAGTGGGTACCATTTGATTGCAACTTCTCATACAATTTTAAACCGGTCTTTTTGCACATGTTTTCTCCCGGGTCTGTAGAAGTGCACATGGTTTGGATATGATTTTTAAATTTATTTTTGTCACTTTTTCCACTTTAACTGTCATTTTCTTAACCAAAGATTTTTTTCCACATTGTGAACTTAGTCATTTTTCACCCTCAATATATAGACAGTGGGTATCTCGTGAGCACAATTCCTCATACAATTTTATACCAATCTTTTTGAAACTTTGCACATGTTTTCTCCATAGTCTGAAGATCTGCATCTTCTTTTCATATAAGCCTTGTCTTAATTTTTGTCACTTTTCCAACCTAGCACTACTATGTGAAGGAGGATTTAATATATAGCATACACCATGAGGTTCATTCTGTAACATGGAGTCTCAGTTTATTCTTATTCCAACACAACAAACCACTGTTTAAAAGCCGGCCTTGGTGGTTCAGTTGGATGTGCGTTCAACTGGTGATCACTAGGTTGTGGCTTCAGTCTCCAACGGGTTGGCATTATTCTTTTGTGGAGATTGATCTCGAGATATTTTCTACGGTCATTCTCTTTTTTCAGCTGATTCAAGAACGGCATTTGTTTCTGGCGAAAGAATGTGCACAACACTGGTTAACTGCTTAGAGGACTAATCCTGCCCAGTAAAAGTGTGGTTAGGTCAAATGTCCGTGCTAGATGTGACCCGAGTGGGTTGACTGGGCCGTAAAATCTCAACACAAACAAACAAAACTGTTTAAGAACAAATAAGGTTGTGTTTTAATCCTCATTCTGACCCATGACCCTTGATTTTTATATGTTCATATAATACAGATACCACTGGACAAAAATAGATAAAAATGAAATGATAAATATGGAACATCAAATTAAATAGAGAAAAAAAGATGTGCTTTTTACATGTATATCGCCTTATTTCATAGTTCCAGACAAGATTATGATTTAGTAAGAAGTAAGTACTCATTAGTATTTCCTCCATGAGACAATTCTAATTAATATACACAAGATAGGTTTGGTGTAAAAGTACCTCAAGTGTTCTTCTTTTGCCTCCTTTTATTAAAAAACATAGGACTAGGTATGAAATGCTGGTCATTGTTGGATAATGTTTGTTGCAGTTATGCAGCGATGTATAGGGAGAGCAAATTAAACCCTTCTCAGGAAACAAAACCCAATGTAAATATTCCGGTCCACGCAACACAACAATCAGATGAAAACAACAGTTCTAGCAGTTCAGACACAGAGTCCCAGCTCTCCAGTCTCGGACCTTGGGGCGATGACCCAGAAATTCAGGAAAAAGTCAGGTGAGTTTGCTTTACCTTCAGTAACCTTTACTATTCTCTGGGCAAATTCACAGACAGCGCATTGATCATATTTTTTTTTTTTTTTTTTTTCCCGGAAAATAGGCTTTGACATTTCATGCAGATTGTCTCCTTGCTTGAATCTTGTCAAAACTGATTTTTATCGCACCTGCTTGTAGCAGGGTGCGATATAGGCGTCCAATTTTCCGTCCGTCAGTCCGTCCGTCCGTCTGTCAACATTTATGTGGACGTTCGACATTTATGTCAAAGTTAGTATTCTAATCAACTACAAGACTAAACAGCCATCAAACCTTGCATGAAACATCTCCCTGACCTCCTGACTTTGCGACATAGGCGTCCGCTTTTCCGTATGTCTGTCCATTCGTCCGTCCGTCTGTCAACATTTATGTCGAAGTTCGACATTTATGTCAAAGTTAGTATTTTAATCAACTACAAGACTAAACAACCGTCAAACCTTGCATGAAACATCTCCCTGACCTCCCGACTTTGCGACATAGGTGCCCACTTTTCCATTCATCTGTCTGTCCGTCTGTCCGTCTTTAACAGTTCTGTTATGTCGTTCGACATTTATGTCAAAGTTAGTATTCTAATCAACTAAAAGACTAAACAACCATCAAACCTTGTATGAAACATCTCCCTGACCTACTGACTTTGCAACATAGGTGCCGGCTTTTCCATTCGTCTGTCTGTTCGTCCGTCCGTCTGTCTGTTAACAGTTCTGTTATGTCGAAGTTCGACATTTACATCAAAGTTAGTATTCTAATGAACTACACTTCTACAACAACCATCATACCTTGCATGACACATCTCCCTGACCTCCTGACTTGGCAGGTATGTTAACCCAGTGACCTTGACCTATATTTTGCGCTCCATTGACTTTGACACAATTTACGTTGACGTTCCAGATCTTCTCAACTATAAGGCGTACAACTACCAAACCTTGCATAATGCTTCTCCTAGATGTACTGACTTGGCAGGTGACCTTGACCTATATTTTGCGCTCCAGTGACTTTGACATATTTTGCATCGACGTTCGATATCTCCTCAACTATAAGGCCTACAACCATCAAACCTTGCAAAGTGCTTCTTCTCAATGTACTGACTTGGCAGATACCTTGACCTGGTGACCTTGACCTATATTTTGGTTGCAGTGACTTTGACATAATTTACATCAACATTCCAGATCTCCTCAAGTGTAAGACCTCTAGCAACCAAACCTTGCATAGTGCTTCTCCTAGATGTACTGACTTGGCAGGTATCTTGACCCGGTGACCTTGACCTATATTTTGCACTCCAGTGCCTTTTACACATTTTACGTCAACGTTCAATATCTCCTCAACTATAAGGCCTACAACCATCAAACCTTGCATAGTGCTTCTCCTCAATGTACGGACTCTGCAGGTACCTTGACTGGGTGACCTTGACCTATATTTCTCGCTCCATTGACTTTTACACCTTTTACGTCACCCTTCCATATGTCCCCAACTGTAAGGCCCTCAACCACCAAACCTTATATAGCACTTCTTCTCGATGTACTGACTCGGCAGGTACCTTGACCTGGTGACCTTGACCTATATTGTGCACTCCAGTGACTTTGACACATTTTATGTTGATGTTCGGTATCTCCTCAAATATAAGACCTACAACCACTAAACCTTGCATAGTGCTTCACCTCATTGCACTGGCTTGGCAGGTACCTTGACCCGGTGACCTTGACCTATATTTGACACATTTTACGTTGATGTTTGATAACTCCTGAACTATAAGGCCTACAACCACCATACCTTGCATTGTGCTTCTCCTTGATGTACTGAATTAGCAGGTACCTTGACCCATGACCTTGACCTATATTTCATGCTCCAGTGACTTTTACACATTTTACGTCAACGTTCCATTATCATTGGGTTGTATGATACGAAAAGTCAGTGCTGAAGATATAGCCATTAGAGGGAATGGGACTGGCCTGGAATATATGTGCCCCACTAGGCACTTTTTCTACATTTTTTTCAACCCAGTTTTCCAAGTAAGCACTGCTAAGAATGAAATAAACTTATTTAATAACCACCTTCTGATTGTGGCTCCTGTGACTTTTGCCCCAGCAGGTGCGATGACGCCTTCCGCGGAATTCTTGTCTGGAAAAAAATAAGATAACTATTTCAGATTGTTGTCTGCTGAAATTTTTTCACAGCATGCTAAGCATTAAAAGGTAAGAGTTTTATGGCTCCCTTGATGCTTTTGTGAACGTAAATGAGGTAACCTTTTATTATAAACATGTGCATTTACCTTCAGTGAAGTATAAAGATTTCTCAAATATTAAACCGTTATCTGTATAGTTCCAAGTGCGATGATATGGTGTCAGCAATTAGTGAACTATTTCATAGTACATGTAACTGTTTTATAGACTGCTTCTTGCAGTTTATTCTGACATCCTAGGCTCACAAGGACATAAAGCAGCATAGCTGAAAGTTGTGTAACATCATGAGCTGCAAATAAACAGACTGAATAAGCCATTTTCTGATGTTGTTTTAGTGTTCTTACACTCAAGTTGAATCAGAGGTGTGATGATTTCTAGGAAGTAATACTCCTGCATTGGCACAGAAAGTTATCATAAGCAGAATAATCAGCAGTGTTTTATTCAAATGAAAAAAATATGCCTCTCAGGAGCATGGATAATGTGGTGTATAACTAATTGCTTTGGGACTGGTTTTTAGCTTGCCTATATGAAATTAATGCCCCGATCATTGGTCTAGATAAGAGTGGTTATCGGGTAAATATTTTTCTTATTTCTCCAAGAAAACATATGTTGTAGGTACTCATTAGAAGCACCTCAGTGAGGTGCTTCTAATGAGTATCCACAACATATGTTTTTGTGGAGAAATAAGTCACATGTCAGTACTTTTGGATAGAAAAAAGCACCTTATCAAGAGCTTTGCTAGATCCTAAAGGAGCATTTTGATATCAGTCCACACTGTTTGCTCATGTTTTTAAATACTACGGGTAAGTATTGTGTGCAGGCAGATGCATTTGTTGTATTTCAGGAAACTGAAGGCAGCTAAAGAAAAACTCAAACATCTTCAGAGCATTGTTGCCATGGTTCAGCATGCTCCAGACACAGCTGGTGATCTCCCAGACAACATAGCAGAGATAGCTGCCAGTATGGAGGATGGGGAATCTCAGTTGACACAGACTGATGACAGGAATAATGCTTCACTGAGTGAGGGTGAAGTTCCAGGGGCACAGGCTCAAAGGTGAGTATACACTTTGGGTAAACTATAACCTTTAAATAGCAAATAATGGGATTAATTGTTTAGGAAGGTAGTCAGTAATATTGTGCAAAATCCTGGGCCCAGTTGTTCAAAGCTAACGATGTCGTTAGTTAACGATTCGTTAAAATTTACATCGAGTGATATGCAAATATGCTGAAATTTTTTGCTGAAAAAATGTGAGTAGCTTTTGCAGTGCAAAAGCTACTCACATTTTTTCAGCAAAAAATATCAGAATATTGTGTATTGAATCTGCTAAAACAGTTAACGAAATGACCCTTAACGAGCTCGTTAAGCTAACGACGCTTTGAACAACTGGGCCCTGACCTATAGTTTGTGGTTAAATGACTGTCATTGTTTTTTGGCATCGGCCCTGGATTTTTAGCTTCATTTCTGATTAGCTGTATGACAGACAATGATCAAATCTGACATACACTTCCTCCCTAATAGGTATTCAAACACTGAGGTATCATTTTATGACCCTGACTTATAATTTATGGTCTGATGTCTGTCGTTTTTGTTTTTTGCATTAACACCAATAGCTCCATTTCTGATTAAGCAGGTTAGCTTTATGTACAGGCATTAAATAATGGAATACACTTCCTCCCTAACAGGGACTCAAAACACTGTGGCATCATTCTCTGACTGACCGACATATAGGTTGTCTGTTGACTTTGTTGGTTCTCAGCTCGTAATACTGAAGGGTACCAGTGGGTTCAACATTGCCTTCCGCATAATTCTTCTTTGATCAGGTAAAGAATCATACAACTAATAGAATGTGTCACTGGGCAGCGGAAGCCCTGATGAGCATGAACATTGTGCAGGATGACTAAGCTCTGGATTCGGATTTTTTTTTTCAAACAAAAAGTATTGATGTTTTTCTTCCTTCTTTACATAAATCGCATTGTAAATTCGCATTAGAAATGTCTCGCCAGTGCCCTTCTGATGAGAAATGATAAAAAAAAAATTATTGGGATATACTTCTTATCTTAAGCTTTGGTATGACTTTAATCTGCACATATCTGCTTGAAGATATTTATTTGTGGTGTATATTTACAGGGATGAGTATTACCAGAAAAAGATGGAGGAGCAGTTTGAGGAGCTGGCTCAGTTAAAGGACGAGAAAGAGCGTCTGCTGGCTATACAGAGTCAGCTACAAGAACTACACGATAGATTCCAACAGGTAATTTAAGGGATTTAAAATACTTGGTAGATTTATCTCCATTGTTAACAAGAGAGATAACTTTTGTGACTTTCTGTTTGCTTTCCAGCACACCAAACCCTTTCTGAAAAGAGGTCTACTCTAAAAGGAAAGAATTTGCTCCCAAGGGGGAGCAAATTCTTTCTTTTTAGAGTAGATCCCTTTTCAGAAGGAAGACAAACAAGTTTGACAGTTCCCTCCCCTGAAAGTTTATCAATTTCCCTGAAACAAAACATGAGCACTTCTTTGTGAGAATGTGCTTATGTAGATGACAGACAAAATAAGCAACTCATTACTGTATAAAAGCATTTTCCATTTTGGGAAGCTTTTGTTAGACCATCTTTCCTCCCCGGCATATCACCTGGATTGTATGTATGTCCCTGAGTGATGATAACATTTAATACTGGTTAACTGCTTAGAGAACTAAGCCTGCCTAGGAAAAGTGTAGTAAGGTAAACTGACCAGCTCGACCCTGAACCTAATGGGTTGAATGGGCTGTAAAATCTCAACTCGATCAATTAACATCTTTTTCAGAACATGATTACGTAGTGTAGCAAATTGAATGGAATGAAGAATAATTTATTAGAACAAAGTTTTTTCTAGAGGTGGATGAGTGGGTGCTGGATTCAGAAAATGGTCATGTACGGCATCAAATTGAATGGGATGAAATGCACAACAAGGTTTCACTAACAATTTTGCTCTCAGGCAATTAAGCAGAAATGGGTGGGAATTAGGGATGGCCTATCATCAGATGCACAATTTAATTTTTTCATGAAAATACATGTATGTTGTGCTACAATATTTACTTATTTGGACAGGCAGGACTGAGCAAACAGTTTAGACCCAGATCAGATGCTACAAAATATGGTGTCTGATCAGGGTTTACATTATTTTCCACTCATCTAGCAGTTTTTAGATACATTAAGTGGTAGTAAACTGGACATTTAAATTCTTGGACAGGTATGGCAAGGAGTTAGGGGAAGGGTCGTAACTAATGTTGTGAGAACTTGTGACCCAACCCCATTGCATACATGTATATGAAAGAGATGCAATAAAATATGTTTATACTATGGCAAGGAGTTAAGTGTCAGAATATATTTGGGGTAAATAGGGTATTTAACCCATTGTATACTGAATAGACTTTCCCACACAATATATTGGAAGAGTCCAATTTCAATTTTAGGTATGTCCAGCTATGAGATCTACATATTCCTGGGGAAAAATGGCTAAACTATTTGCAAACATGGAGACCCTGATCAGACACCGCATTCTGCGGTGTCTGATCTGGGTCTGCACTGTTTGCCAATTACCCTTTTATGGGATTCCAATGGGTTAAGAAGAACAGTCTCAGTAAGGAGACTTTTTATTGACATCAAGCAAAAAGAAAAAAAAATTCTAGATAATACTCTTATCGAGATACATGCAGACAGCAAAGGCCTAGATTATCCAGCCTTTCTGAGCTGTCGGATGAGGGTCTTTACTCATTAGCAGAGTCTGATTAGGCCTTTATGCTTAAATGATCTATACATGTATCTGCCCATTTGGCATTTTCTCAAAGATTCTTTTTCGATTGTTTGTTTGTGTTTGATTTTTATGGCTCAGTCAACACTATTAAAGTCATGTCAAACTAGTCAGTTTACCTTAACACATATTTACTGGGCAGGCTTAGTCCTCTAAGGGATTAAACAGTACTTTGTGCACATTCTTTAGCCAGAAACTGACAACTGCCCTTCTTGGATCTTACAGCGAAATGGAGAGAATGATTGTAGAAAATATTTCACGATCAATCTCCACAAAAGAATGTTGCCGGACCCGGTGGGATCAAACCCACAACCTGATCACCAGTTGGACGCACATCCAACTGAGCCACTGAGGCTGGCTACCTTTTCAACTGATATGACTGAAGTGCTGATTACTAAAACAAATTGATTTAAAAATTCTGTTGTGTTTTTTAAGGATGACACTGTTGATGGTACAGAGGACCAAGATGAAACTAAACTCAAGGACAAGAGTAACCAGAAGCAATCTAACTCAGTCCCTCAGGAGAACCCCTCACAGCCCTCTAGTGGTGGGCCTAGTGTTAAATGTAAGCTTGCACCTCATCCATCCTTTTAACCTTTATAATACATGCTGGCTTTAGATATTAGCAGATGTTTTGAATTTATCTTATACTAGCATTCTAGTGGTTACCAAATATTTGAGATAAACCTGAAGTCTATTTTCTTTGAAAACTGCAGAACTGCAAAAATGAAAGCTCCCAATAAGGGGAGTATCCAGATAAATATTTTTCTTATTTCCATAGCTACAGATAAGAGGGGGTATCCACATAATATTTCTCAACGAAAACGTATGTTGTGGGTACTCATTAGAAGCGCCTCAGCGAGGCACTTCTAATGAGTACCCACAACATATGTTTTCGTTGAGAAGTAAGAAAGCTATCAGCACTTTTCAGATGAAAAAAGTGCCTTATCTGTTACTATGTATTTCTACGCAAAAATACATTCTTGGTACTCATTCAAATAAGTACCCATAATATATGTTTCCATGGAGTAATAAGAAAAATATCAAAACATTTTGGCTGAAAAATTGCTTTATCGAGCTATGGAAATGTCACTAATTTGTCACCTGCTAATGGCCTTGATGGCTCACTTGCATGCATCTCTAACTGGTGATCAGGAGGTCATGGGTTCAGTCCCCACCAGGTCCGGTAACATTCTTTCCTGGAGATTGACCATGAAATAATTTCTACGGTCAGACTCTCCTTTCCGCTGATTCAAGAGTAACAGTTGTCAATTTTCTGGCAGAAGAATGTGCACAAGTACTGATAATCGCTTAGAAGACTAAGTTGGCACAGGAAATTTGGTTAGGTAAACTAAACATCTTTGCATGACCTTAATAGTGTTGACTGGGCCATTGAACTCCAAACCAATCAACTGTCAACTGCTATATTCTTATTCATCTACCACATGCAAAAGACTAGCTTCCGTATTTAACCCTTAAACTGCCAGTCACAACAGTTGTCGTCTGCTTTATCATCTGCTTGTGATTTTAGAAGTCATTTTTGCAAACAGTGTGGACCCAGATCAGCAGTCTGATCTGGGTCCACACTGTTTGCCTGTATGCAAAAATAGGTTTGAAAAGTTTGCAAGAATATTCAGCAAACGACAAAAAACAGACGACATTTTCAGATGCAGATTTTCTTGGCATTTTAAGGGTTAAGGTAAATGTATTCATTTGAAAGATTTTTAAAAGAGAGGTAAATATTCTAGACAGGAAGATGCCTCCATTTAACCCTTGCCCTGCTGATCTGGATATACCCTGCCATTGCAAACAGTGTAGAATTAGATCAGTTGGCTTCTGAAGAAGCCAATTGGATCTGCACTGTTTGCAATTTAGTATGTGAATGTATAGCAACAATTCAGATCAAGTAATCTAATTGGCTGAAAATTAGAAGTGGGCAAGGCATCTTAATTTATTAGCAGGACAAGGGTTAACAGCCTATTGATGGGTCTAAAACAGCTGGATATGTTGCAAACATGTATACCCTGATCAGATGCTGTGTTTTGTGGCACCTGATCTGGGTCTACACTGTCTATCTGAAAACTTAGAATAAATACAGGAAATGAAAGTATGCATTTTGTTGCATTAAAACCCTAAAGGATTGTTCGGATATAGATGTTAAATTTGAAGGATGTGTAGTACTATAAGGTGCAGTGTTTAGAGTTTTTGACAGATTATTTTCAAGATGAACGGAATCTTGTTACAATGTAACATGTTTTTCAAAACAAGCAGATGTAGGTCTACAGTGCTTGCTTAGGCCTGAAACACAAGCAACAATTCCAGTTAAACAACATTTTATGATAAAAGAAAAAGTGTTCTTGTAGCATTTTTCTGATTTCTCCATAAAAAAAAAAATATGATGCCTCAACAAAATCATTTTAGAGAAATGAGTCGCAACTTAAGAAAACATACGAGGGATGTTCGAAATGAATTGCTTATTTCTATCTGGAGACTTCAAATTTCAAGTTAGCCCAAAAGTACTCATTTCATGCCCTCTAAGTACTCCCCGTGGCTAGAAATGCAAAGTTTCAGCCAATGTATCCACTTCTTGAAGGCGTCACTGTACGCTGATTTGGGCACAGTAATAAGGTACTGATGAATGGCAGATCCAAGTGCCTGTCGGGACTGGTATTTCCGCCCAGCAAGGAATGCTTTCAATTTCGGAAACAAAAAGAAATCACATGGGACAAGGTCTGGGGAATACGGGGGGTGAGGCAAAACAGTTACTTTTTCTTTCTTCAAAAACGCCGTAACTGTTGCGGAGGTATGAGCTGGGGCATTGTCATGTAGAAGACGGACATGTTTAAAACCAGTGGCAGGGCGTCGTTTCTGATAATACTTTTTCAATTTCTTCAGTACTACGTCTTTGTAGTACTTTCCAGTGATGCTTTTGCCCTTTTTCACTGGCACTTTTATTGCGACTCCTTCACCAGAGTAGAAGGTTGCATACAAAACCTTCTTTGTACACAAAGAACGTTTGGCAATTATTGGGCGTTTGCTGTGTTTAGTGGCCCAGATCTTATTGCTAACCTTTCTGACGGGCTCAAAATAATGGACCCAGGTTTCATCACCTGTGACGACATTGGCAAACTGCTTTTTGTCATATTTTGGAAACATTTGAAGCAGCTTTTTGGCCACTTTAACCCGTTGCCTCTTTTGCTCGTCAGTCAACAGATGTGGCACCCATCTAGCAGAAATCTTTCTGACTTTCAAATGCTTCTTCAAAATAAGGTGAACCGTTGATAGTGATATGCCTACCTTTCGTGCAATATCACGAACTGTAAATCTGGCATCTCCTTCAATGATTTCCTTTATTTTGGAAACGATTTCTTTACGAGATGCAGATTTTTGCCTACCTGATTTCGGTGCATTTTGATGGACTCTACACCAGACTCAAATTTCTTTTTCCACCGCCGAACTGTGTCATAAGACACACAAGAAGGTCCATAAGCAGTAGAAATTTCAGTCATCAGCTTTTTCATAGAACAACCAAGTTTTGAGCGAGCTTTGATGTAAGCCCGTATTTCATCTTTTTTGTCGACGCTTCTACCAACCATTTTTACTGCAGTGGTCAATGACTGCGTGTATTCAAATGGCAAATTTTATGTCTTACACTTAGTCTAACATGTACATTTATACACCATTGTGTAAATAACCCTATACAGGTATGTATTGGTTTTTATCGTGCCCCACGTGGATATCGAGCTAGAGGACAATAAGCAATTCATTTCGAACATCCCTCGTATCATCTGACATTTGCACCATACAAAGACTCAAACATCCTGTTTATCAGAGGCTTTGTTGTCCAGATAAAGAAATTTTGCATCCATGGATATCCAAAATGTGTCTAGTGAAGAGTCTGATCAGCCTGGATATACGCACATGTCCAAAGGTACATTTTCTGATGTTGCGGCTCAAATAAGTATGATATTTGAGCCACACCATGAGAAAGGTATCATTGAGGCAGAGGCAGGCAGTAATTATCCAGATCAGCCAGCTAGGCCAGAAAGCTGATAAAGGCCTTTGCTATACACCAGGGCACAGCTGTTCAAAACTAACGATGTCTTTAGTTAACCTATTGTTAAAACTTTTGTCATTAAATATGGATTATACGCTAATATTTTTGCTGAAAAAATGTGAGTATTTGCAAAAGCTACTCACATTTTTTCAGCAAAAATACCTGTGAATTTAGATATTGTACTTTCTAGAACAGTTTACATTTTGACCACTGATGAGCTTGTTAAGCTAACAATACTTTGAACAACTGGAACCGAGGTATTACAGTATGTAGTGATTCTATTAGCAGACAATGAAGGCCCTGATCGGACTATGTGGACATGCAGACTGATCCGGGACTGCTGTTTTCCTCTGATCCAATGCAGATGAGCAGGCTGATCTAGGCTTGCATTATCCACATACTTTTGTTACTGTCCTCACATTTTCTTATGAAATGACCCATTTATCTGGACACCAAACATTTAACCATAGTGTCATGTCAACTTGTAGTTTCTTCAAATGAAGAAGTGTATGACAAGATGAGAAAACAGCGGATGTTACGAGAGGAGCTGAGAGACAAGAAGAAACAGTTGGAGTCAATCATGAAGAAAGACAGAAACAAGAAACAATACATTAAGAACCAAGACAATCAGAGTGACACTGTCTCTTACACTACTGACGCTTTTGGGTATGTACTTTGATGAGCGGACCCCCATAGCCTAGTGGATAGGAGAGTTGACTCTTAATCCAGTAGGTTTCTCACCGCTGTGGTTTGAGCCTCGCTTGGGTCTTATGTGGGAAAGCCGAGTTCGGCTTACGGATGTTCAGGTGGTTTTTCCCCGGGTTCTCTGGTTTTCGCCCATCTTTGATGAACGATCGGCTCGATATGAGTGAAATATTCTTGAAAGGGCCATAAACCACACCCCTTCCCCCCCCCCCCCCCCCCTCCACACACACACACACACACACACACAAAAATGTACTTTGATGCGTTTTGCACAACAATATTCCTGTATTCTGCTAAAGAGAACTTGAAACACTTAGTAAATTTTCTGCAATTTATACAAGGGAGACAAATTTTGCAGTGCTTCCTGTTTGCTTTACTGTACATAGGCCCCTTTTGGTACCAGGTCTACTCACAAAGGAAAGAATTTTCCTTTTAGAGGAAACCCCAATTTTAGGGAGCAAATTTTTTCCTTTCAAAGTAGATCTCATTTCAGGAGGGAGGCAGGGCAATCCTGACAGTTGCTTCCCCTGAAAGTGTGTCCTTTCTGCTTAATTCTGGGGCATTAACCCTTAAAGCGCCAATCACAACTGCAGCAGACAATTTTTATTTTTTTTTTTTTTTATTTTGCTTGGCAGATGATTCACATGAAATGTCAAGACTTGTTTTCTCTGGAAAATAAAAAAAAATTGCAGATGATTCACATGAAATGTCAAGACTTGTTTTCTCTGAAAAAAAAAAAAAAAAAAAGCAACTAAAATGTCGTCTGCTGCAAATTTTGCTTGGCGCTGTTAATTGCTTGGCAGGGTTAATTTGGTCAGTTATTAGAAGTTTAATCATTCTCTGGTGTCTGAGTGATGTTGCTCTTGAAATACACATGCCCATTTCTGTTCTTGAAGCCAGATGCCTTCGAGTTCCTTTTAGGGAATAAGACTGTATCTAGTTACCTGAGTATATTCAAAATAGATGATTTATATCCCCAAATCAAAGGAGCACCTACATGTAATGTATTCAGTCCCTTGACGTGCATGTTGGCATGGGCATTTTTAGCTCACCTGAGCTCTGCTGAGGATGAGCTATTGAGATCACTTTTCCTCCGTCCGTCCCGTCCGTCCGTGCGTCCGTCTGTTAACATTTTCAAACGACTTCTCCTCTGAAGCCGCTGAGCCAATTTTGCTCAAATTTCATATAAAGCCTCCTTAGGGTGGGGGAACGAAAAATTGCTAAAATGGTCGCGGTCCGTTTACCAAGATGGCCGCCACGCCCATATATGGTAAAAACCTTTAAAAATCTTCTTCTCCAGAACTGAGAATGCCTTGGGGCTGAACCTTTGCAGGAATCATCGGGGACGGGAGTTCTACCAAAATTGCTAAAAGAATTGTCGTACGTTGACGTTTGACCTTTTTACGGCAAGGTCAAGTTTGCTTCCCTATGCATTTGTATGGGAAAAACCTTTAAAAATCTTCTTCTCCTAAACTGAGCATACCTCATAATCTTTGCATATATCATTGGGAATGGGAGGGCTACCAAAATTGCTAAAATAATGGTCGTACATTTGACCTTTTTGCGGTAAGGTCAATTTTGCTTCCTTATGCATTTGTATGGGAAAAATGTTCAGAATTTCAAACAACTTCTCCTCTGAGCCTCTGGGCCAATTTTGCTCAAATTTCATATGGAGCCTCCTTAGGTAGGGGGAACAAAAGATTGTTAAAATGGTCAAGGTTCGTTGACCAATATGGCCGCCACGCCCATATATGGTAAAAACCTTTAAAACTCTTCTTCTCTAGAACCGAGGATGCTTTGGGGCTGAATCTTTGCATAAATCATCGGGGACAGGGGTCTACCAAAGTTGCTGAAATAATGGTCATACATTGACATTTGACCTTTTTACGGCAAGGTTGTTTGCTTCCTTATGCATTTGTATGGGAAAAAACATTTAAAAATCTTATTCTCCAAAACCGAGGATGGCTTGTGGCTAAATCTTTGCATATATCATCTGAAACGGGCAGTCTACCGAAGTTGCTAAAATAATTGTCATACATTGACATTTAACCTTTTATGGAGAGGTCAAGTTTGCTTCTGTATTGATTTGTATGGGCCCCATACATTTGTATGGAAAAAATGTTGATAATTTCAAGTGGCTTTTCCTCTGAAGCCTCCGGGCCAGTGTTGCTCAAATTTCAAGCGGAGCCTCCGTGGGCAGGAGAATGAAAGATTGCTAAAATGGGTATGGTCCATTGATCAAAATGGCTGCCATGCCCATATATGGTAAAAACCTAAAAAAAATCTTCTTCTCCATAACCAAATAAGCCCTGGGTCCTGATCTTTGCACAAATTATGGGGGACAGGAGATTACCAAAATTGCTAAAATGATGGTTCTATGTTGACATTTGACCTTTATACCTGCAAGGTCAAATTTGCTTCCCCATTTGTATGGGCCATATACATTTATATTGAAAGTATCAAACTGACATAGATCAACAGTAGTTAAAATTGTTCTGATTGGAAATCTAAGATGGCCATCATCTGGTTTATATTTATAATATTTCCCTGCCACTGTGCTGTTTACATGTATAAAATCATGATTCTTCAGAAACCACTTAGCCAATTTCCACCAAATTTCACATTGATCCTTCTGTTGAAATGTGATTGATAGTTTATTCAAATGATCATGCTCCACTGACTGTCAGGCCCATATATTCTTCTTCAAAACTAAGAACTGCTCAAATGATGATATTTTCATTAGTTGCGTTGATAGGATTGGAAAAATGTTGCATAACATCTGCATGTCTGCAGTGGCTGTGTCACTCAGGTGAGCGAACTGTGGCCCATGGGCCTCTTGTTTGTGTGTATGACAGCTCTTGAATCAGATGGCAGATTTTCATCAAACCTACAGGTATACATCATGGGACAAGCTTTTTGATCTGAGTTGATTTTGGTGACCTTGCTCTCATTTTCAAGGTCAGTATAGGACTAGTAGTCTAAACAATATGTGACAATTTCTCATGTGTACAATATGTCTTCTTGTCCTATTTTCTTCAAACTTCCAGGGATACATCATTGTGACAAAGTTTAGAACTGAACAGATTTTGGATCTTTAGCTCATTTTCAAGGTCAGCATAGGACAAATATCGAATTTACATGGTGGGATTACATTTGTGTTTTTTTTTTGTTTTTTTTTTCTGAAAAATAGTTTTGTAGTTTCTGTCTCATTTCTTTATTTATCATTAGCATGCTGGATAAAAAGTTCAGCAAACTGTGCAGAAATTTCAACAAACAATATTATGAAATATTTTCCCAGAAAATAGTGTTTAATATTTTATACAAATTGTCACCTTAGGAGACAGTTAACATGAAATGTCAAAACTATTTTCTGTAAAAAAGAAGTAAGCCATCAGTTTATTGTCTGTTGAATTTGCTTAGAGAGTGTTAGATGTTAAAATGGTTCTGATAAAGTCCCAGGACATAGGTTAACATACGGAGGAATAAAATGTTTTTATTCCATTGCCCAAATATCTTTTTTTTGCCTCATATTTTGTAACCTTACTCGCATCAGAGGCAAGATCTTGCTGTGCCAGAGCTTGACAAATTGGGGAGTGGGTGAAGGAGAATGGACAACAAAAGTGGCTGGTATAGACCAGTTTTATTGGTGAATTACCACAGGTTTTCAAAGTATTTGACTACTCCTGTAACATTTGTGATAAATAATTTTTCCAGGACAGCAGCAAGTGCTGATGCCACCATGGCAACATGGGGTGGGTCAACAGTAGATAATCTTGAGAGTATAACTGAAGATGGAGGAGGCGACCAACAAGATAATGATGATGAAGATGATGATGGTACAGTAAACTTTTAGAACTAATTAACCAGAACTCCAGATAAGATAAGATTACATCCAAAATCTTGTATTTTTCTTATTATAGTGGGCCCGCTGCATCTGAGCTCATGAAATAGATGGGCTGCCTGGTACCTCTGTGGCAGAGCTGCTAGCGACTTTAATCTTGATTTGAGTTTGCTATTTGTCTCAAATAAGATAAAAGGCTTATAGATTCAGAGACATCTCGACATGATTGAACTATTATTGACTCAGACGTTATACCTAAACTCAGCTCTTACTGTTGCATTTTCTTTAATAGAAAGCAATATAGGGATTTAGTTTCCATTGATTCATCTGTCTGTCCATTCATGCATCCATCAACATTCTTATTAAGCTCTTTTTGTGATCAATTATAAAACATACAGTCATCAAATACAGTATACACTTCCTGTCGAAAGAGGATTGACAGTCTGGTGTTGTTTTATGACCATGACCTATATTTGACGTACTAATGACTATCATTTTTAAATCACATCTGTTGTATAGCTCCATTTTGAATAACTATAAGACTTACCATCATCAAATCTAGCACCCACTTCCATCTTAACATAGCATCAATTTATGATCTAATGATCATGTCTTGGATTTAATGAAAATCATGCTACAATGACTTTCTCATTTTTCTCCCAGGCCTTTTATCTTCCAGTATGTCAGAACCTTACCTCATAGCTCCAGATAAGAGTGGGTATCCACTTAATATTTTTTTTGTTTCTCCACAAAAACATATGTTGTGGGTACTCATTAGAAGTGCCTCATTGAGGCACTTCTAATGAGAACCCACAAATGTTTTCATGGAGATATAACAAGAATATCAGGGCCCAGTTGTTCAAAGCTAATGACATCGTTAGTTTGCAGTGCAAAAGCTACTCACATTTTTTCAGCAAAAAATATCAGAATATTGTGTATTGAATCGGCTAAAACAGTTAACGAAATGACCCTTAACGAGCTTGTTAAGCTAACGACGCTTTGGACAACTGGGCCCAGTACTTTTAGGATGAAAAAAAGTGTGTTATCTGGAGCTGTGTTTACCCGTGTTCCTAAAGCCCCACAGAGCAGTTACATTTTATTCAGGCTACCCACTTGATGGAATAATGCAAGTTGAAGAGGAGGAAGAGGAAAACAATTCAGACAATGAAACATACACCATAGAAGAAGATGTCCGCCAGAGACGTAAAGCAAGGGGATTGGTGGGATCTAGTGATGGGGACTCAAGTAATAGACAGACTAAATCAAAACGAAGTTTCCCTAGACCAAGCAAGAAAGGGGAAGGTTAGTACAGAATAGTGTATCCATAATTTGGATTATGCCAGGACACTGAAGCCGACATATCTTCTGACATGCGTGCCCAATGAAGACTCAGATCAGTCTGTACATCTGTGCAGTCTGATCAGTCTTCATTTTCTGCATGAAGAAACTTCACATCCTTGGCTAACCACAGTCTTTGTTTTCCTGCATGAAGAAACTTCACATCCTTGGCTAGCCACAGTCTCCATTTTCCGCATGAAGAAACTTCACATCCTTGGCTAGCCACCGTTTTCCACATGAAGAAACCTCACATCATTGGCTAGCCACAGTCTTTGTTTTCCGCATGAAGAAAATTCACATCCTTGGCTAGCCAAAATGTACTCAGTAAAGATTCTGATCACATTTGCGCTAATCTGAATTTTTGCTTGGCGCACATGTCAGAAGATATGTTTTCTGACATCGCGGCTCATTGGTATGTTAAACCATAACCACTCTCTGGGCTAATTCAGCAGATGACAAATTGTTGATATTTTTTCTTATTTTTCCCAGAAGACAGGTTTTGACATTTCATGCAAATTGCCTCCAATTTTCCCAGAAAACAGGATTTGAATTTCATGCAAATTGTCTCCATTGGAGACAATCTGCATGAAATGTCACAACCTGTTTTTTTAGGGAAAAAAACCTGGAAAAATATTTTAATATTTCATCTACTTAAAATTTTACGCAGAGTGCTAAGCGTTAAGGTTATTCTTTGATTGACTGTTCTCACCTAGAGCTGGAGTAATTCATCAATTCCACATTATCTACTTTATCCTGAACCAGAGCACATGAGCTGAACTGAAAAAAAAAAATAATGGAGAAAGCAAGATTCAAACACATGATTATCTATATACAAGGAAGCATAAACTGTAAAATTGCCAAGCCCACATCTAAGGAAGAGTACAAGTTCTTTTAAGAAGCAAAATGTTTAGTCTGCAGATTTTATAGTGTAGGATATACAGATTGATTTTTTTTCAAGCTGTTTTCACTTTCACTGCCCTCTTTCAGCGTCTGATCAGTGTCTACACTATTTGCCACTCATCCAGCACTATTTTAAACACATCAACAGGTAGTAAAATATACTTTTTCAAATTTTAGAACAAGTATGGTAAGGAGTTAAGGTGTCCCAATATTTAGGGTAAGTATGGTTGTCTGGATCCTTACTGTTTTTGCAAGGAAAATGTCTGGAACATGAAGCACCGTAGTTTCCTAGCACTAACAGGGGATCCAGACTACTGTGTTTACCCTAACTATTCGTACAGACAGACCAGAACAGACAGTTGCTGCAGAATGTAGCACAAGATCTCGTCTACTGTGCTTTCGACATATTTCAGAAAGTCGTTTTTTTCTTGGCGCTTTAAACAGAAGTAAATTTGCAAACCTTTATCATGATTTAATGCAAAACCATTTGTCGTAACTACCTATGTGCAAAAAACTTTATTCTAGTCAGTGTTTTTTTAGCTCACCTGAGCTCTGCTCAGGATGAGCTATTGTGATCACTTTTCGTCCGTCATCCATCCGTCCGTCCATCCGTTAACATTTTCAAACGACTTCTCCTCTAAAACCGCTGAGCCAGTTTTGCTCAAATTTCATATGGAGCCTCCTTAGGGTGGGGGAACAAAAAATTGCTAAAATGGTTGCGGTCCGTTGACCAAGATGGCCACCACGCCCATATACGGTAAAAACCTTTAAAAATCTTCTCCTCCAGAACCGAGAATGCCTTGGGGCTGAACCTTTGCAGGAATCATCGGGGACGGGAGGTCTACCAAAATTGCTAAAAGAATTGTCGTACGTTGACGTTTGACCTTTTTACGGCAAGGTCAAATTTGCTTCCCTATGCATTTGTATGGGAAAAACCTTCAAAAATCTTCTTCTCCAAAACCGAGCATGCCTTATGGCTGAATCTTTGCATAAATCTTTTGGAACAGGAGAGCTACCAAAATTGCTAAAATAATGGTCGTACATTGACATTTGACCTTTTTACGTTAAGGTCAATTTTGCTTCCTTATGCATTTGTATGGGAAAAATGTTCAGAATTTCAAACAACTTCTCCTCTGGAGCCTCTAGGCCAATTTTGCTCAAATTTCATATGGAGCCTCCTTAGGGTGGGGGAACGAAAAATTGCTAAAATGGTTGCGGTCCGTTGACCAAGATGGCCGCCACGCCCATATATGGTAAAAACCTTTAAAAATCTTCTTCTTCAGAACCGAGAATGCCTTGGGGCTGAACCTTTGCAGGAATCATCGGGGACAGGAGGTCTACCAACATTGCTAAAAGAATTGTCGTACGTTGACGTTTGACCTTTTTACGGCAAGGTCAAGTTTGCTTCCCTGTGCATTTGTATGGGAAAAACCTTTAAAAATCTTCTTCTCCAAAACCTAGCATGCCTTATGGCTGAATCTTTGCATATATCTTCAGGAAGAGGAGGGCTACCAAAATTGCTAAAATAATGGTCGTACATTGACATTTGACCTTTTTACGTTAAGGTCAATTTTGCTTCCTTATGCATTTGTATGGGAAAAATGTTCAGAATTTCAAACAACTTCTCTTCTGGAGCCTCTGGGCCAATTTTGCTCAAATTTCATATGGAGCCTCCTTAGGTAGGGGGAACAAAAGATTGCTAAAATGGTCACGGTTCGTTGACCAAGATGTGCGCCATGCCCATATATGGTAAAAACATTGATAAATCTTCTCTAGAACCGAGGATGCTTTGGGGCTGAATGTTTGCATAAATCATCGGGGACAGGGGGTCTACCAAAGTTGCTAAAATAATGGTCATACATGTGACATTTGACCTTTTTACGGCAAGGTCAAGTTGCTTCCTTATGCATTTGCATGGGAAAAAACATTTAAAAATCTTATTCTCCAAAACCGAGGATGGCTTGTGGCTGAATCTTTGCATATATCACCTGGAACGGGCGGTCTACCAAAGTTGCTAAAATAATTGTCATACATTGACATTTAAGCTTTTTACGGCGAGGTCAAGTTTGCTTCTGTATGCATTTGTATGGGCCCCATACATTTGTATGGACAAAATGTTGATAATTTCAAATGGCTTTTCCTCTGAAGCCTCTGGGCCAGTGTTGCTAAAATTTCATGCGGAGCCTCAGTGGGCAGGAGAATGAAAGATTGCTAAAATGGGTATGGTCCATTGATCAAAATGGCTGCCATGCCCATATATGGTAAAAACCTTAAAAAATCTTCTTCTCCATAACCAAAGAAGCCCTGGGTCCTAATCTTTGCAACAGGGGACAGGAGATCTACCAAAATTGCTCAAATGATGGTTCTATGTTGACATTTGACCTTTTTGCCTCCAAGGTCAAATTTGCTTCTCTATTTGTATGGGCCATATACATTTATATTGAAAGTATCGAAGTGACTTGTAGATCAACAGTAGTTAAAATTGTTCTGATTGGAAATCTAAGATGGCCATCATCTGGTTTATATTTATAATATTTCCCTGCCACTGTGCTGTTTACATGTATAAAATCACGATTCTTCAGAAACCACTTAGCCAATTTCCACCAAATTTCACATTGATCCTTCTGTTGAAATGTGATTGATAGTTTATTCAAATGATCATGCTCCATTGACTGTCAGGCCCATATATTCTTCTTCAAAACTAAGAACTGTTCAAATGATGATATTTTCATTAGTTGCGATGATAGGATTGGAAAAATGTTGCATAACATCTGCATGTCTGCAGTGGCTATGTCACTCAGGTGAGCGAATCGTGGCCCGTGGGCCTCTTGTTTTAAAAATCCAATATTTTCACTTTTTCCCATAGTGAAAATGAATGAAAATTATGCAGAAATTTGTAGGGTAGGTAACTTGGAGGCAGATTTTCAATTTTTCTGAAATTTTCACAATATTGTTGTGAAACATCAATAATTCAAATTCAGCAAAGAGAAGTAAAATATATTTACTAAGACAAAAATTCAAAAAAAATCACTTTACTATAGAAATTGCATAGGTCAGACCAATTTTTGGCGATAAATTTAATTTTAGGGTACACATTTGAGAACAAAACACAGAAACAGAGAAGACAAATGGTTTCTGATAAGATATAGTCAATCAGAACAAAATATTTTCATTTAAGATAAAACGCCAAGCAAAAAACGTCTTTCCGAGAGATGTCAAAAGGACAGTAAACTGTTTGCCACTTACCCAGCAATTTTTAGTCACATCACAGGTAGCTAAATGGACTTGCTCAAATTTTAAGACAAGTATAGTGGGGAATTAAGGTGTCTAGGGCCCAGTTGTTCAAAACTAACGATGTCGTTAAAACTTTGATCATTAATTATGGCATATATGCTAATATTTTTGCTAAAAAAATGTGAGTAACTTTTGCATTTGCAAAAGCTACTCACATTTTTTCAGCAAAAATACCTGTGAATTAGATATTGTATTTACTAGAAGAGTTTATATTTTGACCACTAACGAGCATGTTAAGCTAATGATGCACAGGGTGAAGAAACAGCCTCTTCTTTGTATACACTATGTTAGATATATAGCCTTTTAGATATATAGCCAGTAGTAAAGACTGTTGATAGTTGTACTAATAGCAGTCTTTGCTGTTTGTATAGGGGAAAAAGCTAATGCCTGATTTAAGGTGAATTGTGGAGAGGCTTCTTTCCTTCCAGAAAATCCTAGAAGCCACTATGCATCTGAAAGATTTTGCTACCATTTTGCAAAGGAAGAATTTTTGCAGACAGAAAGTTGCTTCATGAATACAGTCAACCCTCTTTATACAGACACTCGATACAATGACAGAATTTGTTACAATGACAATTTGAATGTCACGAACCCTTCTTAAGAGGTGACAATTGATGAGAAATTATGCAAGAATATTGCATTAAGCTTCAAGCAACCTATGTTTTGGATATTTGTTAGAATTGGGTAATTCTAACAAATATCCAAAACAAATGTTCTATGAGTAAACAAGAACAAAACAAGGTCTTTCTTACATATCACTGTGTCCATTAAGGATTCTTTACAACAGCAAATTCAGTTTAATGGCAACATTTTTGGGAACAAATGCTTGTCGTTGTAATGATGGTTCACTGTATTTGGAACCTTTCAAAAGTGGGCTTCTTTGAAAGAAAGGACTTTACTCCCAAAGGAAGAAAGAAAGCAAATATTTCCCTATTATATATTTCACTTTGACGTAGATGTTTTGAAGTTTATTTCAATTATATTACAGGAGCAAGACCAAAGGAAACGTGGAATACAAGACCACCAAGTTTATCCAAATGGTCACGAAGCAGTAGGAGCAAGTCCAGGCAGGAGGTATAATCATTGTTGAACCTGCTTAAGCAAGCAGTTTAATAGAGGTATCCTGTTTTGTGTCTGTCCATCTGTCTGTCCATCCTTCAATACAGTGTAGCTCCAATACATCGCGGTCCGTTATTTCGCGAAATCCAGTATATCGCGGATAGGCCATGGCTCCCAAATTTTCCAAAAGCAAAAAAAAAAAAAAAAAAAAAAAAAAAAATTTAAAAACATAAAATGTTTGTTGTTTTATTTAACTTCAGAAAAAAAAAAAGCGTTCCGCCTCCGGTAATTGATTTTTCGCGCCTATCCCGACGCTAAGTCGCGCGTCAGGTATTATATGATAAACAATCCACTTAGTGTCAGTCAGCGCACACGTTGATTATAATTGGCAAACAATAAATTATATCGCCGTAATTGTCGTAATCATCATCATTTAGTACATAGATCTACTCAAATGGTGCCCACAAACTAATTTTGCTCAGCAGGGGAAAACGGTCCACCTCCTTTTCAACACCAGCAAATTTTACAAGACAGTAGTCTTACGATGTTTCTGTCCAACATACACAGATCGTAGTCTGCTTATTTTACACTTCTGTAGATATAAATATTTAAGAAGAAAACAACTGCGTCAAAAAAACAAAAAAAACAAAAAACAAACAAAAACAAACAATAAAAAAAATAAATAAAAAGAAATTAACTTTGTTTTTTTTTGCGCCTGCAATATAAGCAAAGGGAAGCAACTCAAGTTATCTTAGCACAATAGAGTAACTTCCCTTCGCCAGAGTATCCAAAATGGCGTCCTAAATTGTCAATCCGATGATTTCTTGTTTTCAAACGTAGTTTATCAGCTGGTTTCGATTGGAATTACTTGTTAGACATAGCGCACCATTGTAAATTATTCCACTGAGCAATTCTAATCCAATTTTAATTAGGAAATATGGTGACAACATAACTGAATGCCATTTATCCGTGATGTCTCAGCAAACTACCACAGCGACAAACCGAGCGAGTGTTATGCACGCCGTTATACATGCATGGTACATGTCGGAACTTATATCGCGCTCCGACCACATCGCGGTTTCAGGGTTATGGACCCGCAATACCGCGATATATTGGAGCTACACTGTATTCGCATCAACTCGGCATTCAGGTCTGTTTCCATTTAACCTGGCATACACTTTTTCCCAAACATGGCCTCAAACAATATTGTATAATTTTATTATCATGACCTTCATATATTTTTCATGGTCTAAAGACTTTGCCATTTTTTATGCTTACACTAGCATTTAGCTGCATTCGTGATTAACTGTAACACCTAAAATCTAACATGGCATATGCTTTCTTCCTGACATAGACACAAACACTGCAGTGTCATTCTATGACCCTAACCAATTATTTACAGTCTAATGATATCGGCTCTTTTTTACTTCAGTCCTGGCATTTAGCTCCATTTCTATTTAACTGTATGACCTACAGTCATCAAACTTCAAACCTAGCATACACTTCCTAACAGGGACTCGAACACCAAACTCGTTTTTGACCCTAAACTTTTAGCACCATTTCTGAGTAAGTATATGATCTATATGTTAGAAGGCACCTGTTCTCACTTTGTGGCTCATAAATTATGTTCATTGTTTTCAGAATTACCGTTCAGCTGAAGAGATAGTTCAAGATGATGAGGATACTGAGGATATGTCAAAGTCAGGTCGACCCACCCTCGAGACATTACAGCAGCAGTTGGAACAGACAAACAGACTGTGTCAGACACTGCTTGGTGACCAGGCAGCTTCACAGATGGCCAGGCTGTCTGTTTCTGGTTAGTTCAGTCATCCATTTAGTTGAATTCATATTTGATTCATGCTTTACCACCTTTACCTTAATAAATGTTCAGGCAGGTAGGCCTGAGCAAACAGTGTAGACCTCGATTAGATTTCTTGATCAGGGTCACTATTTGTCATTCTTTAACAACATTTTAAACCCATTTTAGACTGAATAAACTCCCCACACTCTATGGATTGGAAGTGCCCATTTCCAATTTTAAGTATGTCAGGCTATGTGATTTAGATATTCCTAGAGAAAAAGGCTGAACTATTTGCATTCATTGGAAACACTGATCAGATGCTGCATTCTGTGGCATCAGATCTAGGTCCGCACTGTTTACCAGTTACCCTTTTGGGGGTTTCCAGACTAAAATGGGTTAACATATCAGAAGGCAGTCAGATAGACTCAAACAGACTTAAATTTTAGGATAAATGATAAGGGTATAAGGTATATAATTATTTTGGGTAAATTTTAGGATAAGTGGTAAGGGTTTAAGGTATCTAAATATTTTGGGTAAATTGGTAAAGTAGGTTCACGGCTTGCTTGTTGTTCTAAGGGCAATGCATAGAGTTTTCCTCAAATTATTGTAACATGATTCAGATTTACTCCTCCAAAACCTTAATGTGTTGTCTGCTTCTGTTGTGATCTATTCTTCAAATGTTAATCTTTTGCAGAAATTAAAGTGAACACCTTCCTTCTCCATCTTCCAGACTTTTAAAAGGAAAAAGTTG
This sequence comes from Anodontia alba, assembly GCA_964016985.1. Lineage (NCBI taxonomy): Eukaryota > Metazoa > Mollusca > Bivalvia > Lucinida > Lucinidae > Anodontia > Anodontia alba. Next base: position 19,905,784 of record OZ024826.1, read on the forward strand.
TTCCTCCGGGAGCAGATTCTTTTTTTTTAGAGCAGCCCCCTTTTAGAAGAGATTCATTTACCTGAAAAGAGCTTATTCTCTTCTACTAGAGTAGTGTCCTTTGAGACGGGAGGCAAAACACCATCACTCATCTTATTCTGTTTCTTTGTAGGATATTCTGGGGTAAGAAGTCCAATGGTTCCTGACATTCAGCAACAGCTACAGCAGCAACAACTATTGATGAGTTTAAACCAGTGTTACCAACAGATGGCCATGCAACAGATGGAGATCCAGAACATGCAGAGACAGATGCAGGCCTTGTATTATAGTTACTCCGAAAATCCCGACGACTCGGGTTTGTCGTCAGATCTGAGAATACGATCCATGCCCTCCCTGTTCAGTCCAATGGTGCCTCGACCATCCCCTCCAAGCGATGCCTTCATGTTTAACCCGGTGTTATCACCAAGAGAGCCGGGTCAGAGGGCTACATCCGAGAGGCTTCTGCGCAGCACTCTTGGAGAGGATAGCGTGTTCGATTCTGATAAACCTTTCCAGAGATCTGAGCCAGCAGGAGATAGAAATCTCAAATATTCAAGAATGTCAAAATCAGATTCCTATGCAAAAAAGAAGAAGACTAGTGCTGCAAGTTTAACCAATGCAGGCCAGCGAGTAAGCTCTGCCTCAGCCCAGACTCGTGCAGACAATGCTGACAGAGGAAGCCAGACCAGAGAATCAGGCCCTGTACCACCACTTCAGTTTGAACAGTTCTTGGCAAGAAAGAAAAGGTACTGTAATTAGTCCAAATATTCAGATAGAATTACCTTCACAAACAGTACAGACAAAGTGCAAAATACTCCTTTTGTTAACTGTTCAGCCAATACCATTTATACACATCCCCGGGTAGTCAAAGTTTAGAAGTAGGCGGCTGGAATCAGAAAGTAGAAGGCAGCAGGCATTTATGGATACACCTACCATATTTTCCATCGGTTTTAAAAGGGAGACATTTGTAACTTCCTGTTTGCATTTTTGTAAATTGAGCTCCTCTGAAAAAGGGGCCTATTCTTAAAGGAAAGTTTTGGACTAGTCCTATGCAATCGGAAGCGGAATTCAAAAATATTTTTGATTTTCCTCCCCTGATTGCATAAAACTAGTCCAAAAAGACCCAAAATAGAAGGTTGTGCTTGAAGAGTGGAAGGCAATGTAGCCTCCTGTTGCCTGCTAATGACAAGGCTGAATGGACTTGTTCAAGTGTTAGCTCCAGATATGAGGAATACCTGGACATACTTACACTGTGAATATGTTTATCATTATACAGTTGACTCTTGCTATCTCGGCCTCGCTGATCTCGAATAACAGCTTATCTCGAAGTGAAAATCTGGTCCCTGTCTAAACATGAAAATCTAACACGTGAAAAATATTGTGAAGAAGAGGAGAAATTCTCCTCTTTCTGACAATATTTTCAATATATCTCTAACTTCAGGAGTCCAATTACACATACATTTGTTAAATGTGGTTAATTGACTTAGTTTTTCCTCAATTCTGCAAATCTGATATGTCGAAGTACGGATATCTCAAAATATTTCAGAGAGTCCCTTGGAATTCGAGATAACGAGAGTCGACTGTAATTCTTATTTTCCGACATACGTCACTTACCCATGCATCGTTAAACCTCTAAAGAATAGAAGAGCATTCTCCTCATTACTAGACCAGCTGTTGCACATCTGTGTTATTGGTTATGATGGTCAAAAAAAAACAGTTCATAGTTTCTATGACATTTACTCAGCACCGCTACACTCTAGAAGCACTTGACTTCACAACATCATTCTGAATTGCCTACCAGAAAAAGTATTTCTGTTCCTGTAGTTACAGCCTGAAAGGAGCTTACAAGTATGACATATTTCTGACCACCAGTAATTTACAGGACAAATTATGAATTTCCTGGCAGAAAGATTATCCTGAAATGGATTTTTTTGATAACTACTTGTAGAAACAGTTCATGATCCAGATTATATGTTTAGTTATGATCTGACCATAGGCTACATTATTTTATAAATTTATCTTACTATACTAGGGCAATACTGAATCCCTTTGCGTATAAACATTCCTTATGCTATAGAAGTTTTGCTACTTTCTACTTGAATTTGGGGGTTCCCTTAAATATTGCCCTAAATTTATGATACAGATTGTTTTTGCATGAAGCATATATGACCATTACATTTGTATGCAGTCTGACATTTGGTTAGCACTTTATTACACTTATCTGCACTTTGAATCCTTCATATTTCGTACATTTTTGTAGTGTTTGTATGTGATGAATCCTTCATATTTCGTACATTTTTGTAGTGTTTGTTTGTGATGAATCCTTCATATTTCGTACATTTTTGTAGTGAAAAATTAAATTGGATTTTAATCTTCCAGGGAATTCATGGAAAGAAATAACTTGTACCCACGAACTTCAGAACGTACACCTACAAGTGGTAAGTTCTCTTGTTAGTATTAGTATTGCTGAGTGATAATTGACATTCTTATTGCTGGCGATTGTCTTATGCAACAGGTCTTGTTATTCCAGCTTTATACTCTTGTTAAGGGAGAGATGCATACCAAGGCCCAGTTGTTCAAAGCCTCGTTAGCTTAACGAGCTCGTTAAGGGTCATTTCGTTAACTGTTTTAGCGGATTCAATACACAATATTCTGATATTTTTTGCTGAAAAAATGTGAGTAGCTTTTGCACTGCAAAAGCTACTCACATTTTTTCAGCAAAAAATTTCACCATATTTGCGTATCACTCAATGTAAATTTTAACGAAACGTTAACTAACGATGTCGTTAGTTTTGAACAACTGGGCCCAAGTGAATAATTATTCTTATTTATCCATGAAAACATGTTGTAGGTACTCATTAGAAGTGCCACAGCCAGGCATTTCTAATGAGTACTCACAGCATACTTTTTGATGGAGATAGGAATTTTTCAGTACTTTTGTATTTGAAAAAAAATCTTACCTGGAGCTATGAGACTCATTTCAGCATCTGCCAGTGTTATCTAGTCTGATATAAACTATACAGCTTATCTTTAGACTAAGATTGTTACATACATACCAGTCCTGGTCTGAAAATCAAATGTCCATGTTTGATTATGCCTTCCCCAAAGTCTGACCACAGACAGGGAGGACTTAGTTTATCACAGTCACTATTTTTCACTCAGTTTTTATATCAAGGCTGGTTCTGAAACTTGTACCTTTTTCACCAAGGCTGGTTCTGAAACTTGTATGTTTTTGACATGGTATCTTTTATATGTTTCATATTTCTCCACAAAAACACACTTCAGGACATTGATTAGCTAGTTGATTCCAGCGAGTACACAAGATGTTTTCCTGGAGAAAGTATGAAACATATTTAGATACATTCTTCTCCAGCGCTATGTTTTGCGGGTGGTTGGGTGGTGCGAAGGTGTCGTATATCTTACATCAACGGGCGTCCAACTTATATTGGCTTACAATTGGGCAAGGCCTGCTATCCTTGTAGCAGGTAAGGGTAGAGAGGGAATGTTTTTATTTCTTCTGTTTCTAAACTTTCATTCCTGTTCCTCTTTCTTCCCTGTCCCCCTCTTTCATCTCCTCTACTATCTCTTTTTTCCCTTTTTCTGGGAGACAACACAAAATGACCCACAAGAGTTGACGTGTCATTAAACCCCAACACAATCAATGTTACATTATATGAAGCCTGACAGGGGAAATACCCATATTTCATAGAAGTAGCAAACCCCATGCTAGTTGGTACATTTGTGCAGACTACCAGGTTCTCACCTGCTCACCTTCTTAATGGTTAAACAGTGAAGATACTCACCAGATAACAAAAGTCAGCTTGTGCATCTTAAAGCCCCATTCAGAATCTTAACAGATGGCATTCAATTTTTCTCTTTTTCAGAAGAAATAAAGTTTGCAGACTATTCACATGAAATGCCAAGCCTTATTTTCTCAGAAAATGATAAAGCAAAGTATTTTAAACTGTCATACTGGAACTTTAAGTGTTTAACTCTTTGCATGCTGGGTAATTTTGCATGTTTTTTACGTCGTCTGTGGATTTTTTTTTTAAATTAACTTTTTCAAAAAAATCTTTCAGAATTACCGTCAGAGTGTCAAACAGTTTGGATCCAGATCAAGCCCGACATTTTGTCGAGCCTGATCTGGGTCTAAACTGTTTGCAAAGATTATCAGCAGACGACAAAAGTAGCTACTAGTGGGGAAAGAGTTTAATTCTTGTATGTTGCGATGGAATATGTTTTTGCACACTTCAACTGGTACTTAATTTGCTGTATTTCAGGTGAGCTTGGAGCAAGTCGGACCTCAGATACAGAGTATAGACCCGGTTTGAGTGCAGGTATTAGTGGAGCTGGGTATTTGGAGGATGGAAGGAGTGTCACTAGTAGTTTACAGTCTAGTAATGTAGCGGCCATAACACAAGCTCTCACAGATCAGGCACAAAACAGGGAACAAAGGTAGGAATTAGCTTTATCATTTGTTTTTTACTGAAATAGGTATTCAAAGAATTCTGTGGTTTTGCATAGCAGTCAAATATTGAGTAATCTATACAAAGACGATTTGCCAGGAACAAATGCTGAAACAGAGCTAAGCCAAGAATGCTGAGCTTGCCTTACACTTACATCTTGACATGAAAACCCTGTCTTTGAGCATATGCAAACTACTTCCTCAACACAGACTGCATAGCGTTCTCTGAGCGCAAGAAGTCAATAAGTTACAATAACTCCATTAAAATGTACGAGTTATATTTTTTTGCACTGAGGTGACGACATGCTCTGACTGGTTGTTTACATTCACTGTTCAACAAGTCATGTTGAAAAGCTAACATTCCCTGAATGGATCTAGGAATACACAGTTTGCTTATACCCATTGTTGGGGTTTTATTTGGCTCATATGTAATACAAGCATAACAGATCTTCGGCAAATATCCTTTCAAGGAGTACCACTACCAGGCAGGAATTATTTTTGGGTGAGATTTTGAGAGATTTGTTAATTTTTGGGCCAGAAATCTCATAAAATTAGCTAAATGGGAGGAAAAATCTCAGCTAAGGATTTTGCTAAAATTTTCACTGAAATTTCAGAATTTCTCGTCAGTTTTGGCTGAATGAGGTATTTTCTCACACAATATTTGTAGCCAAAATTATCCCTGCTAAGTCACGTATTATGGTTTCAAGTATGTCTTGTCTGCCAAGTGTAATACATGTACTTATTTTTCAGGGAGTCAGACGATCCAAATGAACTGTCATTGTTTGAAACCTTGAGAGAAACCATATACTCAGAAGTGGCCACTCTAATTTCACAGAATGAGAACCGACCTCACTACCTGATAGAGTTATTCAAAGAGCTACAGTTACTGACAACAGACTATCTCAGACAGAGGGTCCTCTATGATATCAAAGATGTTGTTTCGAAATATCTTGTGGATGAGAATACTGATTCTGTTTCTGCTGTAAGTTCTTCTATGCATAAATACAAAGCCCTAGACAATTGCTTTTTCAACCAAAAAGTATTTATAGTTTTCTTATTTCTGCATGAATCCATATGTTAAGGCACTCTTTAGAAGCTCATATATTTTCATGAAGAAATAAGAAAAACATTTAATTAGATAACCCTCTTGATATAGCTCCAGATAAATAGACTCCATCATTGATGTTCAGTGGGAACAGGAAAATCCCAGCTTGGAGGGTCCAACGTTCCAGTGGGAAATGAGGCTTCCCACTGGAGTGGTGGATCCGAGGGTACGCATTTTCCTGTCATCATTGAAAATCAGTGATGGATTCTTTTTCTCACATGCCATCAAGAAAACAGTGCCCTCTTTTCTTGTTTCTCACAGGGAAATGCCTGAACAAAATGGCGAAAATAAAAAGTTCAACAAAACCAACTAATTTTGTAACCAAAAATATTCCTTTTGTTTAAACTAAGATGATGCATACTCACACTTTGTATTTTTATTCACAAATAGTTATAAGCATTTGAAAATTTGAATTGCCGTTTCACAACCTAAAGCCGCAAACTTAGAAACCCAACGTCATCCAATTATAATTTGGTATGTCATGATAGGCATGATAGGGCACTGATATGGGATCAGTTTTGACAATGAAACCCATGGATTTGACCCCATTTGCATGGGTATGTGAGAAAAGGTGATAATTGTGGTGGTGGTGGTTTGGATATTTTTTGTTATTTTTGTGCAAAAACACATCTTGTGGCTGCTTAATGAAATCCAGATAAGACCTCATGCATAGGCTGGTCATGGATTTGGCTATTTATCCCTTGCTTTTTGATGAGTTTTCCTATGTTCTGGCTCATACATAGTTGCCGGATTCAGAGGCTAAATTGATCTGCCTTTAGCTTTTTATTTTGCCTATTATGTATATATTTTGTTTTTAGAATAGTTCAGTACATGCATGTTTATATGAGTGTTTTTGTATGAAAAGTGAGCTTACCTATGTCATGTCCAATCCAAATAAGGAAGGCAAAAAAATCCATGCAATCTGGTGTTTGTTGTTTGCTGTTAATAGATTCTGTGCAAACATTGAAGACCCTGGCAGATCTAATACAGATGCATAGTCTAGTAAGGGTCTTCTCCGCTTTTATATGGCTATAATGATTCTGTTCGTCTCACAGCCCCCACCACCATGGATGAACACAGCTATGGGTACATTCAATGCATCCGAGTTGACACCTAGTGAAAGTTTGGTCACTTCAGATGATGAGGAAGTCAAGGTAATTGATAACTCAACACCTTACCTAGATATAACACCAGGTCCCAGTTGTTAAAAGCGTCTTTAGCTTAACGATCTTGTTAAGGGTCATTTCGTTAACTGTTTTAGCAGATTCAATATACAATATTCTGATATTTTTTGCTGAAAAAATGTGAGTAGCTTTTGCACTGCAAAATCTACTCACATTTTTTCAGCAAAAAATTTCAGAATATTTGCATATCACTTGATGTAGATTTTAACGAATCGTTAACTGATGACAATGTTAGCTTTGAACAACTGGGCCCAGATTATCCTATATGTAATTAAACACTCATACCATCACATAGCTCCTGACAAGATGATAATTGAAATGATAATTAACCCATTTATGCCAAATGGACTCTTCTACCGTCACTCTTCGGACAGGTCCATTTCCAGTATAAGGGATGTCTGATTACTTTTTATAGAAATTCCTGTACTTAATGCAAACAGTGTAGACCCTGATCAGATGCCGCATTGTGCGGCATCTGATCTAGGTCTACACTGTTTGCCAATGTCCCTTTTATGGGATGTTAGGCTCAAAGGGGTTAAGAATATGTTTTATTTCTGTACCAAAATTTTTCTTGTGGGTATTCTCTGGTATTGCCTCACCAAGGCTATTCCAGTGAGTACTCACAGGATACATTTTGGTGCCTAAATGACAAAAATGATTGTTTGATTTCTTTATTATCTGGAGCTATGCCATAAATACTCTAAAAAATCAGACAGTTAAAACTGACCTGCATTTACATTTACTGAATTGGTTACTTTTCTACCCCACATTGATGAAGTTAGAAAATTATGTCCATTATTATTGTCTGAAATTTTAGGTCACCATAATAACCCTAAGTATTGGGACAGATAGGCCTTTTCAAACAGTGTAGACCCAGATCAGATGCCCCAGAATGTGGCATCTGATCAGGATCTACCCTGTTTGCCATACATACAGCAATATTTTAGACACATCAAGAGGTAGTAGAATGGGGTATTTCAAATTATAGGACAAATATGGTAAATAGAGAAGGTGTCCCAATACTTAGGCTAAATATGGCACATTTACTGAATTGGTTATTTTTCCACCCCACATTGATGAAGTTAGAAAATTAATATTAATTATTGCTGTCTGAAGTTTTAGATTAGCATGTATGCTTTCATTAAGCCCCATATTTCTATATGTTTGGACAAATACAGGCCCCCTAGGGGAACCTTTAAAACCTTTAAAAACCTTCAGTTTACTTGAAATCATTTAAAACCTTTAATTTAGCTGAAAAACCTATTAAAACCTGTATTTTATTTAGAAAACCTTTATTTTTAGCCATATAGTTGTGCTGTGTTACATTCCAAAAAGAGGATCATTTTAGTTTGCTATCATGTAAATTATTGATGTCTGCCATTGACAAAACTGCAATCTGAGACAGTAGATAATCCAGTTGTGAAGAAAACAGAACTTGAACCGTTGAACTCCTGGCAGTGTATGCCATGATGGCAAGTTTTAACAGCATGGAATCTGGAAATATGGAGAGAAAATTAACCTGATTTTGCTTTTTATTTTGTTGAAAAATTTACCAGAAAAACCTGTATTTGATCAAAAATAGCCTTTATATAAAGGCCTTTATTTTCAAAAGACCCTGCTAGGGAGCCTGCAAACAGTCCTGAGCGAACAGTGTAGACCCAGATCAGACCAATAGAATGCAGCATCTATGCAGGGTCTTCACTGTTTGCCACACTTCCCGCGGTTTTGAGACAGGTCAACAGGTAAATGGAATTGTTCATATTTTAGGACGTGTAGATGTTCCAGTATTTAAGGAGAGTAAGTTATATCTGGGCAAACAGTTTAAACTCGGATCAGGGTCTACACTATTCCAGCAGATTTTAAACATATCAACAGGTAGTAAAATGGACCTGTTAGCTCACCTGAGCTATGCTCAGGTTGAGCTATAGTGAGCACTTTTTGTCCATTGTCTGTCTGTCTGTGCATCCATTAATATTTTCAAACAGTTTCTTCTCTGAAGCCGCTGAGCCAATTTTGCTCAAATTTCATATGGAGCCTCCTTAGGTTGGGTGAACGAAAGATTGCTAAAATGGTCTAAGTCAGTTGACTAAGATGGCCGCCATGCCCATATATGGTAAAGGGCTTTAAAAATCCTCTCCTCCAGAACTGAGGATGCCTTGGGGCTGAATCTTTGCACAAATCATCAGGGATGGGAGGTCTACTAAAGTTGCTAAAATGATGGTCATACATACGTTTGACCGTTTCACGGCGAGGTCAAGTTTGCTTCCCTGTGCATTTGTATGGGCCCCATATATTTGTATGGGAAAAATGTTGAGAATTTCAAATGACCTCCTCTGATGCCTCTGGGCCAGTGTTGTTCAAATTTCAAGTGGAGCCTCCTTGGGGCAGGGGAATGAAAGATTGCTAAAATAGTCTCGGTCCATTGATCAAGATGACCGCCATGCCCATATAGTAAAAACTTTTAAAAATCTTCTCCAGAACTGAATGAGCCCTGGGGCCTAATGTTTGCACAAATCATCTGGGACGGGAGGTCTACCAAAATTGCTAAAATGATGGTCCTATGTTGACATTTGACCTTTTTAGGGCAAGATCAAATTTGCTTCCCCATGCATTTCTATGGGCCCTGTACATTTATATGGGAAAAAATGGTGAGAATTTGTATTTTGGTCATTTCCTCTAAAGACTATGATCCAATTGAGTTGAAACTTGATGAGGAACATCAGGGCATCTAGTAGACACAAAATAGCTAAGACTGAGTCGATCAAAAATGCAAGATGGCTGCCACAGCTCCATCTTGAAAATCAATTTTCGACATCTCTTCCCAAACCTTTGGTCGATTTGAGCCAAAACTTGCTCTGTAGCAACAGGACAACTTCTGGATCAAAATGAGCTAAAAATCGTGTTGATCTGAAATCCAAGATAGGCACCACAGCCCCATCTTGAAAATCTGTTTTAGACATCTTGCAAAACGCAAGGCAAATTAAGTTGAAACTTACAATGTAGCAACAGGTTCACGTGTAGATGGAAAATAGCTAAAATCATGCCTATTAGAAATCCAAAATGGCCGCCATAGCCACCATCTTGAAAATCAATTTTTGATTCCTCCACCCAAACCATTGTACGATTTGAGTTGAAACACACTGTAGCAACAGGATGATCTCTAGATCGAAATAGTTATATTATAAAATTAATGACCCTTGAGACACACACAAAGACAAAAATAGCTGAAGTGTCTAAAATCTACAATATATGATTGAAGTAGCAAAAGCTTTAAGATACAATCAACATTTTATTCTGCGAGGTTTATCTTTCCTTTCCCCTATGCTGTATACATGTATAAAATCATGATCAGAAATCAGTTGGCCAAAATTCACGATCCTACTGTTGAAACGAGATTGAAAGTTTGTTCAAATGGTCACGCTCCATTGACTGTCATGCCAATATATGGTAAAATAATGATAGTAAAAAAAAAACAAAAAACATACTTCTTCAAAATCAAGAACTGCTCAAATAATGACCCTTTCATCAGTTGCAATGAAGGATTGGAAAAATGTTACATAACATCTGCATATCTGCAGTGGCTATTTCACTCAGGTGAGCGAGCCCTGGCCTGTGGGCCTCTTGTTCAGTATTTAGGTTAAGTATAGACAGATGGCCAAGTATTAGGTAAATGATTTGTAATAAGATACCTTAACTCATTTTAATCTGGGGACCCCTCAGAAGGGTAATTGGCAAACAGTTAATACCCAGATCAGATGCCGCAGATTGCGGCATCTGATCAGGGTCTTGACTGTTTGCAAATAGTTTAACCGTTTTTTTTTTTTCTAGTAACATCTAAATCACATGGCTTGATATACCTAAAATGAGTTACCGTAATATACGTAAGTATTGGGACAGGAAAAAATAATTAAATTTCTGGCTGTCCCAATACTTAGAAACACGAAAATTAATTATTTTATTAGGTGTCCCAATACTTACGTCTCGTAGTTGAAAATGGCACCGATTAATGATGAAAATGGGTCATATTTGTGTTCATTGTTTTATGTATTTTCGGACCACTGTCTCGTTAACCTAATCTATTGTTAATATTGAATAAACAGATTAGCACTTATTGTTTTGATTTAAAATCCCCTCGTTTATCTATCATGTGTTGAAAGCGTCCAAGTGAAAAAAAATAATCATATACTGCTTCCCCGCTTTGTTGGTTAATTGCGCATAACCGATACCGCAAATGCGGGGAACAATCTGCCTGTTCTGATGACGTTATTATTGGGGTTCGTCTCAACGATGTTTTGGGGTTCATCTCAACAGTGTTTGAGTATTCCGCATTAAAGCGTTATCGGTAAACAATTCTGTCGAATTTCTTTTTATTATTATTACCGGTATTTATTCATATCTATCATGTGTTGAAAGCGTCCAAGTGAACTTGATAAAAACTACGTTTTTTTTTTTTGTTGTGTTTTTTTTTTTTTTTGTTTTTTTTGTAGAACTTTATTGATGCACTCGAGTTGCAAATTAAAACGTGACGTGTCACGTGACAACCACAAAATGGCGACGCATCCAGACTGATGCAAACGCATGTGCGTTTTTGTTTTTGCAGATTTCTTGAATAAATTTCATATTAATATTCTCAAAGAAAGGTTTTACTTATTTTCTACTTTCTAACCAGCCTGCCGAAGGAAACCCCCTGTTGTATGCTTAGACGTAAAATATTGCGTGACATTGCTTGTAAACAAAACAAAACACAAATGGAGAAAACAGTTTTACCCTGTTAAATAGATCTTTTTTTTTTCACCCAAATGCACTGTCCCAATTCATATGGTACAAAAAATTACTGAAATTTTTAGCGATTTTTGATATGTCCCAATTCTTAGGGTGACGAAAAATAATTATTTTTACGAATTGTAAGGGTGTCCCAATACTTTAGGTGTCCCAATACTTAGGTATATTACGGTAAAATGGGGTAGTGCATGCAATGGCATGTTAGTTTACATACATGTATCTTTGAACTTCGCCAAACTTAATCCATTAACAGCAGCATATTTTATAAACATATACTATTTTCCCTTCCCTCAGATAGTACAGTAATCAGATGGTAGTACAGTAATTGTCCTAAAATTTTGCACATCCATACCTCTTAATAAACCTTCTTTCGTGGAGATTGATCATGAAATATTTTCTACAGTCATTCTCTCCCTTCCACTGATTCAAGAAGGGCAGTTGTCAGTTTCTGGCAAAAGAATGTGCACAATACTGGTTAACCGCTTAGAGGACTAAGCCTGCCCAGTAAACGTGTGGTTGGGTAAATTTACCGCACTCGACATGACCCCATTGGGTTAACTGGGCCGTAAAACCTCAACATAAACAAACCTCTTAATAAGTTACTTTTTTCAATCCAGAAGTATTGATATTTTCCTTATTTCTCCATGAAAACATATGTTGTGGGCACTCATTAGAAATGCCTTGGTGAGGCACTTCTAATGAGTACCCACAATATATGTTTTTGTGGAGAAGTAAGAAAAGTATTTATCTGATACTCTTATCTAGACCTATGAACCCATTTTATCTGGCAGAATGAGATATGCAAACAGTGCATACTGAGATCAGAGTGCTGAAAGAGTGAGCTAATCAGGATATTTACTGTTTGCCGTTTCAACAAGCATTTCTTGAAACAAAGGCATATAAAAAAATGAAAATGGAATAAAGTGTTCAGAATCTTGGGACATTTGCCATAACTGCTTTTAGTCTTTATCACATAACTCCAGATAATGCTTTTTGTTAAAAAAATTTGCAACGATAAAACACTATAAAACTTGTACTTTTATTATTCTTCTATGAAAGTACATCTGATTAGAATCATATGAAACTATTCTGGATGTCTCACTGCTTTACAGTAAATGGCCTAAAATTTCAAACACCAAAGTCAGACAAAATGGCATAGGCAAACAGTGCAGACCCAGATCAGACTGCTCCTTCAGGAGCAGTCTGATCTGGGTGTACACTGTTGCCATTCAACTAAATATTTTAAGAAACAACCTCATAAAAAGCAAAATTTAGGCCAAAAAAAGTATGGAATAAAGTGTTCGAAATTTTAGGACATTTACTGTAATTGGAATCCAAAGCAAAAATCGTGTAGTTAAACAGCCATGTTGTAGCCAAACAAAAATATATGGATTATATAGAAAAATGATTAGATGTATTTTTTATGCCCCCATCATTTTAAGTGGGGAGGGGTGGGGGGTGCATATAATATTACCCATGTCAGTACATACATCCCATCTGTACGTCTGTCTGTCCCATCCATCCCATCAGTACATACAAAAAATTTTTTTTTGTTCAGTATCTTTTGAAAAGATTCATATTTTATACACTGGTATATAATTGTAAAATACAGGTCAGGTTTGATTTAGGATAAAAGTCCACCAATTATTATGGGAGTTATGGCCCTTTTTCAACTTTGAAAAATGGTTTCGGTTTGATATCTTTTGAAAAGATTGGTGTATTTGATTCATATTTTATACACAGGTATATAACCACAGAATATAAGTCAAGTTCGATTTAGGATAAAATCCACCAATTATTATTGGAGTTATGGCCCTTTTTCAACTCCGAAAAATGGTTTCCGTTAGATATCTTTTGAAAAGATCAGTGTATTGGATTCATATTTTGTACACAGGTATATAATCAAAATATAGGTCAAGTTTGATTTAGGGTAAAATCCACCAATTATTACAGGAGTTATGGCCCTTTTTCAACTTCATCATCCTATTGTTGGAGTTATGGCCCATTTTCAATTTCAGTTTTTGAAAAATGCTTGTTTCTGGGTGAAGATGGCCCCTGGGCAGGGACATCTGTGTTGTATTGACACAATTTTAGTTTCTATATAATTTATGCAGTTTAGTTTTGCTGTAACCTTTTTGGGGTCTGTCTTTAAATGTATTATGGCTGAAACTGTGATTTGATGGTTCATGTTATAAAGAGGTTCTTGTGTATCCTGCCTATCTAGGTGTAGTGTAGTAATGCTTTATCTAATACTTAACCCTTGTCATGCTGAATAAATTAAGATGCCACACCGACTTCTAATTCCCAGCCAATAAGATTACTAGATCTAGGTTTTTGATAGAAATTCACATATTTAATGACAAACAGTGCAGATCCAGATCAGTTGGCTTCTGAAGAAGCCAACTGATCTGGATCTACACTGTTTGCCAAGACAGGGCATGTCGTGTTTAGCAAGAGAAGGTTAACTTGCTCGTGTAAATTTGCTTCCATTATATGAGATGAAAGTAAGAAAATGTATCTAAGGTGGACCCAGCCAAGACTTGGATCAACCAGCATATTTATGGTGCTGCTCTGTCTTCATTGTCCAATTTATTATTCTTCTTGAAGAAAGCTTCTGTCATTTGCTATCCACCTAGAACCCAACAAATATTTTGATTAGGCTGTATAGATGCACAGGTTGCTTAGAGTCCTTGCAGGATACTTATATTATAAGGTACATTTTCACTCATTGCTAATTTTCAATACACAACTTTTTAAAATCCTATTGCTGGGATCCAAAGCAAAAAACATGTTAGCTAAAGAATCAAGACGTATCCAAACAATATTATATAGGTTATAAAGAAAATTTACTGTAACTGTTTTTTTTTTTTTTTTTCTTTTTTTGTTTTTTTTTACGAGAGTAGTTCAATAAGTTCATAGAACTCGGTATTTTTCTATACAATTCAAGATTTCTTTTTTCATTTTTGTGCAGTGTTAACCTTTGTCAGTTGAATGATAACAGCCTTTCAGTCAACATATACATTTTTTGCTCTTATTTTTTGTTTGAAAACCTATACCCGTAGGCAAAAATGGAAAGTCAGAAGATTGAGTTCAGAGCAGTCATAAAGTTCCTCACTAAGGAGGGTGCAAAGGCAAAAGAAATCCATCGGCGCATGCCTGATATGTATGGTGATAGTAGCCCAAAGTATTCCACAGTGGCAAAGTGGTCAGCAGAATTTAAACGTGGGCGAGACTCCTTAGAAGATGACCTAAGGCCAGGTAGTTCTGCTGATGTCATCAGCCAGGAGATGATCGACCGTGTTGAGACACTTGTGCTAAACAATCGCCGAATCAAAATTGCTGAACCTGCTTCAGAATGTGGTATTTCTAATGGAAGTGTTTACACTATAATTCATGAACATTTAGGCATGTCAAAAATATCTGCCAGGTGGGTACCCAGAAACCTGAACATGCAAGATCATCAGCAAAGGGTGGAGTCAAGTCAAGAACTTCTGGAAGTGTACAATGCCAATCCAGAAGACTTTCACACTCGTCTTGTAACAGGAGATGAAACTTGGCTTCACCACTGGGACCCAGATACTAAAAAAGAGTACATGCAATGGAAGCACTCTGGCTTACCCCCACCTCAGAAATTTCGTACCCAACCATCAGCCAGCAAGTTAATGGCCACGGTGTTTTGGGACTCCAAAGGGATTATATTGATAGATTACAAGCCTGCTGGTACTTCAATTACAGGAGAATACTTTGCCAATGTCATTAAACAATTAAGGGTTGCTATTAAAGAAAACAAAGGGGAAAGCTAGCTGCTGGTGTCCTTCTTTTGCATGATAATGCCCCTGTGCACAAGTCCAGACTTGGCCCCAAGTGATTATTATCTGTTTCGAAATTTGAAGACCCACTTGCGTGGAACGAGATTTCGGGACGATGATGAGCTCAAGGCTGCTACAGAGGCTTGGTTTGAGGACCAAATAGACGACTTTTATTTCAAAGGCATAGACTGCTTAAAAGAAAAGTGGGCCAAATGCATTGAAGTAAAGGGGGATTATATTGAAAAATAATGTTGAAACCATTTTCCAATCTGTGAGTTAAACCCCGAGTTCTACGAACTTATTGAACTCCCCTTGTAATATGTATAATTTATGCATTTTTGATGGATACGACATTTTGGAAGCTTGTCTTTAAACTGTGTTATCTGTCATGCATGTTATTAAGAGACTCCTGTGTATATTAACCTGTTTGCTGTGCTTCACTAACCTCTGTCTCTCTCTCTCTGGTGGCCCCTTGGTCACATTGCAGTATTTGTTACAGACCAAACTAAAGGAGAAAGCCTTGGCAAGTGAGAAGCGGAAGGCACTGTTACGAACTGGGTCACTCAAGAATGATGAGTTCGACTATCAAGAAGTTCCGGAGATCTCGAGCTCTATCTCTACACCGTCTAATTCTTACTGGGATTCTCCCTTTGCACAGGACTCACTGGGAGAAACTGTTATACATTTAGACAAAGTGAGCATCACCTTGCCTTCTAATTGTATTTCATCCACATGTGATTTGCAATAAAAAGAATGTGTCCTTATGTCACGCTTGGGCATTGACAGAATGGATTATGGCTTTGCCTGCACATTCATGCAGTCTGATCAGAACCTTCATTGCTCACTGATGATATTACTAGATATTGTAGAATATATTGATACAAACAAAGAAGTTCTGAAGGCTCTGATCCTACTGCAGGCTGATCTGGGTGGTCAGTGTTTGCATATGGCTTAAGGGCACATTTATTGATTTGCACATAATTTGCTCACATGAGCATGAAGTGCTCAAGGTAAGCTATTGTGATCGGTCAGTTTCCGTTGTCCATCGTCGTGCGTCATCCATTGCCCGGCATCAACAATTTGCTTTAAAATCCTACTCCTCCTACACCCCTGGATCACTTGACTCTAAACTTGGTAGGAAGCATTGCAGATCAAAAATAGCTAAAATCGTTCCATTGGAGATTCAAGATGGATGCCATGGTGGCCATCTTGAAAATCAATTTTTCGCTTCTTCTTCTGAACTGGAAGGCGAATTGACTCGAAACTTGCTAGGAAGTATCGGGTTGACTTATAGGTCAAAAATAGCTAAAATCTTTCTGATCAGAAATCCTAGATGTCTGCCATGGCAGCCATCTTTGAAAATCTATTTTTCACTTCTTCTCCTGAATCGAAAGGCTTATTGACTTAAAACTTGGTAGGACGTATCAGGGTGACAGATAGATCAAAAATAGCTAAATTCGTTCCGATTGGAAACCCAAGATGGCCACCATCTTGAAAATCTATTTTTTGCTTCTTTTGAACCAAAAGGCCAATTGAATTGAAACTCGGTAGGAAGCATCGGGGTGACTTATATTTCAAAAAAAGCTAAATTCCTTCTGATCAGAAATCCAAGATGGCCGCCATGGTGGCCATCTTGAAAATCTATTTTTTGCTGCTGCTTCTAAACTAAGAGGCTAACTGACTTGAAATTTGTAAGGAAGCATCAGGGTGACTTGTAGATAAAATATAGCTAAAATCTTTCCTATCGAAAATCCAAGATGGCTGCTATGGCGACCATCTTGAAAATGTAGTTTTCATTCCTTCGCCTGAACAGAAAGGCAATTTGACTTGAAATTGGTAGGAAGCATCGCGGTGACATGTACATCAAAAAAAGCTAGATTTGTTCCAATCTGAAATCCAAGATGGCTGTCACAGCGTCCACTTTGAAAATCTTACATCAAAAAAAGCTAAAATTGTTCCGATAGGAAATCCAAGATGGCTGCCACAGAGGCCACCTTGATAATCTGTTTTTTCGCTTTTTCTCCTGAACCATCAGTGTGACTTGTAGATCAAAAATAGCTAAAATAGTTCCGATCAGAAGTCCAAGGTGGCCGCCATGGCTGCCATCTTGAAAATATATTTTTTGCTTCTTCTGAAATGAAAGACCAGTTGTCTGGAAACTTGATAGGAAGCATCGGGGTGACTAGTAGATCAAAATAGCTAAAATTATTCTGATCAGAAATCCAAGATGGCTACCGTGGTTGCCATCTTGAAAATCTATTTTTCGCTTCTCCTCCTGAACTGAAAGGCCAAGTGACTCCAAACTTGGTAGGAAGCATCAGAGTGACATGGCTGCTATCTTGGAAATCTATTTTGCACTTCTTCTCCTGAACCAAAAGCCCAATTTATCTGGTAATTAGGTGAGCGATACAGGGCCATTTTTACCCTCTTGTTTGTAAATAGTGCATCTTTAAGGATCAAGCTAGAATTTTTTGAAAGGAGATTGGGCAACCTTTTTTTTTTATTCAGTATATTTTTCATTTGTCAACTTTGCGTAGAAACTTGAATAAGAGGTTGTTTTTTTTTTTTGTTTTTTTTTTTTGTTTTTTTTTTTTTTGGTCAACACTGCATCTTTTTTCTTATTTTTTGTTTGTTTTTTTTTTTCTACAAAACTTGTGGTATCTTACAGAGGCATATGATGTTGCGATTACTCATTAGAAATGCATTGCTTGGGTATTTCTAATGAGTATCATATGTCTTTGCAGAGAAATAAGAAAAAAAAAAACAATAATATCCCTAAATATTGGGACAGACAGGCCTGAACAAACTGTAGACACAGATCAGACACCGCAAAATGTGGCATCTGATTAGGGTCTACACAGTTTACTACTCATCCAGCACTATTTTAGACAAATCAGCAGTAGTAAAATTTTAGGACAAGTATGGTAAGGAGTTTAGGTGTCCCAATACTTGGGTTAAATACGGTATGCATGGATACTCTGCTTATCTGGAGTTCTGATATTACCACAGGTGTGCAAGGAGAAGTAAGAAATATCAGCACTTTCTTTCATACTAAAAGACTTCTAGTATAACTGTAGATAAGATAGCCAGAATATTTTGATATTTTCTAATTTCTCCATGAAAACATATGTTGTAGGTATTCTTAGAAGCATATCAGCTAGGCATGTCTAATGAAATTCCACTGGTTATGCTTTCATGGAGAAATAAAACTAAATATTTGTCTGGATACCCGTCCTATTTTGAGCTCTGTAATCCAGGGAGACAATTTATACTCAAAAAGCTTTCCACCTCACCACCCAGCTTGATCCCTCAATATGTATTTACACTTTTAATACTATAGAGAACAGTAGATTTTATAAGCATGAGTCTTCTTCTCTTGCATGATTCTCTTATAACCGCACTTGTACATGTAGTATTGTTTGTTTGTAGTTTAACAGTCTAATTATTAAAAGGAAATACAGATTCACAAGAGACGACTCTGTCAGGTTTGTTTTGACACCTTCCGAAAAGGGGTCTACTCTAAAAGGAAAGAATTTGCTCCCCTTAGGAGCAAATTCTTTCCTTTTAGAGTAGACCCCTTTTCAGAAGGGACTTGGTTTGCAAGAAAGCAAACAGGAAGTCACAAAAGTTGTCTCCCTGTATTCAAAATTGCAAGAAATTCTACCAAGAGCATCCTGTCCCCTTAAACTGTGTCACTCATGTTGCAATTGGAGACATGTCAGGGAAAAATTTTCAGCACATAGACTTGTCCAAGGGAAGTCTTGTCAAAGAAAAGAATACAAAGACAGAAAGAATATGAATGAAAACTGTAGATTGTAAGTTGAGCTCTAAATGGTTTATAGATTGTCAGGGTAGATTGCTAAGTTTTTCCTTTCCAGACCCTACAGCGTATGCGTGATTATGAGAAAAAGCTAGCAGATAAAGACAAGAAAGTAAAGAATATGACATCAGAGACTAGAGAGACAGCTGGATCAAATAACGATAGATGTAGCAGCTCTGCCATGGACCAGGGTAGTGAAGCCTCGGCTACATCAGATGTGCCAGTAAGTGTATTTCTGTATTTACCCTAAATATTTGGTCTTTGTAGCTTCTTACCATACTTGTCTTAAAATTTGAACAAGTCCATTTTGTCGTGACTGCTTTAGCAAGCAGCTTGGACATAGGGATCATTTTCCAGTGGTGGCGTTGGCTTCAACAATGTTAAAAGTCTGTGTGTTAAGCTCAGTTTCTCAAACACCAAGGCTTCTAGGCTGATGTAAGTTCATACATACATATGCCATGATGCACCCCGCCCACTGCCATGAACCATTACTGACTGACTTACTTTTCACACTTGGCTGAGCAATGTTTGGTCTGTGCATTTAGATCTGTAGCAGTTGTGACATAGCCATTTGGCAAATTTCTTGTAATACCTGTGGATGTGTTCAAAAGCTGAAGGATGAGTTTTTTTGCAAACAGTGTAGATACTGACTAGATGCTGCAGCTTGTGGTATCTGATCTGGGTCTACTTTGTTTGCTTGGATCTATCTGTCCAAATACTTAGAGTAAATACAATGTATGTGATGTGCAATGGGAGAAAATGGCCCTGATGCCATATTCTAGCAGAGAGGACTGCCTGCTAAGCTGTTTATGCTGATCTTGGCCTTTCCCGCATTGGCAGCATAAATACATGTAATGACCTGAAACATGGTAGAAAGTGTAAAATGCTGTAAGCTATAAAATGCAGTTTGATAGCCTAGACCAACTTAGAGAGACAATTTGCAGGAAATGTCAAATCTTATGCTGCAGAAAATTAAAACAATATTAAATATTACCATTTAGTAATTTGTTGCATTTTTGCGGAAAGTGCTAAAGGTTAAATTCAGCTTCTTATAAAAAACTTCTCCACTAACTGTATTCATTAATACTGCCCTTACTGTTCATTTAAAAGTTTGGCTTCAGCAGACTTGTTAAGGAGTAGTGGATAACGATTATGAGATATTTTTTCTCTTTTCTCCAGAAAAATATTGTACACACTCATTAGAATGCCTTGCTTGAATGTGCTTTTAATGGGTAGCCACAATATGTTTTGATGAAAAACTAGAGAAAGTTATCGCGGAGTTATTATTGGATGCTTCTCTCAACAAATCTACTGGGGCTTGTTTTCATACATAATGATTCAAGAAAGTTCTTATGTTATAGACAAGCACTGAAGGGGTTTTATGTTATAGACAAGCACTGAAGGGGTTGAGGCACCCAATTTCCCATGCAGTCCTAGCAGGATCTTTGCTAATTGTTTAGAATATGAATCAAAGGCTTTGTGTACATGCAGCCCATTCTCCAGCTTTGCTGTTACCGTATGATAAAAGGCCTTATTTGTTATTTGTTTGTTATGTGTTTGTATTTTTGTGGCTAAGCTGAATAGTCTGCCCCTAAAGCTTCATTAGTTTGCATTTTAGCTGTCTGGATCAGTGATATTTGCATTATTTGAAAGAAGCAACTTTTTGTACCCTAAATGATTATTATAGGCACAGATCTGGTGGTGCAGTTTGATCAGGGTCTGCACTGTTTGCGGAGTACTTCCAGACATACAGTTGAGTGGTCCAATAGACTTGTTTGGTATTTGGGATAAGTATAGCTAAGAACTAAGTGTTTAAGTATGAATAATCTGTGTGATTACAATACATAGCAGATCATTTGCTATGAAATTGAAAACCAACAGATGTGGATATCCTTTCATGACTATTTTTTAATAGCAAAAATATGTTTTTGTGTTCCAGCATTTTACCACTATTTCAGAATGATTGAAAAAATAATGTCATACTGAAACAGCTGAAATGCTTTGATCAAATAAAAACTAAGTCTGCTGTTCCATTGTTGGTAGTTTGTTCTCTCTTATGCCTGCTTAAGAGATGATCTATTAGAATACCTTTTTTCCAGTCCAATTTCTCCTTATACTTACAGTACCCCAGGATTGATACTCAGCAGCTGGACCAACAGATCAAGTCAATCATGACAGAAGTAATCCCGGTGATCAAGGAACATATGGACAACATGTGCTCCCCGCAGCTCCTCGCCTACATTAAACGTTTGGTCCTCTCTCTTACCAGACAGTATGACAGTGGGCAGGAATTCGCCAGATTTTTCCATAGGCAGCTGGGATCTATCCTACAGGATACTCTCGCAAAATATGAGGGCAGAAAGTAAGCAGTAGTTCTACTATCTACATTTATATTGAGCATAATGGCTGGAAACATATAGCTCATGGAAAGACATGTTTTCCAACAGAAAATGTTACACTTTTCCGCAAAAAGACATGAGCCTTTCGAAATAGAAAACCACCTTTTGACATATGCAACCAGCTTAGACCCAGATCAGCCTGCACTTTCATGCAGTCTGATCAGATTCTATGCTGTTTTTCAGTAGAATGTTCAGTCCATAGATTATGTTAGATACCAGCATAACTTGCATATCAGTGAGAGCATAAGGTCATTTTCCATTTAAAGAGGATCATATGTTATGAGAATTCACTGTAAATCACCTTGGTAAGGCAATTCCATGGAATATCCCCAAGTTTCTTTGTAGAAGTAAGAAATTATTTATCTGGATAATCCTCTTGGCTACAGCTATGAACAGGGTTTTTCAGTATTAAAATGTTAACATGAGGACAAAGCTCGGAATTGATAGTATTGTACAAGATATGGATGGGAAAAATATTTGTCTAAAACAATGGTGTAACATATCTCTAGAAATAAAGGTGGTAACCAGATAAACTTAGATAAACATTTCTTTTTATCTCCATGAAACTATATATTGTAGGTACCGTATTTACCCTAAGTATTTGGAAACCATACTTGTTCTAAAATTTGAACAAGTACAATTTACTACCCAATGTTGTGTCTAAAAATTGCTGGATGAGTGGCAAACAGTGTAGACCCTGATGGGATGCAGCGATCTGCAGCTTCTCATCTGGGTCTACGCTGTTTGCTCAGGCATGTCTGTCCAAATACATACAGTAAATATGGTACTCATCAGAAGGACCTTGGCAAGACGCCTCTTTCTGATGAGTCCCTACACATTTCTATTGAGCAATAAAATATCCCAATACTTTTTGTTTAGAAAAAGATACACACAAAAAAAAAAAAAAGTTAAAAAAACAAACAAAAAAACCCACACCTTATCTAGATATAAGATGTAAGTAATGAACAGTAAGGACCCTGACCAGACTTGCATCTGTGAATCCAGTTGTTGGTTTGGGCCTTTAATGTTTTCTGATTGTCTAAATGGACATTATTTATCTTTTTCCTCAGGATGAGAGAGTGTGGAGAAGACTTGCTTGTTGATATGTCTGAGGTGCTGTTCAATGAGCTGGCATTTTTTCGACTCATGCAGGATTTAGATGATCCATTGATTACAGAGAAAATGCAGCAGGCACAATTTGGATCAGATGAGGAGGTGGGTACAGAGTGAAACTACCATCAGTTGTAGGCAGACTCATAATGCTGTTCATTGTAAAGCTATTTTAGATATATGGTAAATGTCCTAAAACTTCGAACACTTTATTCATTATTCTTTTGGCCCCTTCAGGAGTAGTCTGATATCGGTCTGCAGTGTTTGCATATGCCAGTTTATCAGAAACTTTAGTGACATTTACTGTAGCATTATAAAGCCATGTCTACCAAATGCTTACATGTATTTATTAATTCTCTAGTATTTCTATACATTTTACATAATTCTGGAGAAGAGACAATGGTATCCAAATAAATTAAATTCTCTGTGAAAACATGTTTTGGTACTCTTCAGAAGCATTTCTGTGGAATGCTTCTGATCAGTACTCACAAGAAGTTTTCATGGAAAAATAAAAAAAAAAAAAAAAAACTTTTTGGTTTGAAAAAAATGCTATATCTATATTTTTGTCTCATAACATTTCCCACTTTTAAAACTATGCCATTTCATGGCATTAACGCTTAAATGTTGACTTGAGAAAAAGGTCTTCAGAATAGAGGTAGACAGCAAAGCCCAGAATCAGCCAGCACATTCACGCTGTCTAATTAGGATCATTGCAGTCTTCTTACAGTAAATTCCTGTATTTGATGCAAACAGTGTAGGCCCTGATCAGCTGCTGCGATCTTGGCATCTGATCTGGGTGTACACTGTTTGCCAGTGTCCCTTTTATAGGGCACTAGGCACAAATGGGTTAACCCATTTTAGACTGAATAAACTCCACCTGCACTATAGGAAGTCGAATTCCAGTTTTAGACATGTCCGGCTATGTGATTTAGATATTCCTAGGAAAATGGCTAAACTATTTGCAAACAGTGTAGACCTTGATCAGATGCCGCAAAATCTTATCTGAGTCTGCACTGTTCGCCAAATACCCTTTAGGGGTCTCCAAAATAAAATCAGTTAACACATGCCTTGAAGGCCATTTTGCTCATATCTTAGGTGCTCTTAGCTCCACAATACAATTCTATTTTTTTACCCATAGTTTCAGATACTGATAAGGCACATTTTCTATCTGAAAATGAGTGATATTTTCTTATTTCTCAACAAAAAAATATGTTGTAGGTTTTCATTAGAAGTGCCGCAGTGAGGCACTTCTAATGAGTACCCACAACATGTTTTTGTGGAGAAATAAAAAAAAAAATATGTGGTTATCCCATCTTACCTGCAGCTATGCTTACCAGTCAAATTGCTGTCCACATAGAGAACCATTGGATACTGCTGAGTACGGTAAATGTCCTAAAATTTCGAACACCAAAGTTTCCTTCAGGAGCAGTCTGATCAGGGTCTACACTGTTTGCCATTCCACTAAGTAGTTTAAGAAACAAGCAAAATTTAGGCAAAAATAGTATGGTATATTAAAAGTGTTCGAAATTTTAGGACATATATTGTGACTGTATAGCAAAGGCCTTTATCAGATTTTGCAGCTTTGATCTAGATCTTTTCTGTTTGCATATTCTTCAAAGACATTTTGTGACTTGCATTTTGTATAAAAGATGTTCCAAATCTGTTAATTGTTTGTCTCAGAATGCCGACCAGTCGGATGAAGAGTCAGATACAACAGAAAGTTCCACAGCTAATGCCACCAATAATGAAGCCATAAATGAAGATGCAGCTGATGTGACCCAGACAGAAGAGGAAGAGCTTGGAAAGGTAAAAGCCAGTAGTAGTCAGCAGTGTTTTCTTATGGTTTTTTTTTTGTTGTTGTTGTTTTCCATATTTATATGTATAGTTCCTGGACAGAAGTAAAATTTGGTTTATGTCATCAGATACTTTTATAACGTTATTTAACATTGTTTCGCCATTACGCGACGTTGCGGGCGTTACAACGACAGCGTGGTGACGTACGTAACGTCGGTTGCTTAGGGATTATAGTAGTAAAAAAGAAGAAGCAGCGGTTTTATCGTAGGAACCAAGGCATTGTATTTTCGCTAATAAACTGGAATATCGCAGTTGGCGGTGTAATTTTGTTGTGTTTTTCCATAATCGGGAAAGTCTGCGCAACAAAATATTGGTAGCAGAGCGAGGTTAAAGACTTTAATCGAAAACAATTGCAGAAACAGAGACAAAATGGCGTCGGACAACAGAGTCAACTCAAACAATCAGGTAGAAAATGTTAACTACATCGGGATATCGAATGATGCAGAAATGGAAACATCACTGAAGAGAGAAAAGGCTCGGGAAAAATCAGATTTCACGCGCTCTCGGAACAAGCTGCTGTTTTTGATAGAAAAACAGGAATTACCCAGCCGCGGGGAGATAGAGGATGCGTGTAGTAGAATGGACAATGCCATGGACCGCTATGGAAGCAATGGCATCCTTATCAGAACTTTACATGAAAACGAAAGATACGGCTAATAGCAATAAGGTTGTTCTTGAAATGGAGAAGATTGAGGAGGAATTCACCACAGCATATATGGCAGCAAGGCGATGTCTTGAGTCGCAAAAACAACAGTCTAGTGAGACATCAGAAACACTAACAATAGACTTACTAAATAGAATGGACATAGCCGATCAGTCAGACAGAGTTACGGAGGAACGGCAAAGTGCATCGCAAGAAAGAAGTATGGAGAGGCACTCTGGGGCATCGTTAGATGAGACATCTGAGAAGGTAGGACTTGTTAATTATAGTGACATCCGCAATTCTAAGGCACTTAAAACGAACATAACAACGACCTGTCCTACTACTGAAACAAAAGACAATGCATTTGTGTATGAAACGGATCAACAGCCAGTAAACAATGGAATGCCGAATAAATTCGCATGTGACATTGCGATGCCAAACCACCAGGGCATAGTTAATGAAAGCAGAATGAATGCCAAGGCTGTACCATTCGAGCCGACAGCAAGCAACATAGCACCTTCAATCGGACAGGATTTGTGGAGACAATTGAAACGAGTGCAAATACCTGTTTTCACCGGAGACAAGCGCCAATACCAAAGTTGGAAAGCTGCGTTCCTTGCATGTATTGACAGCGCGCCGGCTACGGGCGAGTACAAGCTTTTGCAGCTACGTCAGTATTTGTCCGGAGAAGCTCTGAAGGTAATTGACAGTCTCGGACACTCTGCTGCAGCTTATGAAGCTGCAAAAGATCGTCTGGAGCGGAAGTTCGGAGGCAAACGTCGGCAAATAGCGCTATACCTAGAAGAGTTGGAACAGTTCCAACAGATCAGACCGGGGAATGCATGCGATATAGAAGAGTTCGCTGATTTGCTGGATATCGCCATGATTAATCTACAAGAGGCAGGGCAACATTATGAGTTAGGGAACGGATCGCTTTATACCAAGTTGCAACGCAAAATTCCTCAAGCGATGCTAGCGTGCTATCATCGCTGGATCTTTGAAAATCACAAGGAAGAGTCGGTTATAGCCCTAAGAACATGGATATTGTAGGAAGCGGAATTCCAGACAATAGCCGCAGAGACGACGCGGGGTCTGACAGGAAAGTTTGCTGATACATCAACTCGACATGCACCTAGGTACGGAAATCAGCGGACATTCTTCGGTGAAACAAGAGACGCCCGTAAATCGCAAAATATACCTTGTCTGGAATGCGGAAAGCAACACGGCATCTGGAACTGTACAGAATTTATAAAAAGAAGCGTGGCAGATCGATGGAACGCAGCAAAATGACTGCATCTGTGCTATCGATGTTTGGCACAAGGACATCAAGGAAAAGCGTGCCCGCGCAGTCGACCATGCGGGCAAGACGGGTGCATCGACTTGCATCACAGACTGCTGCATAAACCAGTAGTCATCAAACAAAAGCCGCTTTCGCTGGATAAATCTGACTTAAAACGCATCGGGGATCAAGATATAAACAACTCAATAACAGATCGAGACGCTTGCCTCACGGAAGGGAAGCAACAAGCTGAGCAGACAACAATGGTAACTCAGAACCATGCGACAGCAGACTTTATAGGACTTCGGACTGTACCAGTCATTCTCATTAGTGGAGACCGTTCATTAAAAATAACTGCCTTGCTAGATGATGCTAGCACAAGAACCTACCTAAATGCTGACGTCGCAGCTGAGTTAGGACTGCAAGGAAGAACCGAGAAAGTGACTGTAAATGTGCTAAACGGACAAGCTGAAACGTTTGAAACCAAGCCAGTTAGTGTCGACCTGAAGAGCGTAACTGGCAGCGTAAGGATGACCGTTAGCGCATACACGGTCAACAGGGTCACAGGGAATATGCCTGTGGTCGACTGGAACAAGTTCAAAAGACGTTGGCCTCATTTGAGGAACATCGAATTCCCATCTTCGCCAAGAAGACAAATCGTTGACATGTTAATAGGTTTGGATTGTGCAGACCTTCTGTATGCTAAAGAAGAGGTGAGAGGGAGACCAGGGGATCCTATCGCAAGGCTAACTCCTCTGGGTTGGACATGTATTGGCAATACCGGCTCAGATCATCAAAAGGTAATACACACAAATTTTGCCTGCACTTACTTCGTGAAAGATCAGTCTGAAATCGAGGGAATAAATAAGACTTTGAAACAATTTTGGGAAATTGAAGATATCTCTTCTCCTCATGAAACACCAATCATACGCATTGAAGACCAGCTGGCTGTGAAAAAGCTCGAAAATTCGCTGACATATGAAAATCAGATGTACCGTGTCAGCGTACCGTGGAAGACGAATAAGCCGGAACTACCAGATAATTATGAGATGGCACTTAGTAGATTGGAGAATACAGAGAAAAAACTGAAAAGGACACCAGACGTCGCGCATGCATACAGCCATTGCATAGACCAGTATATTAAGAAGGGTTATGTAAGGAGACTCCAACAGCAAGATCGGTCGACCTCAAACTGGTACTTACCTCATTTTCCAGTAATTCGACCTGATAAAAATACGACCAATACAAGAATAGTGTTCGATGCGTCGGCAAAATATGATGGTCAGTCGCTGAACGACGTAATATATCAAGGGCCGAAACTACAGCGGGACTTGTTCGAGGTGCTGCTGCGTTTCAGACGGCTCCCTGTAGCAATAGTGTGCGACATTGCAGAGATGTATCTTCGAATTGGTATTACCCCTGAAGACCAGCCTTTTCACCGTTTCTTATGGAGGGGAATGAACCAAAATCATCAGCCGGATATCTACGAGTTTGATCGGGTTGTTTTCGGAGTTAGCTCCTCTCCCTTCCAAGCTCAGTTTGTGTTACAATACCATGCCAAAAGATTCAAGGACAAATTCCCAATGGCAGCAGAGATCATCCTAAAGGCTACCTATATGGATGATTCAATGGACTCTGTTCTGGACGAAGAAAAGGGAATCGAGCTCCATAGACAATTGTCTCTTTTACTGACAAAAGCTGGCATGCATGCGCGGAAATGGTTGTCTAACTGTTCCAAAGTGCTGAGAGAGATTCCACTCCAAGACCGCAAGGCTGAAGTTGATCTGGACAGAGAAAACCTGCCATGTGCTAAAACATTAGGAGTGTGGTGGCTTGCCGACCAAGATGTGTTCACCTTCAAAGAGAATGCACCAGGTGATATGAAGTATACTAAACGAAATTTCCTGAGAAAGATCGCCACCTTGTTCGACCCCATCGGATTTTTGGCACCATTCACCATCAGGGCAAAAATACTGTTGCAAGAAATGTGGACGGCCGGTCTGGATTGGGATGAAGAAATGGACGAGCCCCTAACCAGCTCAGCTCGAGATTGGTTCAATGAACTCAAAGATTTGACGGCGGTAAGGATACCAAGATGTCTACTTGTAAAAGGCAAACAAATAGATACAGTATCTCTGCATACATTCGTGGATGCATCTGAAGTAGCCTATGGAGCTGTGGTATATGCAAGGTACTACTACGAGGATGGGTCCATCTCGACAAATATAGTTGCTGCAAAGACACGGGTTGCACCAAGTACAGCAACGAGTATACCACGCCTGGAGCTAATGGGTGCAGTGACCGATGTGCGTCTATCAACAAAAATTACGAAAGTCCTGGAGCTCCAAACAAGTCAGTAGATCTTCTTGTCAGACAGTTTAAACGTGTTATGGTGGATACGAGGCCATAGTCGGGACTTCAAACCATTCGTAGCCAATAGGGTCGGTGAGATACAGACATATACCAGTCCAGAGCAGTGGAAATACGTACCGACCAACCTGAATCCAGCGGACATACTCACTAGGGGAATAAAAGCAGCTGAACTGGTCGACTGCGAAAGATGGTGGAGAGGTCCTGGATTCTTACGTCAGTCAGAAACTGCATGGCCGACAAAGAACCTACATGACAGGCATACCGGACATGACGAAATGAAGGGTCCGATTCGGTTAAAGAAAGAAAATTCACGACTTCAGGAGAAAACAGACAATAGCTCGGAGTCCGCGTTTGTTGCTGTCACCAATGAAAGCATGGACTTTCCGTTAAACCCAAGTAATTATTCAAGCTGGCTTCGACTGAAGAGAATTCTAGCATGGATCAATCGTTTTGTGGGCAACTGCAGAAAAGGCAAAGATAATAGAACATCCGGGGAATTGCTTAGAGACGAACTGAAACAAGCCGAAATACAGCTGATCCAATACACACAAGTCACAGAGTTTAGTAAGGAATATAACGCCTTATCTCGTGGGAAACCTTTGCCGTCAGACAGCAAGTTATTAGGACTACATCCAAGGTTAGATGATGATGGACTTATGCGGTCTGATGGACGCCTAAAAAATGCCAAGTTCCTGTCTTATGACGTGCGGCATCCAGTCATACTGCCACACAAAAGCTGGATGACAAAGTTAATTGTCAAAGAATATCATGAAGAGGGGAATCATGCTACAGGAACAAATCAGACGCTAGCAGGATTGTCTACAAGATACTGGATTCTCTCAGGTCGGGAGGTAATACGCGAATGGGAAAAAGAATGCGCAGAATGTCGTCGCCGGAAGTCAAAGACTTGTCAACAAATCATGGCACCAAACGCTAGACTAGAAACATCGCTGCGGGCATTCGCTAAATCTGCAGTCGATTTTGCAGGTCCATTCGTTACGGTCCAAGGACGAGGGAAGCGCCGCGAGAAAAGGTATCTGTGCCTTTTCACTTGTCTGGCTACCAGGGCGGTTCATCTAGAGATAGCATTCGGGTTGGACACAGACTCGTTCCTGAATGCTTTTTATAGGATGGCTAGTCGGAGAGGCCTACCAGAGGAGATGTTCTCCGACAACGGGACAAACTTTAAAGGTGCCGATGCGGAGCTAAAGTCGTTGGTGATGCAGCTAGATGACAACAGAATAAAGCAGTCCATCTCAAAGAAGGGAATTACATGGCACTTCAACCCGCCATTGGCGCCTCATTTCGGAGGGGTCCATGAAACGATCAAGTCAGCGAAGAAGGCGATACAAGCAATTTTGGGTAATGCAGACGTCACTGATGAGGAACTCATGACAGCAATGATCGGCGCTGAGGCGTTAATCAACTCAAGACCACTCACATACCAGTCGGCAAATCCGGCCGATGATATTCCACTGATGCCGAATCATTTTCTTCATGGACAGATCGGTGGTCAGTTTGCACCAGAATCCTGTGACGAAACCGCTTTCAACCCTCAAAAAAGATGGCGCCGAATTCAGGAGCTGGTGCGACATTTCTGGAAGAGATGGTTGCAGGAATGGTTACCGGGACTAAACGCACGTAGAAAATGGTACCACACACACCGCGACGTCCAGGTTGGGGACGTCATGCTCGTAGTCTCTCCGAACACGTCAAGAGGGAAGTGGCCGCTCGGACGAGTGCTCGAGGTGTATCCTGGGAAAGATGGGCACGTGCGCGTTGCAAAGATCCAAGTCGGAGAGGGAACTTTGATGAGACCAGTGACAAAATTGTGTCCACTAGAATTGGAACCCTAATTATGTAGTACAGACGAACTTTGTGATTAATTTGAATCACATTTTAAAAATCGCTATCTGTTATGTTTAACTTAATAATGCCACGTTTTAATATCAACAAAAAGCAGGAGCTCGAAACATTCTGATCAATAGACAATTTTAGACTTTTATGATGTTTTGTAAGATTATTCAAAATGAAAAATCATTTTGAGGAGGGGAAAAATGGACAGAAGTAAAATTTGGTTTATGTCAAAGATACTTTTATAACGTTATTTAACATTGTTTCGCCATTACGCGACGTTGCGGGCGTTACAACGACAGCGTGGTGACGTACGTAACGTCGGTTGCTTAGGGATTATAGTAGTAAAAAAGAAGAAGTAGCGGTTTTATCGTAGGAACCAAGGCATTGTATTTTCGCTAATAAACTGGAATATCGCAGTTGGCGGTGTAATTTTGTTGTGTTTTTCCATAATCGGGAAAGTCTGCGCAACAGTTCCTTTCATAGCCATTTTCTTGTTCTGAAACAAATCTTGATGCTCAGGTAGTCAATAAAAATAATCTTTATTTGTTTTAAATCATTGATTTATTTTATTTCTTTATATTCTTAAATAAAATCCCTCAGGCAGCCATTTTCCTGTCCTGGAACAAAATGTGATGCTTGAGTGTTGTATGGAAGCTATTTTTATTTGTTTTAAATGAATATTTTCTTAAGTTGTTTTTTTTTTTTTCATATTTATGCATGTTGTTTTTTTGTCACTCATTCATCTGTCTGCTTGTTCATCACTCTCAGCTTGTTAGTGGCTTAGTCGAATGCACATCTAACTGGAGATCAGGAAGTCGCAAGTTTGATCCCTGTAGGGTCGTGCCACATTCTTTTGTGGAGATTTTATCATGAACTATTTTCTACTGTCATTCTCTCTCTTCTGCTGATTCAGTTTCTAGTGAAAGAATGTGCTAAAGTACTGGTTAACCGCTTAGAGGACTAAGCCTGCCCAAGAAAAATTGTGGTTAGGTAAACTGACTGACTTGACATGATCTTAATGAGTTGATTGGGCTGTAAAACCTCAAATCAAACTCACGCATCTTGTGAACAGGTGTCTTGATAACTGTTTGAGCTAGGGCCTTGAAACTTGGTGAGCTTACAGGGGCTTGTGAGTAGATCACCTTATTAAAAAGAAAACAAATGGGACTTCTTTTGACAGTTATGTCCCTTTTTAACTTTGTTATTTTGTAGGGACAAGCTTAATGACTTTTGTAAACCCCCACCTGTGCACTTGTCCCTCCAATTGTTTTTCAAAAGTTAATCAGGTGATCTACTCCCCAGCCCTACAGGGGGCTTTTCTTGAAACTTCCACTCATGACAATTTGTGGCAAAACAAAAAAGGTTCTGGCTGTCAGCCAATGTGGCTGATGCCCATGCCTTCGTTTTAGGATGTTTAAGACACATGCTATCAATTTATAGCATGATAAATATCTATTAAACCACTAAATGTTGCAGTGTTATCTGATTAATTGGGGCATACATGTATATAGGCCATTTTAGTTTATATGGGTGCCATAAAAAGTGCTGTGTTTTTGTTGTTTTTTTGTATACCCCTGCCATTTTCAAAAGGTGGGCATATAGTATCACTGCTGTCCGCATGTTGTCCGTCCCGTCCATACGTAACAAAAATGGTTTCCGTTCTATATATTTTGAAAAGATTAGTGTATTCAAATTTTATTCACAGGTATATAATCATAAAATGTAGGTCAAGTTCGATTTAAGGTACGAGGTAAAATCCACCAATTATTTTGGGAGTTACAGCCCCTTTTTCAACGCTGAAAAATAGTTTCTGTTTGATACGTTTAGAAAACATTAGTATATTGGATTCATGTTTAATACACACTTATATAATCATAAAATAGAGGTCCAGTTCGATTTAGGGTAAAATCCACCCATTATTATGGGAGTTATGGCCCTTTTTAATCTTCGAAAAATGTTTTCCTTTCGATATTTTTTGAAAAGATTAGTGTATTGGATTCATATTTTATACACAGGTATATATTCATAAAATATGGGTCAAGTTCGATTTAGGGTAAAATTTGCCAATTATTAGCTTGCCGGGACTGTGTCCTTGGAGAGCTTATGTTGTCACCCAGTTGTTGGCATCGGCATCTGTCGGCGCCACGTCGGCTTCAGCGTCCGCGTTAGCACATTGTTTAAGATTCAAAGGGGTGCACACACCACCATTCCCAAGTTAGACCCTTAATGTCTTTCAAGTTCAGTTCTTACTTTGTCATTTACACCCATGTTTAAGTTTTGCATTTTAGTTTTGAAAAGTGTACATAACTGCTGAAGTATTCAAGATAGAGCTTTAATATTTGGCCCACACCAGCCTTAGGGATAGACCTTTCAATAGCACACACCCCTCCTCAGTTTGACCTTCTGTCTAGGTCAAGGTCAGGTCATACTTTGTCATTTGAACCCATGTTCGAGTTCTGAGTTAAGTTTTGAAAAGTGTAACTGCTGAAGTATTCAAGATACCATTTTAACCATTTTAATATTTGGCCCACACCAGCGTTAGGGTAAGACCTTTCAATAGCACACACCCTTTCCTCAGTTTCACCTTCTGCCTAGGTCAAGGCCAGGTCATACTTTGTCATTTAAACCCATGTTTGAGTTTTGCGTTTAAGTTTTGAAAAGTGTTCATAACTGCTGAAGTATTCCAGTATTCAAGATGCTGCTTTAATATTTGGCCCACACCTACTTTAGGGTAAGGCCTTTCAATAGTACACACCCCTTCCTCAGTTTGACCTTCTGCCTAGGTCAAGGCCAGGTCATACTTTGTCATTTACAGCTGTGTTTAAGTTTTGAAAAGTGTACATGATTGCTGAAGTATGTAAGATATAGCTTTCATATTTCATCCACACCAACCTAAGGGATTCAGCATGTAAGATATAGCTTTCATATTTTCTCCACACCAACCTCCAAGTTTCAGTGGCATATACCCCATCCCTCAGTTTGCCATTCTTCCGACATCAAAGTCAGGTCATACTCTGTCATTTACAGCTATGTTTAAGTTCTGCATTTAATCTTTAATGTTTAAAGATTGTTTAATTATCTGATCAGCACTTTCCGGTGAGCTGCATTGTTTTCTGACAACTCTTGTTATGAGAGTTATGGCCCTTTTTCAACTTCAAGTTTTGCAAAATGCCTGTCTGCGGATGAAGATGGCCCCTGGGCGAGGGCATCTGTGTCATATTGACACATTTCAAGTTTTTTCTGATTTCATGAGGCGCTTAAAGAGAGATGCTTCTATTCAGTACCTGCGACAAATGTTTTCCTGGAGAAATAAGTAATGATAACCGGATCTTTTTTTGATAAATTTACCTCAATAAGAGATTTTGGTCTATGTTAATTGACAAATAGAGGAGTTTGGTTTGTGTTAATTGGCTAATAGAAAATTTTGGGTCCATGTTAGTTAAGTCATTTCTCCCAACAGGCACGTGATGATGCTTTTGCTAATGAAGTTGAGATCCAAGATGCTGATGATAAAGATGAGGAACCAGAATCTCCATATAAAGCTGTTCAGATAGAACTAGCTGTGTCTGAGACCAAACCATACACAAGGTATGTCCTGTCTATAGTTATCTTTAACTCTAGTCCTGATGAACCCGGATATACCCTGACTTTGCAAACTGTGTAGATCCAGATCAGTTGGCTTCTGAAGAAGCCAACTGATCTGGATCTGCCCTGTTTGTCTTTAACTATGTGGATTTGTATCAACAAATTGGATCAAGTGATCTGATTGGCTGAAAATTAGAAGTGGGTGTGGCATCTTAATTTATTCAGCATGACAAGGGTTAACCCATTCTAGTCTGGAAACCCCTAAAAGGGAAACTGGCAAACTGTGAAAACACAGGTCAGATACCACATTTGATCAGTGTCTCCACTGTTTGCAAATAGTTAAGCTATTTTTATCCTAGGAATATATTAAAATCACATAGACTGACATTCCTAAAACTGAAATTGGACTGCCAGTATATAGTGTGGGGGATTTTATCAGTCTAAAATGGGTTAGTTACAGAAAAGAAGTTCTAGAGGAAGTTCAGTAGTTTTGCATATTTTTCAACACATCATCTGCTTTACAAAGTCAATGAGTAGACAGTTTCATTAAGTATTTTTGAAGCCAGTATATATGCAGTTAGATTGTCATGAAACTTCAGAAATGATCTGCATGATAAGTAGCAGTGTGTGGCATCAATTATTTTCATTGCAGGGTTATCTGCCCTTGTCATTTAAGCTTGTGTGTCCAGCTTTGTGACATGAACTACTATAGTTTTTGTTAGATTTTCATGAAACATTGCAGCAACAAGCAGCATGGTTAGCTACAGTGTGTTACATAATCTTTTCTGTTTGCAGGGTTATCTGCCCTTTGCACTTTGATCAATCTCTCCAACTCTATGGGCCTAACTATTTCTTTTAGTTTTTGTTAGATTTTCATGAAATTTCATAGCAATGATGAGCAGCAGGGCATGGCATTTTTGAGTTGATTGTTTACAATTGACCCATATATACACCAAAATTTCATTCACATGATTATCATTGACAAATGAAATCAAACAACAAGTTTGATGGACAAACCACTTGTTCAAGATATGAAACCCACAACCTGTTATCTCCGAATCAAACTCAATTTCCAAACTGAATGTTTTTGGGGTGGTTGTTTATTAGCAGACCCAAAGCTACTATGTTTCAAACTCAGTTTCCAAACTGAATGTTTTTGGGTTGGTTGTTTATTAGTAGACCCATAGCTACTAAAGGGTCGTATTGCTGTCGTCCATGTGACTATGGTTGACCAATAAAGTTAATCCATGCAAAGAGCATTTGTACGAAATCCAGGTAACTGTTATTTATAGATGTGATATTCTTGTCGCTGTGACGTCAGAGTGCTGTGTAAAGAGGGTTATCTGTAAAACCTGGGCTTGGCTTAGTGCTAGGACATTGGCAAATGCTGCAAATGCAGATCAGATGCTGCAGAATGCAGTGTCTGATCAGGGTTTTCACTGTTTGCTTTAATTACAGGAAGTTAAGGGTTAAATGCAGCAGTTTTTTAAGTCCCCTGTTGAGGACCATTTTCCCA
Source organism: Anodontia alba (assembly GCA_964016985.1). NCBI lineage: Eukaryota > Metazoa > Mollusca > Bivalvia > Lucinida > Lucinidae > Anodontia > Anodontia alba. Next base: position 19,941,583 of record OZ024826.1, read on the forward strand.
GCCTACACTCAAAGACAATTAATCCACCAGTGCTGTCAGTGCTTTGTTTTTTTCATATCAGGGTTATCTACTCTTGGCAATAAAGTCAGTCTGCCTATCAGAGCAAACTACCTCTACAATTTGTGCTAGATTTCCATGAATGCTTATTAAGATGATCATCATGTTATGTAGCAACATATGACATAAAGAAATCATTCCAAGGTTATCTGTCCTTGCAAATTAATCTGATATGAACTACTAAAGTTTGTGTTAGATTTTCATAAAACTTCTCATAAATGATCACAATGATCAGTAGTGATGTATGACTAAAAAATTATTTTGTGTTGATTTATAAAAGGGTTAATGCCCTCGGAATATTACCCATTTTAGTAAGTGTTTGCAGGGGTAATTTTAAACACACTGATGTGAGCATCCACTCGGTTTTCATAATAAAAAAAAAAAAATGACCCTTCAGAGAATAACTATCAAATAATCAGTTTGTGTTCCAAAATTTTACTTCCATTATATGTTTCAAATAGAGGGCCTGTCTAATTTTGAAAGTCAAAAACAATAATTATGTACTGACTCTGTAGATCTGAGGACAGCTGATGACATTTAGATGCAGCAAACAGAATGTTTGAACATTTACCCTAGCAGAACATTTATACAGTATAGCATTGTGGCGTATTGTAAAACTCTGTAAAGAAAAGTAGAGGTCCATATATTTAGGGTAACAGTTGTAATTAGTAACAGTGAATCAGAATGTGAAACTTCCCTAGGTATTGGTACAAACAGGTTTGTGCAAACAATGTAAATCCAGATTAGACTATGCAGAATGTGGCATCTGAACAGGGTCTACACTGTTTGCCACTCATCCAGAAGTTTTTAGACACATTAGCAGGTAGTAAAATGGACGTCCAAATGTAAGGACAAATCTAGTTAGGACTTAATTTGCCTAATATTTAGGATACATACTTGTCAGTAGCACTGTAACATTCAGCAATATTTCTGCAGGATTGGCAGTGATGAAGATGATGAGGATGATGCTGATGATGAATCTCAGAGTAACGAGGATCCCTCTGAGACAGCTGTGTCCATTAATGCTAAAATGGTGAACTATGCAGATGACTTTGAGGAGGACAACAGCGTTAAGATAGATGCTGTTAGTATGAAACCAGATGGAGCTAGTGGGAAGCAAGAAGGTTCTAAACAAGATGGTGTGAATGCCAGACAGGATAGTAGCACAGTGAGAGGAGATGAGGCAGAAGGTCAGACAATGACCACCGACCAGGGAGATGCTGATCAGGGAGCTAGTAGTGAGAAATCTGAACAGAAATCTACAGAACACTTCAATGGAGATGTAAGCTTGGAATTGAATTTTCTTTTTCTTTTTTTTTTCTTATTCTTTACTTTTTTTTCAAATTGGCATTTTGGAGATCCTATCACTTTAAACTGTCACATTATGTTTTGATCTGTATGTAATTACCGTATTTACCCTAAGTATTCGGACACCTCAACTCCTTACCATATATGTTCTAAAATTTGAACCAGTACAATTCACTACCCGATGTTATGTCTAAAAATTGGTGGATGAGTGGCAAACAGTGTAGACCCAGATGAGACGCCGCGTTCTGCGGCGTCTCATCTGGGTCTATACTGTTTGCTCAGGCCTGTCTGTCCGAATACATATGGTAAATACGGTATATATAAATGTGTACTCTTAACCTATTTTTATACCCTGCTACACAATAATGGTGGAGTTTTATGTTAACCCTCATACTTGATGTCTGTCATACAGTTGCCCTTAAATTTGTTTACATTAACATAAAATTGTCATGGAAACTACCAGTGCAGAGGTTAGGGATTGTTAATAGGAAAATATTCGGTGGGTTATAGCTCCTTGTTTTTGTCAAAAGGTAGTTTTTAATAGAGAGGATTAAAGTGTAACATGCAATCCTTTCAATATTTTCATTACATGTATGTAGAGCTTGAAATATAAAGAAAAAATAACTTTGCAAAAAATTCATAGAAGGTAATGTGAATAAAATGACAAAATAAAAGATTGAAATGAAGTTGAATTTTGAAGATCTCCCATTACATCAAATAGCTTTGGTGCCTAATAACACGTATATGGTAAAATAGTTACCTGAACTATACCCTTTAGAACATCAATCCAAGGATGAAGTTCCGGCCTCAGTGGCTCAGTTGGATGCATGTTCGACTGGTGATCAGGAGGTTGCGGTTTCAACCCCTGCTGGATTGGCAATATTCTTTTATGTAGACTTTTTCATGAAATATTTTCTACAGCCATTCTCTCCCTTTCCCTGATTCAACAAGAGCAGTTGTCAGTTTCTGGCAAAAGAATGTTTGAGGATTAAGCCTGCCCAGTAAAAGTGTGGTTAGGTAAACTGACTGCACTAGACATGATCCCATTGGGTTGACTGGGCCATAAAACCTCAGCACAAACAAACAAGGATGAATTTCCATTTTTTTTTCTTTTTTATTTTGTCATTATATGTATGTGTTTTCTTGTATATTTTGCCATTTTATGTATGTGTGTTTAAAGTTGAAGTAAAACATGTAGAAACTGACAAAGTTCTCTCTGATTTTTTTTCACCGGTTAGTTGTTGAATGGTTTAAATGGTGACATAGAGGTGATAACCATGGATGATTTGCCAGCATCTCTCACGGTGATGTCTCCAGAAGAATTACAGACCAAAGTGAACCAGGAACAACAGAATAACTCCGGCGCTGCAGCCATCCTCAATTCTGTGGAGTTGGAGACAGAACTGGCAGGAGATGCAGAGTTTCTCAAGGAGCCAGGTAAAAATTAATGCTTTTCATTTATATATTATCCAAACCAAGCAAAAGGGTATCTTTTAAGCATATGTGGAAAGCAAAGACCTGGATCCATATCATCTCTTAACCCTTGCCTTGCTGAATAAATTAAGATGCCACGCCCACTTCTAATTTCCAGCCAATCAGATTACTTGATCTGGGTTTTTGGTAGAAATTCACATATTTAATGACAAACAGTGCAGATCCAGATCAGTTGGCTTCTTCAGAAGCCAACTGATCTGGATCTACACTGTTTGCTAAGACAGGGCATATTTTGTTCAGCAAGAGAAGGGTTAACCGTCACCATTTTCAGGACAAATACAGCAGACCACAATTGCTGATATATTTTTGTTTTACCATAAAATTGGCTTTTACATTTAATGCAGACTGTCTCCTGAAATGTTGAATCCTATTTTCCTGAAAAAAAAAAAAAAAAAAAATACATCAAAATGTTATCTGCTGAACTTTTTACCCAGCATGCTGCATGTAAATGTTAAGGACCTTCCTAATGCGGTTACAAAATCATTTGATAATTTAGAATTTTTCAGATGACTGTGTATGGTTGTGCAGGCTGATCTGAATCTGCACACTTCACATTTTTTCACACTGACTAAGAGATGGTACGGATGTACAGGCTGATTTATTGTTTCACTGATCACGTCAGAAGAAAATGTGCCTCTTGTCCTGTATACCATGGATACAGAATTTTTTGCATCTAAAGAAATTGGATGATGTGCAAAGTGGGAAAAGGAATTATGTCTCATCCTAATAGAAAAGACAGCCTGCATCATGATCAAGGGTCTGTAAGTGGGCAATGAAGGCACTGACCAGACTGCATTAAATTGCAGGTTGATCTATGCCTTCATTACCTAATGTGGTGTAATGGTACTTTTTTTGTGATGTGCATTATTATAGAACATTCACTGTTTTGAACACTTCATTGATATTTGGAGCCCCACATTTTTTTGTGGGTGCCCTTTGTATTCACTCTGGCTGCCCAGTCCATTTATGGCTGTCTGTCTATTTGTGTGTGTTGAGGTTTTAAGGCCCAGTCAACCCAATGGGGTCATGTCAAGCGTGGTCAGTTTACCTAATCACATTTTTACTGGGCAGGCTTAGTCTAAGCGGTTAACCTGTATTGTGCACATTCTTTTGCCAGAAAATCAGCGGAAGGGAGAGAATGACCATAGAAAATATTTCATGAGCAATCTCCACGAAAAAATACTGAAATTATAAATGTCGTGTCTATCTGTTCACATTTTTTTCTAGGCATATTTCCTGTACTAGTATAGTCACCACTCAGTCTGTATTACATTTGTCATACAACAGGCTATGTAGGACAAATAGTAATTTAACCTTTACTGCTCTGTTGGCAAATTCAGCAGATGACAATTTGATGATTGTTTTCTTATTCCAGAAAACAATATTTGAGCTAGCGCATGACAACACCTACAATAAGACCTGTGTGATCAGCAAAGTCTTAGATCAGTCTGTACATCAACCTAGTGTAACAGGGGTTCACATTTATCACTCTATGAATAGCCCAGATGCTGTAGAAGGCACATGCGACCAACAAAGACTCTGATCAGGCTGTGCGGATGCGCAGGCTGATCTGAGTCTTCGCTGGTCTCATGAGTCTTATTGTAGATTTTGTCATTTTGTCTTGTGCTGGCTCATTTGACATTTTGTGCAAATGGTCTTCTTTGGAGACATTTTGCATGAAATGCCAAAGCCTGTTTTTTGTGGTCTGCTGGAAAGTTTACCCAGCATGCTATTAACATTACAGAATTTTCAAGCACTGGTACTACAAGACTTATACTGTCCAAATTTGCATACATGCTTCATATGTTGCAGGAATATGCATTGTTCAGCAATATTTTGCCTTTTTATAATTGCTGTATGTTTGCCATTTTCTTAGCACAAAGACTGACTAGCAAGGCCATTGCTGACTCGCCAATTTTCTACTTTTATCAGAGTACAGTACAGGCCTTGATAAGGCTGCATGTATGAATAAAGGCTGATCATGGGATTCTGTATATGTTCCTTTGCTTTCATCTGATTTATGATTCTCTGTTTCTGGTTTCAGATGAAACAAGTAGTTAGAGAGATGAAGATGTGTCATGTAGTTTGTAGAATCACTGAGTGGAATAGTGTTGAAGACTAACATTATTTGTCTGTTGCACACGTGATTAAGTCAAAACGAAGCCATACCAGATTTGTTACATATTGTGATTACTTGAACACACCTACACATGTATATAAGTATTTGTTTACCCATTAAACCCCCCCATACCAAAACATAAACACTTGATAATAGTGTACCGTATTTACCCTAAGTATTCGGACATCTCAACACATTAACATATATGTTCTAAAATTTGAACCAGTACAATTCACTACCCGATGTTGTGTCTAAAAATTGCTGGATGAGTGGCAAACAGTGTAGACCCAGATGAGACGCCGCGTTCTGCGGCGTCTCATCTGGGTCTAAACTGTTTGCTCAGGCCTGTCTGTCCGAATATATATGGTAAATAGTGTTGATCCTGATAAAATGCTCCACGTAATGTGAAAATAAGGAGTTTTGATACACTTAAAGTGGAGGTAACAATGTCAAATTTGTTTTGCCTCCCCTCTTAAAAGGGATCTACTCGAAAGAATTTTGCTCCCCTTCAGAGCAAATTCTTGCCTTTAGCTTAGACCCCTTTCAGAAGGAGCTTGATGTGCAAAAAGGAAGCTGGAAGTCAGAAAAGTTGTCTTGTAAAAACAGTGAAGAATCTGCAAAGAGTGTCCAGTCCTCTTAACCCTGGTCCTGCTGAACCTGGATATGCCCTGTCCTTGCAAACAGTGTAGATCCAGATCAGTTGGCTTCTGAAATAGCCAACTGATCTGGATCTGCACTGTTTGCTATTCAGTATGTGAATTTATATCATCAATCTGTATAAAGTAATCTGATTGGCTGACAGTTAGATATGTGCGTGGCATCTTAATTTATTCAGCTTGACTAGGGTTAAGACAAACCTAGTGGATACTTGCTGGAATTGCTTCAGTGGGGTGATGCCAGTGAGTATCCACAAGATGCATTTTGGTGCAAGGATAAAACAGATTATTTTCTGAATAGTCCCTTTATCAGCTATCTGATCAAAATCTACACTGGTTACTATTAAGTTTGTGTGTGTGTGTTTTTGTTTGTTTTTTTTTTTTTTTTTTGTTTTTTTTTTCAATCATCCTTTTTTCAATAATGGATTTGTCTAAATTCAAAGATAGAGAAGTCTATTTTAGATACATAGGGGTTAAAAGGGCTATATTGTTTCTCATCTTTCACAGTTCAATAAGGACCTAACCCTTAAAGTCCTAAACACAATTGCAGCAGACAACAGTCTGAAATATTTTTTTTTTTGTTTTTCTGTGAAAATAAGATTTGATGTTTCATGTGATGTGAAATGTCTGCTTGGCAGATGACTCATATGAAATGTCAAGCTTTTGATTGTATCTGAAAAATAAAAATATTTGAGAATGTTGTCTGCTGCATTTTTGTATGGCACTTTGATGGTAGAACAAAAAAAAAAAAATATTTTTCATTTTTCTTCTGTGGTACCATGTTTAATCTGGAATCTCTTCTGAACCATCTCAGTGACTGAGATGGAGAAAGCAACAAAGTAATCACCTTAATTATATTGTACATTTTAGAGTTGAATCAAGTATTTTCTGGCAATTGTTTTCATAATGTGTAACTTTTTTGTTTTAAATCTCATGTCCATTTTTTTTTTACTAATTGTTGAGAGTTGTGATGCTGTAGAGATACTGTGTTGTGAATTAATTCAATCAAAATGTAATGTTGATGGTAAGAACAAACAAGCCTTTCCATGGGACTAGGTATTCTCTGGGCATGTGACAGGGAAGTCCCAGATCAGACTGGGCATTTGCCTAGTCTGTTCTGGGCCTTTGCTATCCACTTGTAGAATTATTGGACTTTGTAGTATATATTTATGTATTGCACAGAAGAGCCTTTAATAGCTCAACTGGATGAAGTCCGGGAAGAGCTAGCTATAGCACTACCCCTGGTGTCGGCATCAGCGTCCACATTTATGTTAAAGTTTATTAAGAGCTTATATGTTCCAGACCATTTGATAGATTTGGTTCATATTTGGTTTGATGATAGATATAGTTCCAAAGTTTTATTCAGCAATACCCCAGCCCATTACCTCAAGGTCAAGATCATGGACTTAGAAATTTTTAATGTTAAAGATTTTTAAGAGCTCATATTTTTCAAACTATCTGATGGATTTTGTTCATATTTGGTATGATGATAGATACAGTTCCAAAGTTTTATTCAGCAATACCCCGCCCATGCCTATGACCTCAAGGTCAAGGTCACAGACTTACTTTATATTAAAGTTTTTTAAGAGCTTGTATTTTCCAAACCATATGATGGATTTTGTTCATATTTGATATGATGATAGATACAGGTCCAAAGTTTTATTAGCAATACTCACTGCTTTTGCCCATGGCCTCAAGGTCAAAGTTAAGAACTTAGAAATGTCATATTAAAGTGTTTTAAGAGCTCATATTTTCCAGACCATATGATAGATTTGGTTCATATTTGGAATGATAATAGATACAGGTCCAAAGTTTTATTCGTCATCACCCCAACCCTTGCCTATGACCTTAAGGTCAATGTCACAGACTTAGAAATTTTATAATTGATCCCTGATAATGTCAAATTCATGACAACAAATGACCAAACCATAGCACAAGAAATCCTATCAAGAGCTAAAATGCCATAACATTTCCTCATACCGTAATGATTCTAAGTATTGGGACAAATAGACCTAAGCAGACAGTGCAGACCCAGATCAGATTGGTCCTAAAGAGCACCCTGACACTCCAGTATCACCCCAATTCCAGGCGAGCTATACTGTCTGCTGACAGCTCTTGTCATCCTTTGATGGTCTTGATATGACTTGGATAATGTTGAAAGGGATGTAAAATGCCAAACCAACATCATCTTCATATATTTATGTATAGCAAAGGCCCTTGCCAGATTATGCAGCTTCACTGACTGATCTAGGTCTTTACATATATCCCAAAGACCTTTTCTTATTGAGCAGCTCAAATGAAATAGGTGAACCTTCACAGAGTTGAGCTACAACTAATGTTAGCGAATAGTTGAGTTGAGAGCACAGACTTGTTAACCCATTTTAGTCTGGAAACCTGGCAAAAAGGTATTTGGCAAACTGATCAGGGTCTCCACTGTTTGCAAATAGTTAGCCATTTTTATCGAGGCATATTTAAGTCACACAGCCTGACATACCTAAAACTGAAATTCAACTCTTCCAATATGTAGTGTGTGAGGAGGGGAGAGTTTATTCAGTTAAAAATGGGTTAACGTCGTATTATATCATTCCAGTTTGTTAATGCAGCTGTAAATGTTATTGATTGTGTGATAATTGTCCTGTTACAGTGCTAATAATGTTTACTTTTGCATACTGTAATTACCCTAAATATTTAAAATTTGAACAAGTCCATTTTAATACTTGTTTGTGTATCTATAAACTGCTGAATGAGTGGAAAATGGCCTAGATCCTGATCAGATACCATGTTCTGCCGTGTCTGATATGGGTCTACACTCATAGCTCTAGTTAAGGGGCTTTTTTTCAATCCAAAAGTATTGATATTTTTCTTATTTCTCCACGAAAACATATGTTGTGGGTACTCATTAGAAGCGCCTCATTGAGGCGCTTCTAATGGGTACCCATAACATATGTTTTCATGGAGAAATAAATATTGACCTAATATCCACTCTTATCTAGACCTTTGTCCACTGTTTGCTCATGCCAGTTTGTCCAAATATTTAGGGTAATGATGGTATACTTGTTGCTTTTATCTTGTGATCTAACACAAAATTGGTACTCATTGTGGGGAAAATAGACATATCTGTTTGTGAAGATGATTTTGTTTTTCAACCTAAAGGTACTCTTATTTCCCCACAAAAACAGGTTGTGAGTACTCATTGGAATCATCTAAGTGAGTTGATTTCAATGCCATTGTACCCACATTTTCATTGAGAAATAAGGTAGATATTTTAAAAATTTGATCAGTAAATTATTTTTTCAAAAAAAAAATAAATAAATAAATAAAAAAAAAATCTGACAATTCTTTGAGGGAGCTAGCTAATTTTGCTAAGGGAGGCAGTTACATTGCCAACCATTGCAAAATTGGTTACTTCCCATGGCTTTAATGGCAAGAAGAGATAATAAATTTAGATTTAGGCCTGATTCTTATTTCTCTTGGCCCAGTTGTTCAAAGCATTGTTGCGGGCCCCCGTAGCCTAGTGGATAAGAGAGTTGACTCTTAATCCATTAGGTTTCTCACCGCTGTGGTTCGAGCCTCGCTCGGGTCATATGTGGGAAAGCCAAGTTCTGCTTACGGATGGTCAGGTGGTTTTTCTCCGGGTTCTCCGGTTTTCGCCCACCTTCGATGAACGATCGGCTCGATATAAGTGAAATATTCTTGAAAGGGCCGTAAAACCCAAATCAAAAAAAAAAAAAAAAAAAAGCATTGTTGGCTTAACAAGCTCGTAAATGACAAATTCGTTAAATGTTATAGCTAAGGTTTTTTTTCAAATACATTGATATTTTTTGCTGCAAAAATTTGAGTAGCTACTCACATTTTTTCAGCAAAAAATATCAATGTATTTGCCATATTTGAAGATAGAAAATTTAACGTCATGTTAGCTAACAACTTCATTAAATTTTGAACAACTGGGCCGCTGACTTTTAGAACACTTCCCATAAGAAAACTGAATATCTGAATATTCCTGTTGTATAGATGTATAGAGCTGTGAAAAAGAATATCCAGAAATAAGCTCTGTATCTGTACAGAATGTTCAGGACCTGGACAATTTCACATATTTGTGCATATTTTAAGGTCTCTGTTGTGTAGAAGTGACCCCGTGTTGGAGGGGTTAGCACTCCCGACTGCGGCCTGCAAGGCTCTGGTTTGAATCCAGGTTGAGGCAGAATTCAACGTATTCATTGTATGGCATTTCTTTGCACAGATCTTTTTATTATCACCCATTATTGTGTTATGACTAAAACTTTTGAAAGAGACATAAAACATCAAATCCTCCTCTATCTATAGTGAAGACTAATATCAAAGACTCTGGCCAGCCCATGTATTTACTGTATTTACCCTAGGTTTTATCTGATTACCATACTTAGCCTAAAATTTGAACTAATATAGGGATCAAACATGGTTTTTCATGCATTAACAATCGCCAGGTCCCTTGGGAGGTGTTGAAAACCGTGGGTGAGTTGATTTCAATGCCATTGTACCCACATTTTCATTGAGAAATAAGGTAGATATTTTAAAAATTTGATCAGTAAATTATTTTTTCAAAAAAAAAAAAAAAAAAAAAAAAGAAATATGACAAATTCTTTGAGGGAGCTAGCTAATTTTGCTAAGGGAGGCAGTTACATTGCCAACCATTGCAAAATTGGTTACTTCCCATGGCTTTAATGGCAAGAAGGGATAATAAATTTAGATTTAGGCCTAATTCTTATTTCTCTTGGCCCAGTTGTTCAAAGCATTGTTAGCTTAACAAGCTCGTAAATGACAAATTCGTTAAATGTTATAGCTAAGGTTTTTTTTTTCAAATACATTGATATTTTTTGCTGCAAAAATTTGAGTAGCTACTCACATTTTTTCAGCAAAAAATATCAATGTATTTGCCATATTTGAAGATAGAAAATTTAACGTCATGTTAGCTAACAATTTCATTAAATTTTGAACAACTGGGCCGCTGACTTTTAGAACACTTCCCATAAGAAAACTGAATATCTGAATACTCCTGTTGTATAGATGTATAGAGCTGTGAAAAGGAATATCCAGAAAAAAGCTCTGTATCTGTACAGAATGTTCAGGACCTGGACAATTTCATATATTTGTGCATATTTTAAGGTCTCTGTTGTGTAGAAGTGACCCCATGTTGGGAGGGGTTAGCACTCCCGATTGCGGCCTGCAAGGCTCTGGTTTGAATCCAGGTTGAGGCAGAATTCAACGTATTCATTGTATGGCATTTCTTTGCACAGATCTTTTTATTATCACCCATTATTGTGTTATGACTAAAACTTTTGAAAGAGACATAAAACATCAAATCCTCCTCTATCTATAGTGAAGACTAATATCAAAGACTCTGGCCAGCCCATGTATTTACCGTATTTACCCTAGGTTTATCTGATTACCATACTTAGCCTAAAATTTGAAACAATATAGGGATCAAACATGGTTTTTCATGCATTAACATTCGCCAGGTTCCTTGGGAGGTGTTGAAAACAGTGGCCGAAGGCCACGGTTTTCAACACCTCCCAAGGGACCTGGCAAATGTTAATGCATTAAAAAACCATATTCGATCACTATTATTGCATAAAAACTGGAAACATTTGCTACATTTTGCGTTATTTCTTGCACTATTTTGTTTCGCCTTTTCACCGATGTCTTTACACTGACTATGCTCGTTCTAGGGCCGGGCAGTACAGATCTCGTAACGGCAGCAAATCTGTGGCCCTGGTACGATCACATTGAAAGTTGCGTCACCATGCATTAACAGCGTGTGAATTGCCTTGTTAATACATGGCTTTTCGCCGGTTAATGCACGGCTGTTAATAACGTGCAACACTGCTTTTTATGCAATAATGCCATTTTACTACCTGCTGATAGTCTAAAAACTGCTGGATGAGTGTCAAACAGTGTTAGACACTGATTAGTTGCTGCTTTCTGTTGCATCTGGTCAAGGTCTGTTGTATATGCTTAAGCCTGTCTGTCCAAGTACATAGGGTAAACACACCACAGGTTCGCTAGGTGTTTACCTTTTCCATTTGGGAAGGGTTGAATTTCCCATAGTAAACCCTATGTAGGTGCTGGGTATATATTTGATATGACAGTTTCTCCTCATTCATTGTACCCATAGTAACCATTGCAGCCCTTTACAAATATTCAGGGTAAATACTGTATTTACCCTAAGTATTTGGACACCCAAACTCCTTACCATACTTGTTCTAAAATTTGAACAGGTACAATTTACTATCTATGTTGTGTCTAAAAACTGCTGGATGAGTGGCAAACGGTGTAGACCCTGATGAGCTGGCACAGTCTTTGGCATCTCATCTGGGTCTACACAGTTTGCTTAGGCCTGGTGGAATACATAGAGTAAATATGGTACTTTTCCAAACAGTGTTGATCCAAATGAGAGCTCATAATGAGCCATCTCATCTGGATCTATCAATATGGTTTTAAAGTGTCCTAAAATTTCGAACATTTTATTCTATATTTTTTTGGTCCAAATTTTGCTTTTTATGTAGTTGTTTCCTAAAATACTAAGTGGAAATGCAAACAGGGTAGACCCTGATCAGACTGCTCCTTCAGGAGCAGTCTGATTTGGGCCTACCCTGTTTGCAAATGCCATTTTGTCAGACATTTGGGTGTACAAAATTTTAGGACATTAAATTTTACCGTATACAATATTTACCCTTTAAATTGTGATGGGCATGCCTGAACAAACAATTTAGATCCATATCCGGCTGCTTCTAAGGAGCGGGTTGACTGGGATTTGCATTCCTATTTAGCCATCACTTTGTAGACACCCTACAAGGTATTTAACCCTTGTCCTGCTGAACCCGGATGTACCCTGTCTTTGAAAAAAGTGTAGATCCAGATCAGTTGGCTTCTGAAGAAGCCAACTGATCTGGATCTGCACTGTTTGCCATTAAGTATGTGATTTTAAAGCAACAACCCGGATCAAGTAATCTGACTAGCTGAAAATTAGAAGTGGGCATGGCATCTTAATTTATTCAGCAAGACAAGGGTTAAGGGACTTATCCAAAGTTTAGGATGAGTTGGAAAAGATATGTAGGTGTCTGAATGTGGGGTATAAAATATAGTAAATAATATTTCATGCTTAAAGCATCAAGCAAAATTGTAGTATATTATAAATGATTTCATTATTTTTTAGTGAAAATAAGGTTTGACATTCTGCAGACATCTGATCAAGGCTCTACACTGTTTGCCACACATCTAGCATTTTTTTTTTTTTATTTTTATTTATCAACAAGTATTAAGTGGGCTGATTCAAATTTTAAGAGCGGTATGGTTAGGAGTTAATGTGTCAGACCAAATACAAATGTATAGGATATATATGGTATGGATCCAGGTGTTGTTGGTGAATAGTTGAAGGCCCTGACCAGAATTGCATAAATGTGCAGGCTGCTCTATGCTTTTGTAAAGTTCTGGTATTTTTTCTAACATATTTCAGATGTTCAATAAGCAATATAGCTATTACAGTATGTATATTTATCACTAGTACATTGTATATTTATATAGGAGTTGAAATATTACACAAAAATGTGAGAAACTGTGATTCAGTAGCAATTCGTCCACATTTTGTCTCGGCAAATCTTGTATTTATTGAGGTCCTTTTTACAAAAATCAAACATTTCCCTTTATGCTACCAGTGATGCTATAGATCTGTCTGCAATTTTGTAAAAAGATACCCTATTTGCCCATCATTCTACAAGATATATACATGTAGATGTACAAGTGATACACTGGGCAGACTGTACAGTTCCATATAAAGCATTTTTTAACCAAAATACCGTATTCAACCTAATTATCGCATTGTGCGCTTAGATTTTTTCAAAAATACTCGGAAAACTTGTGGTATAATATGTACCTGCCTATACTAAGGTACACGAAAAAAAAAAAAAAAAAAAAAAAAAAAGATGGGCGAAGGACTCATCAAATGATGCTTATGCGATGTTTTTTTTTTTTCTTCTGATTTTCTATATAAAAGCATATGTTGTGGGTACTCATTTGAATTGCATCGACAAGTCGATGCAATTCAAATGAGTACCCACAACATATGTCTTTGTAAAGAAGTAGATATATGTACACTGACCGTAACCTGAAAACTACAGAATTAACTTGACTGTGAGCTTATAGGGGTATGTGCGGTAATTAGGTCGAATAGGGTATACTACTGTTTTTCTTATTTTCCCACAAAAACATATGTTGTGTACTTATTAGAAGCGCCTCATTGAGGTGCTTCTAATGAATACCACAACACGTTTTTGTGGAGAAATAAGAAAAATATTATGTGGATACCCCTTATTATCTGAAGCTGACTATAAGCATATACAAGCTCGTAAGCTTGTCTAGATCTTTCTCTTCTTCTTATGACGTGGAAAAAAAAAAAGGTTTCATAGTGTGTGAAAAAAGGCCTTTGAGCAATGTGTGAACAGTGGAGGCCCAGGTTAGTATGCGCATAGGGCCTCATGTTGATATATTCTACAGTATGCAGTGGTTCTGTGAGCAGGCAGTCAAACAGATCGGACTGCTTGGATACTGATCTGAGCCTCCTTGCTGGCATGTGACATACAAGCCTTTTTAGCACATTGTACACCAATAATTTTCCCATAGTTAGCCTTGTATGTGAAATAAACTGTACGATTGAGCTTGACACTTACTGTCACCAATTTTCAAATTTACTAAGTTTCCGAATTATTTTGACCTTAATTAGTTTGCTCTTGTAATTTCAAACTGCTGCAGTTATTTTGTCCCACAATAATGGATTACTGGGATTACCACCTTAGATTCACTAAATTTATGACTCCTTTAGACGCAGTCCGATCTGAGTAGACTCTGTTCAGGCATATCTTTCTGAGTCAACAAATGAGCATGTGGTATCTTTGCAGTTGAGTAAGGTAAATGTGAAAAATTTTGTCTGCCATAGTTGCTGACAAAATGGCATATGTAAACAGTGCAGTCCCAGATCAGACTGCTCCTCTCTACACTATTTGCCATTTCACCAAGTACTTTAAGAAACAACTACATTAAAAAATTTTAGGCCCAAATAGTATGGAATATAGTGTCTGAAATTTTAGGATGTTTACCATACTTGACTTTAGCAAGCATCAAAGGTCCAACTCAGCCTGCAGTCTGGTCAGAATCTTTGCTACTTGTTGTAAAGTTCTGCATATCTTGTAGAGTGTCTGCAGCAAGCATTTAGACCCTGACCGATCTACACATACGTGGCAGCTGTAAAGGGTATGAGCCACCACAAATACAATTCAACCTTGACATATACGACCAGTATAGATCCAGATCAACCTGCAAGATATTGATGAGAATTTTAATAGATTTTATGAAAAACCTCTTATGTTAGGCTCTTTTGCAGTTAATTTTCATGTTTTGAGAAATGTATTATCAAGTTAATGTATTGTTAGTTTTAGTTCGCTTTCTCAAGTTTGTTTTACAAACTGATTTTCAACAGAAATAAAGTATTTCACCAGAATTTTATTTCCTTGTGTAATTTATAAATGACCCAAAATGTGAGCATGATCTTCCCCATAATTTCTTATTCTTTGCGTACCCATTTTTATACACCCATTTGAAAAATGGGACGTATTATGGTACAGGATCTGGCATCTATCCACCCATCCATCCGTAAACATTTCATTTCCAGCTAACTCATGCAATTTACATCAAGCTGAAGCTTGGTTTATATTTAGACCATGATGTGGAGCAGTGCACATTGTTTAGGGGTTAAAGTCCACGAAATATTAATAGAGTTATGCTCACTTTTTTCGTTATGTAGTTGTCTCCCGTGAAGCAGAACTCCTGTGCAGGCCAGAACTCCCATACTGTTTGAGATAATATGATATTTGGTAGGGATTAAGTTTGTTTGTTTGTTTGTTTGATTTGAGCTTAACGTCACTTTCAACCTTTTTCAGTCATATCGCGACGGTGTCTGGATGTGGCAGGGAGCTCAATGCTCACTTTTAGAGTGCTGCCTCACTGAAATATCACGCCCCAGACACTTTGACACGATATTCCACCCAGTCACATTATACTGACACTGAGCTGACCAGTTCTAGCTCTACTTTCTTAATGCTGAGCGCCAAGCGAAAGAGCAGCTAGTACCATTTTTAAAGTCTTTGGTATGACCCGGCCGGGGATCGAACCCGCAACCTCCCGGTCACAAAGCGGACGCTCTACCACTGAGCCACTGTGCCGGTAGGTAGGGATTAAGAGGAGGACTAGTAGGCATGTCACATGCAAGAGAGACAACTCTCACTTTCTTCTTCGTTATGTAGTTATCTCCCCTGAAGCCAAAATCTTGTGCACTCCATAACTGATACCCTAAGACATATTTTGATGTTTTGTAGAAATGAAGAGGACCAGTAGGCATGTCATACAAGAGAGACAACTCTCACTTTATTATGTAGTTACCTCCCCTGAAGCCAAAATCTTTTGTAGAAATGAAGAGGACCAGTAGGCATGTCACATGCAAGAGAGACAACTCACTTTATTATGTAGTTACCTCCCCTGAAGCCAAAATCTTGTGCGCTCCATAACTTTGATACTCAGACATATTTTGATGTTTGGTAGAAATGAAGAGGAGGCATGTACCATGCAAGAGAGACAACTCTTACTTTCTTCCTGATGTAGTTATCTCCCCTGAAGCCGAAATCTTGTGCAAGCCATAACTCCCATACTGTTTGAGATAATATGATAATTGGTAGAGATGAAGAGGACGACCAGTAGGTGTGTCGCATGCAAGAGACAACTCCCTCTTTCTTCTTTTTTATGTAGTTATCTCCCTGAAGCCAAAATCTTGCATTCCATAACTTTGATACCCTTAGACATATTTTGATAATATTTGGTAGAGGCATTGGTATCGGACAGTAGGTGTGTCACATGCAAGAGAGACAACCTCTGCTGTGGTTGTTTTCTAGTTACCTACCCTGAATGAATTTCTAAGCTAAATCCTTTAGTATGTGGTTTGAAATATTTTGATAATATTTGGTAGACAAGGACTAGTAGGCATGTCATTATCAAGAGGACTCTCACTTCCTCCATTATCTCCCCTGATGCCAAAATCTTGTGCAGGCCATCACTCCCACACTGTTTGAGATAATTTGATAATTTTTGGTAGGGACATATATCAGGTCAAGAAGGTGTGTAGCATGCAAGAAGGACAACTTTTACTCTGTTGATTTTTTACCCCAATAAACATACAGCAAGTTCCTTTACCTTTACAAGGCATTTGTTTTTGCTATTATTTCTGAATGTGAACACTCAGAAATTCAAAGTATTTGCAAATATTGTGTATCCTGTACAAATTATCACATCAGAAGTAATTATTAGATGATTTTGACAAAAATAAAAAAAAAAAAATAAAAAAATAAAAGAACAGCAAAAATAAAATTCACAGTACACCTATTTTTGTTTTCACATTATTTTGGTCACATTTCATTCTATCTTTGCATCTTTTTACTTTGCTCTCGTTCAATATATACATGATATCGATTGAAATACACTAAATATAGAAATGGCCGTTTGGTTGGGGGATTTGCCATCTACTCTGATGGCTATTTTTAATTTCACCCGGAGAAGGGTAGTTCGGTATTCCAGTTTTGACTTTTTTTTCCCGGTGCAAAATGAAGGTATTTTTAGCTATCTACTTATTTAACATATCAAATAAGACGCACTGCAACCCACGTTGAAATACATAAGAGGCTGAATTTCCCAAGCATTTGTTCTGGGGATCGAAATATTTGTGCCAAATATGACTTACGAGGCCGACTACCCCTTATGGGGACATTAACCCTTACGGGGACAAGACAGTCAACTGTCAGGTGTCTGATTACAAGGCCTAATTATCCCTTATGTGAACATTAGCTATTATCAGAATGCCCCGCATTTAAAAATATGCAGATTTTAGACCAAACCAGTTTCAAAATATTCCATTTACATACAATCAATCAAACACCATGAAAGGTTTGCAAAGGAGACGGCACATGTTAACAGGATTTTGATATGCCATGTTTGCATATATTTGAAGCTCTCAATTGAGCAAATTCATATAAAAGTTTCATTTTACTGCCGTAAAAATCGCTTTGTGATATATAGGCTATCTGGTCCCCGTAAGGGTTAATGCCACCATAAGGGGTAGTCGGCCTCATATCATATTCGGCACAAATAATTCAGTCCCCAGAACAAATGCTTGGGAAATTTAGCATCTTAGAGTATGTCTTATTTGATGTGTTAAATTAAGTATTTCATAGCCCAGATAGCTGAAAATACCTTGATTTTTCACTGGAAAAAAAGTCAAAACAGGAATATTGGACTACCCTTCTCTGCGCTCGGTGGCTCAGTTGGATGCACGTCTGACTGGAGACCAGGAGGTCGCGGGTTCGACCCCCGCCGAGGTCGGCAGCATTCTTTCGTGGAGATTGATCAGGAAATACTTTCTACAGTCATTCTCTCCCTTCCGCTGATTCAAGACGTGCAAGAATGTGCACAATACTGGTTAACCGCTTAGAGGACTAAGCCTGCCCAATTTGTTTGTAATGAGATTTTACAGCCCAATCAACCCAATGGAGTCGTATCGAGTGCGCTAAGTTTACCTAACCACATGTTTACTGGGCAGGCTTAGTCCTCCAAGTGGTTACCCAGTATTGCGCACATTCTTTCACCAGAAACTAACAACTGCCCTTCTTGAATCAGCGGAAGGGAAAGAATGACCGTAGAAAATATTTCATGATCAATCTCCACGGAAGAAAAGCCTGCCCAGTAAAAGTGTGTGGTTAGCTAAACTGATTGCGCTCGACATGACCCCATTGGGTTGACTGGGCCGTAAAACCTCAACACAAACAAACCCTTCTCCGGGTGAAATGAAATTTTTAAAGTAAAATTAATTTCAATTAAAGCATACTCACCTCAAGATATTATAAGCCTTATTTGAGCGGTTCACCGCGAGATCGACCTTCAAAAGAAAGACAACTAGGAAAAAAAATTGTTTGAAACAGACTATAGCTCGTCCTAGTTGTCCCCCCTACCAAGCGTCCTGTTTCTAGGTGACCAAGATCGGGTACCAGTCACGGACTGGCTCCCTTCCGTACACGCCACCGTAAGCAACCAATCAGGACGCACCAGGTATATTCCCGCCAAAGCACGCACCAAGCGTGTGGCACGCCTAACGCATGTGGTAGACATTGTTACTACAAGAGGCCCACGGGCCACGGGTCGCTCACCTGAGTGACATAGCCACTGCAGATATGCAGATGTTATGCAACATTTTTCCAATCCTGTCATCGCAACTAATGAAAAGATAATCATTTAAGCAGTTCTTTATTTTGAAGAAGAAGATATATGGCATGCCAGTCAATTGAGCGTGATCATTTGAACATACTCTAAATGGCAGCCAGCTTGGATTTACGATCGGCACGATTTTAGCTATTTCTGATCTACAAGTCACCCCAATGCTTCCTACCAAGTTTCGAGTCAACTGGCCTTTCAGTTCAGGAGAAGAGGCGAAAAATAGATTTTCAAGATGGCTGCCATGGCGGCCATCTTGGATATCCGATTGGCACAATTTTAGCTATTTTTGATCTACAAGTCACCCCGATGCTTCCTACCAAGTTTGGAGTCAACTGGCCTTTCGGTTCAGGAGAAGAAGCGAAAAATAGATTTTCAAGATGGCGGCCATGGCGGCCATCTTGGATTTCCGATAGGCACTATTTTAGCTATTTTTGATCTATAAGTCACTCCAATGCCTCCTACCAAGTTTGGGGTCAATTGGCTTTTGCGTTTAGGAGTAAAAGCGAAAAATAGATTTTCAAGATGGCGGCCATGGCGGCCATCTTGGATTTCCGATCGGCACGATTTTAGCTATTTATGATCTACAAGTCATCCTGATGCTTCTTAGCAAGTTTGGAGTCAATTGGCCTTTCGGTTCAGGAGAAGAAGCAAATGGCGGCCATCTTGGATTTCCGATCAGCAAGATTTTAGCTACTTTTGATCTACAAGTCACCTTGATGCTTCCTAGCAAGTTTGGAGTCAATTGGCCTTTCGGTTCAGGAGAAGAAGCTAAAAATAGATTTTCAAGATGGCGGCCATGGCGGCCATCTTGGATTTCCGATCGGCACAATTTTAGCTATTTTTGATCTACAAGTCACCCTGATGCTTCCTAGCAAGTTTGGAGTCAATTGGCCTTTCGGTTCAGGAGAAGAAGCGAAAAATAGATTTTCAAGATGGCAGCCATGGCGGCCATCTTGGATTTCCGATCGGCACGATTTTAGCTATTTATGATCTACAAGTCATCCTGATGCTTCCTAGCAAGTTTGGAGTCAATTGGCCTTTCGGTTCAGGAGAAGAAGCAAAAAATAGATTTTCAAGATGGCCGCCATGGCGGCCATCTTGGATTTCCGATCGGCAAGATTTTAGCTACTTTTGATCTACAAGTCACCCTGATGCTTCCTAGCAAGTTTGGAGTCAATTGGCCTTTTGGTTCAGGAGAAGAAGCGAAAAATAGATTTTCAAGATGGCGGCCATGGCGGCCATCTTGGATTTCCGATCGGCACGATTTTAGCTATTTTTGATCAACAAGTCACCCTGATGCTTCCTAGCAAGTTTGGAGTCAACTGGCCTTTTGGTTCAGGAGAAGAAGCGAAAAATAGATTTTCAAGATGGCGGCCATGGCGGCCATCTTGGATATCCAATCGGCACGATTTTAGCTATTTTTGATCTACAAGTCACGCTGATGGTTCCTAGCAAGTTTGGAGTCAATTGGCCTTTCGGTTCAGGAGAAGAAGCGAAAAATAGATTTTCAAGATGGTGGCCATGGCGGCCATCTTGGATTTCCGATCGGAACGATTTTAGCTATTTTTGATCTACAAGTCACCCCGATGCTTCCTACCAAGTATCAAGTCAATTGGCCCAGGGGTGTAGGAGGAGTAGGCTTTTAAAGCAATTGTTGACGCCGCACGACGGACGACGGACGACGCACGACGGACGACGGACGACGGACATTGACTGACCACAATAGCTCACCATGAGCACTTCGTGCTCAGGTGAGCTAATAAAGGGTAGACGCAAGGTAGAAAACATCCCTATTTTTTGGGAGCAATAAAATTTAACAATGAAAGCGGGGTGGGAGGAGGGACATTTGATAATATCTTGAGGTGAGTATGCTTTAATTGAAATTAATTTCACTTTAAAAATTTCATTTCAATGTCAGCATACATCACCTCAAGATATTATAAGCCTGAATAATAAGCATAGGTGGGAAGGTAATAATAAAAATAATATAAATCTCTACTCACCCATGCTGGAATCCCGTGAAGTTCAGCAGTCCCCTGGTAATTCATAGTATTTTTAGGGGAATATTTTTGCATTGTAGGTATGCTTGCGGGTCGAATGCCAATATCCGTTGATGGAGAAGAATAAGACAGACCCTTTGAAGAAAAGTTTCACACCAGATTCAAGCAGGCTTAAAATACTGTGAAGAGACTTAAGATACAGAACGATGGCAGCCAGTAATAGACTGCGCCGCCACGAGAGGTCCCAATGACGATGTATCCTGCCTAATTGGGGCCAAATATCTAAAGTAAAATGAAGAAAAGTTACTATTTGTACGCCAATATGCAGCCCTTACCACATCCTCAAGGGCGACAGAATTCCAATAAGCCCAAGACGAAGACAAAGCTCTAAATTCATGAGCCGAGATTTTCATGAATGACAGATCCGAAGATGATAAATCTGCATAAGCTAGTTTGATAACGTCACAGATCCAACAAGAAATAGTGGAAGGTGAAATATCTTTAGAGCCCTTCAGTGGTAAAAAAACAGTCTCTTCCTTCCCGATCTCTTAGCTTTCACTCTGGACAAATAAGCTCTAACAGCTCTGACCGGACACAAAAGTCTAAACATCCGTATCAGAACCACAAAACTGAGAAAGACCTGGAATAACAATAGGTTCTGGTAATGACTCTGGAAGTTGGTTTTTTTGCTAAAAACCCAGGTTGTGAGAGGAGGGTAATGGAATCAGAGTTGCGGTCATACCTAAAACAGCCTTCCTCAATTGACAGAGCATTAATCTCACTTCTTCTAGCAGCCGCAAATGTAAGAAGAAACACTGCTTTAAGCGTGATGTATTTGATGTCAGCAGTCTTTAGTGGTTCATAAGGAGCTTTACCAAAGAATACAAGTCAAATTCCATTTGGGCGTAAGAGATCTGGCAACCGGTTTTCTCAGGGCAAAACCTTTAATAAGATCTGAAATGATTGGGTCCGCTGTACAGTCTGCTGATTTGGAAAAAAAAATTCAGTGTATTTGAGATGGCGGAGCGGTAGCCTTTAATAGTAGCTACCGATAATTTCAGGGTGTTAAAAAGGTAGCAATAAAAAATCTACCAAATCATTTAAAGCGGGATCGACAGGATTAACTTCCCTTTGCAAATACCAATCCGAGAACATCTTCCACCTCGCAGAGTAGACCTTGAGCGTAGACTCTCTGCGGGATTGAGAGATACACTGGGTAGCGAATTCAGAAATGTGTCTACCTCTGATTTGACTCCTGACAACTTCCAAGCGTGAAGATGCAACATAGCTGGATTCTGATGGAGTACTTTTCCCTGATGTTGTGATACCAAACCCCGATGAACCGGAAATTCCCTGGGAAAGTCTATTATGAGACTCCAAATGACTGAAAACCAGCTCCTTTGAGGCCAACACGGGGCTATGAGAATGAACCGACTGTTGGAATCCCTCATCTTGTTTAGAACCAGGGGAACAAGTTTGAATGGAGGAAATGCGTATGCGAATAGGTTTTTCCATTCTAGTGACATAGCATCCACTGCACAAGCCCTGTGGTCCGGTACTGGAGAAACAAACAGGGGCAGAAGATGGTTTAATCTGGTGGAGAAAAGATCTATCTGAGGAGTACCCCAAAGACTGAAAGTTTGGGTAGCTATCTCCCGATCTAGAGACCATTCGGTGGGGAGAATTCGTCTGGGCGAGACAGGCTGTCTGCCAAAACATTCAATTTCCCTGGAATATGCCTGACTTGAATGTGAATATTCCTATGATGACACAGTAAAGAAGCTCCCATACTAGTATGCACAGAGATGGAGAGTGGGTCCCCCCTTGCTTCTTGAGGTAAGCCACTACTGATGAATTGTCTGACGCTACCATCCCGCAAGAATTGTAAATGTGACTGAAAATGTTGGAGTGCTAGGAAAACTGCTCGTAACTCCAAATTGTTGATGTGAAGGTCTTGGGAAGCAACATCCCACAGTCCCTGAACCTCTAGACCTAGGGGTTCTAAATGTGCGCCCCAGCCCGAATGGCTGTCATCTGAAAACAGATGGAAATCTGGGGCTGGTATAACAAGGGGAATTCCAGCCACATAAATGGAAGGATTCATCCACCATTTGATTGCTACACGACATGAATGGGATATTGGAATAGGTTGGACCAAACTGTCGCGGTGAGGTTTCCAGTTGGCCAGAAGATGGAACTGAAGAGGTCTCGTATGAAGGCGACCCAACTGAACTAAATCTGCTGAAGCATTGA
This sequence comes from Anodontia alba, assembly GCA_964016985.1. Taxonomy (NCBI): domain Eukaryota; kingdom Metazoa; phylum Mollusca; class Bivalvia; order Lucinida; family Lucinidae; genus Anodontia; species Anodontia alba. The sequence goes on from OZ024826.1 coordinate 19,964,811, forward strand.
GTGATCCCAACATGGACAAAATTCTCGGGCGGTAATGAATTGAACCTGTAGAACCCGAAATAGAAGGACAAGAATTTTGATGACTCTCTTCTGGAACTCTGACAATGCCAATGTGAGTCAGGAACCTCATTCCTGCATACACGAAGTCCTGAGATGGAACTAGGTCTGATTTCAGAGGATTTGGTATTAGACCCAGACTTGTAATGATTTCCCAAGCCAGTGAAAGGTCAGACAGTAGGGACTCCTGCGAAAGACGATGGACAAGCCAATCGTCGAAATATTGGTGAATGTTTGGTCCTAGAGATCGAATATGTCCCACCACAATCTCCATCAAGATTGTAAAAACGAAAAGCGCTGTTGAGATTTCGAATGGAAGCGCCCGAAATTGTTATATAGTGCCTTCTAGGGAAAATCTCAGGTACTTGCGAGACGCTGGATGAATAGGAATATGGAGGTATGCGTCCATAAAGTCTATAGAAACCGCCCAAGCCCCTGGAGGAATAGCTCTCCGAATGGAGGCCGCAGTTTCCATTTGAAAGTAATCTACCTTCATCATTTTGTTGAGCGATGATAGGTCTATAATGAGACGAAAAAACGGCCGGTTTTCTTCTTCACTAAGAAAATCCGGCTGTAGAGAGGTGGTATCTCTCACAATCTCTACAGCCTTCTTTTCCAGTAGAATCTGCACCTCCTCCCTCAAGTGATTTAAATGTTGTTGAGCTACAGGGAACAGAATTGGAGACAACGATAATGGAGGTTCCCTTGCAAAAGGAATCCTGTAGCCCTTTCGGAGAATAGAAAGGGCCCAGGAATCCCGAGTTATGGCTGACCAAGCCTCCACAAAAATTTAACGAGCTCCCACCGGAAGAGAAGGATGAGGTGCAGATGGAAGGGCCCTGATGATGTCATTTACTCCTCCTAGCGGGCCCCCCCTGAAAGAAGATGATCCACCACGGCCCCCCTTGGTGGATCGAAACCGTTTGAAAGAGACAGCAGACAAAGAAGAAGTGGAAGTGGGAACTCGGCTAGCTTTTGGTTCCCACCTAGACTTCTTCGCTGGATTTGAATTAAAAGTAGAGGAGGAAGGTCTCTTTCTGTTGGCCGATACTCCTGAATAATTTGCTCTCAGGAGGGAATGATGTCTATCGTCTAAATTTGCTCTGAAAACTTCCTCTACTTTACACCCAAAAAGAGAGGAAGAATTCAGAGGAGCTGCTCTAAGATTGTCCTTGTTATGAGATAAAAGTAAATTAGAGGTATTTAGAGCAGCGTTACGGCGCTGATGCAACAGCACAGCAGACACAGATAGGCCTAGGGCCATGATGTGCTTAGCAGAGCGGTTCACTGCTAGAAGTAGACTACGCAGAACATCCGGGTCAACATGCTCTGCTCAGAGGGCCTGAAATGCAGCCGAACCAAAAAAAAATCACAATGTGAACTGATGGCCACCGCTCTCCTTGCTAACCGCTCCAGGTACTCTAAATGAGCCACTGGTAAAGAGGCGAATCTGCCCACGGAGATGCCTAGCCTGCCAGCGTCAGCATCAAGGGTGGGTATCTTACTCGGCCAAAATTCCGTATGACAAGCGTAAGAATGTGGTCGAGCAAGGTAATCAATTGTAATCAATTGTTTTCTTAGGTACATACCAATTTGGATTATTTCTAGCCTCTGCGGTGTTGTCAAACAGCTTCCCCATCAACTGGTTCACTGTTGAGGATTCTGGAAGTGTTGACCTGGAGGAAGTAGGCTGGTCCAAAATAGACTCAAGCAGGGAATGGACTCGCGCGCTGTCTTGAGTTTGGTCAGCCTTGGGGCAAAGGTCTCCCAAAAGGGAGTAAACTTCCTCCAGTGTCTCATGGTAGTTTGTGGCAGGCTCATGAGACTGGCTCTTTTGAGAAGAACTTAATGAACTCTCTGACAGAGCCTGGTCCGGGACACAATCACATCCATGATATGGAGCCCGGGGGTCTTGGCTAATGGTCCGAACATGGTCGCGACCATTGCCAGTGGATCCAGACTGACCCGTGAAAGTTTGCCCCTCCCCTTCTTCAGCAACAGAAGGGAGATCCACTGACGAAGCCAAGTTGCCCAACCCTGATAGAGTCCTCAATACTGCCTGGGATATGGCTGAGGCAATGTCAGGGGTGCTACGTGAGGGGTTGGTTACCCTCAATGGCGTAGCTGTAAGACCTAAAGAACTATCCCTGCTCAAAGCAGGAATAGCCACAAAAGGTCTGGCTGCAGAAACACTAGGACCTATAGGGACATCGTCCTCTACAGATCCCAGTGCGCTTACAGATGAATAGTCAGCCAATGGAACCCTGCTGCTATTCTGTACCTCCGTATACAAATGCCCGAAGGCTTCATTAACATTCTGACTTACCCTGACTGAAGGAAGAGCAGATGATGTGGAAGAGGTACCCAGTCTATTCTTACTATTTCTACTTCTACCCAAGTTGGTAGTACCAATAACTGGTTCCGCTATCAAAGAATCTGAAAATGAACCTTCCTGAAACATAATACCCGAGCAAGTCGGAATGGCTATAGTATTATTATGTTGAGAAGCCTTACTAATAGTAGGCACAGTGGAAAGAGATACTTTGGCCTTACCACTTTCAATAGGTTTTGGATTCCTAAATGAATTCACCGCAGGAGAAGTATGAGAAACAGATCCTGTTACCTGGATATTTGGTGTGGTACGAATGCCAGCAACTAAAGGGAGAGAACCATTCTCCTGGGAAACAGCCTTAGTAATTGAACTGGACGAGCTAGGAACGGCTTCGGGACAGGGCAAATATAAGTTGGGGTAATAACCATACCCACTAAAGCCATCCCATGAACCCCAGGGATAAAAATAAGGCCAATAAAAGGGGCCTTCTGCGCCTTCCTGCCAAGAAAATTGAGAGGAAGGCACAGTTACATTACTTGGGAATCAGCCCGCCGTATTAAAGGCCGCCGAGCTAACATACCTATAAGGTGTACGATAACCCGGCAGGTACCTAGGTTCGGAATTTCCGCCGGAACAGGGGTTCGCCAGCACCCCCTGCGTTGCCTTCCGTCGGGAAGCATCGCTGGGGGCGGGGCGAGGTCCCCTAGTCAAGCATTCATTACTAGTGACAGTAACGGCGACCTGGGGTCCCCTACGTCTGTTTTCCAAATCTGGAGCAGGCTCAGAGTTCAATTGAAAATTATTCACCAGAGTACAAGAAGGGAATCCCTGAGCCTGCCCCCGACCAGAAGATACAAGAGGGGAAGTGGGATAATTCTTCCCAGATCTCTGAAGCCCAATTGGCAGACCTGGCACAAGGAGATAGTTGCGAAAACCCGCAACATCTAAAACATAAATCATGGCTGTCTGCCGGAAGTTTAGTTTGCTTGCAATTAATGCACATCTTACTACTGATATGGGCTACAAAGAAAAGCTTTAGTGAAAATAAAGATACAGACTTATCTGTTCTAGCGAAAAATACTTCTTTCCAAATCCAAACATCGTAATCTATACAGAAGGTGCTGACCTCGCAAGCGACCAAAAAATAGTGATGTTTTCTACCTTGCGTCTACCCTTTATAGTAACAATGTCTACCACATGCGTTAGGCGTGCCACACGCTTGGTGCGTGCTTTGGCGGGAATATACCTGGTGCGTCCTGATTGGTTGCTTACAGTGGCGTGTACGGAAGGGAGCCAGTCCGTGACTGGTACCCGATCTTGGTCACCTAGAAACAGGACGCTTGGTAGGGGGGACAACTAGGACGAGCTATAGTCTGTTTCAAACAATTTTTTTTCCTAGTTGTCTTTCTTTTGAAGGTCGATCTCGCGGTGAACCGCTCAAATAAGGCTTATAATATCTTGAGGTGATGTATGCTGACATTGAAATTGTTTTTTAAGCCCACACCTATCTTTTCCGACGCAGAAATGACAGTTGTTGGTAATAGCATTTTCCGATGTTTCAAAATATGTCTTTGAAATTGACGGAAAATCAATAAATCATGAGAACTTATCCGTTTGTTGACATTTGGATGTCTCTAAGTCATGGCCCGAAGTTCACATAAAGATTTTGAGTGCATAACCATCGGCTACCCCTTACGAGATTACCAGGTGTGTCATACAGACAAATGAATAGAATGCGGAAAACTATATACACCATGAGATACATCATATATCATAGGTATAACAATTAACTTCAAGAAAATTACATGAAAGAGAAAAAACAAACATGCTGGCATAGTTCATTCTTTATTTGTAATGATAGACTAGCAAGTAATATTCATAGGACAACTATAATGTTAAATAGCAGTTTAGCCACACCACTGGAAAAATTGCCAATTCTATAAATTAATAAATATGACCCAAATCAGCCTGGACACCAATACAGTCTGCTGATATCTTAATTTAGGCACTTTTAACATTGGAAAACTAACCATATTTAGTGCTTTGTACATTAATTCCTTCACATATTTTTCCCAAAATTTGTACAAGTATATTTTACCACCTGCTGATCAGTCTAAAACTGCTAGATGAGTGGCAAACAGTATAGAACTTAATCAGATGCCATGTTCTGCAGCCTTGTATTAGGGTCTACATTGTCACAATCCTTAGGGTAATTACGGTAATACATTTATTCTCAGGGACTTTTCTGAGGTTGTCACTGGCCAAAAAATGGCCCATTTCTTTTTAAACCATGCCAAATTACCAAAACTTTTGAGGTTTATCTCTGGAACTGTCCTTCCCAATATGTCTTCACTTCTGAAAATCAGTAGAAAAAATCCTACAGCTAAATATATGACCCAGATCAAACTGCTTTGATCAGAGTTTGTAATGTCATTCAGCCAATATACACATCATCAGGCAGTCAAATAGATGGGTTCAAATTTTAGAATAAATTTGGTAAGAAGGTATGTCTCAGTATTTAGGTAACATACTGTGTACAAATAATGAAGAAAATGACTGGGTACGTCTCTGCAGTGACATGCACACTGGAATGGGCTTTTATGTCTCTTTTCTGTAATGTGGCATTCATAGTAGCTACACTATTATCGGGATCTGACAAGCTACTTAGCTTCAAGAAGCATTAACACAGGACTATTGCTAAGATACTATCTTAGACAAAAATATGATGTGCAAGGTGAGAAAAGGGCAATTATGCAATCTGTGAACAGCTAAGGCCCAGATCAGAGCCTTATCAGTTAATTCAGTCCACAGTCGGCAGTATCCATTGATTCCATAAGATGGCAATAGAGGCCCTGACTGGATGGTACAAATGTGCAAGACTAGTACAGATCATGATCTGAATCTTCACTTCCTACATCTGCAATAAGGAATCTTTTCTCATGTTGCAATATCTCATTAGATACTTACCTTAACCCTTTGTTCTGCCGAACCAGGATATGCCCTGCCTTTGCAAACAGTGTAGATCCAGATCAGTTGGCTTCTTCAGAAGCCAACTGACCTGGATCTGCACTGTTTGCCATTATGTGGTTATAGCAACAATCCAGATAAAGTAATCCGATTGGCTGAAAATTACAAGTGGGCGTGGCATTTTAATTTATTCAGCATGACAAGGGTTAAATATTCAGACACCTTATCATACTTGTCCTTAAATTTGAACAAGACCAATTTACTACCTACTGATATGTCAAACTTGGAGGAGTGGCAAACAGCGTAGACCCTGAAACGATGCCATGTTCTATGGTATGTAAGCTGGATCGGCACTGTTAGCTCAGGCCTGTCTGGCCAAATACTGTACTTAAGATGAATACAGTAGATTAGATTTTAGGTACAAATATGATTCTAATATGCTGCCAAGACATGTGTTAAGATTTCTTTTCTATTACATATACCTATATAAAGGAGAAATAATAATCCACAAAGGAAACAATCTCATAAAACAACAGCTTCAATGCTCTTGTATTTTCTTTAATACACAACTGGATAGCCATCATCTGGTAAATAACTTAAGGCTATTAGAATAAGGACTGGCCATCAATAAGGTTTCAATTAATACAACTGGTTTGCATGGAAAACCATACAGGTAGCTGTGACGCCTAAGAATATTATCTGTATATGATTGATTTGTTTACTAGTAAACACAGAAATGACAGAAATACAGACTAAAATAAAATATGAGGAAGTCTAGGTATGGTGAGAGTAGTCAGCAAGGCAGAACTATAGAAGAATAATAACTATAGCTTTAAGATGAATGGGCATTATTTCTGAGCTATCAGAAGAGTACTTATAACTATAGCTTTAAGATGAATGGGCATTATTTCTAAGTACATATGTGTATTGTAATTACAGCTTCAATTGACAACCTATTTTTCCTCCCTCCTGAAAAGAAGTATACATTAAAAGGAAAGAATTTGCATAACTTTACAGAGGGCCTGTTAAGGAGGAGTATTTGATGATAATTCTCGGATAATTTTCCCCAGTTCTCCATAAAAACATATGTTGTGGGTACTCATTAGAAGCTCCTCATCGAGGCACTTTTAATGAGTACCCACAACATATGTTTTTAAGGAAAAATAAGAAAAATTATTCCTGAATTATCACCAGATATGCCTCCTAACAAATCCTCTGACTTTAGACCAAATTCTTTCCTTTTACAGTAGACATTCAGAAGGGTCTAGTGTGCAGGAAAGCGAACAGGACACAAAGGCTATCCCCATTGTACAAAAATGGTAGAAAATACCATGTGTGTCCAATCCTCTGAAATGGCACTCAAGCTCTTATGCATTCTCAAAGGAGGTCCCATATTCACCCTAAGTATTGGGACACCTTATCTACTTACCATACTTGTCTTAAACTTTGAACTACTTCATTCCACTACCTGTTGATCTGTCTAAAATATCACTGTATGTATGGCAGTGTAGATGCTGATCAGATGCTGCATTCTGCAGCATCTTATCTGGGTTTACACTGTTTGCAAAGGCCTATCTATCCCAAAACTTAGGGCTATTATGGTATAATGGTAGTTTTTGTTGTTGTTTTTTTCACTTTTACATACTAAAATATCTATGTAAAAATATTGAGGTAACTGTAAAAACAATTTTCAGCTGACATAAAATATGTATTAAAGAACTATATTCAGTTTAAGATAACTATACCATACACATGAGTGTAATTAGACCTAACAATGAAACTAAAAATTGTATCGTTTAAAAATTCATTTGATTAACATTTAAATTATTCTAATATAGGATAGAGCACCAAGCTGCCAGTCCCAATTTCCTACAAAGAATTTATTAAGCCCTGTCAAACAAAACAAGTATTATGACCCATACAACTGGGACAGACCTAAATCAATCCAAAATTGTTGAAAAAAAAATAAAAAAAAAAATGCCAAATTAATTTCAGACCCTTCAGAATTATGATGCCATGTACAGTGAGAATCTAACAGATCAAATCTGTTCATACTTCTGTTGCTACAGCATTATCTGATTTTAAAGGTATTTTCCAAACCCAAGACTCTGCGACTGCACAGATAAACAATAACAACAACTCAAAAAACATGTCATCTTTTTCAAATGACAGGGCCCATTAACTTTTACCACACTTGGGGGCTAATTCAGCAGATGATGAATTGATATATTTTTTTTTATTTTTCCCAGAAAATAGGATTTGACATTTCAAGCACTGAGAGAATTTGCATGAAATATCAAAACCTGTTTTCTAGGGAAAAGAAAAACAAACAAACAAAAAAAAAATTCAATATCTTGTCTGCTGATCATTCAACCCAGCACGCTAAGCGTTAAAACATATGGAAACTTCAGTAAAAACTTACAAGTATCATAAATATCTCCTCTGTACAACTATACACATTTACAATGCTACCATACAATAATTACATCGACAAATATAACTAACAACATACTACAGACCTACATTATAACGAGCTTCATCAAATAAAAGCAGGCTTCGAAGCATGCAAACAGGAAAGGCTCAGATTAGCCTGTATCATATTTATCCAACATGACTGAATACCTCAACTTCTTACAACACTTATCCTAAAATTTGAACAAGTCCATTTTACCACCATATGATATGTCTAAAAATCACTGGATGAGTGGCAAAGTGTTCACTCCATCCAAAATGTCACAATCTGCCATGCCTGATCCGTCTGCATTGTTTGCCCACACCTGTCTGTCGGAATAGTTAGGATAAATATGATACATCTGTGCAGTATGATCAGGGGCATCATTTATTATTAGTATACTTTATACTACCCAGTCTTTCTCCAGGCCCTGGTCAGACTGCAAACACTCTGATGATCCTCATTTACACATAGGTCTAGATTAGGGAGGGTAACCGGTAAATATTTTTCTTATTTCTCCACGGAAACATATGTTGTGGGTACTCATTAGAAGCCTCAGTGATATTTACCCTCAGTGAGGCGCTTCTAACATATGTTTTTGTGGAGAAATAAGAAAAATATCAATACTTTTGGACTGAAAAAAGCACCTTAACTCGTGCTATGATTTACAACGTTCACACATTAAAGCCTCTTTTCGTGTGATGCCGCAACAGTTCTTGATAAGATGGGTTTTTTTAAATCCAAAAATATTGATGTTTTTCTTATTTCTTCACGAAAACATATGTTGTGGGTACTCATTAGAAGTGCCTCGCAGAGGCGAGGTGCTTCTAATGAGTACCTACAACACGTTTTCAAGGAGAAATAAGAAAAATATTTACCCGATACCCACTCTTATCTAGACCTATGGCCACTCATACATGCACTGTAAGAAACAGCCTATCTGCATAAATACATGAAATGAAATACAGAAGATGATTGAATAATAAATAAGAAATGAGATGGATCATATAAAGACTTGACACACAGCAAAGACACCAGTCATCATATCTATGCAGTCTTGTGAGGGTCTTCACTAAAAACAGAATGACAAACCAGAGCAAACAATGTAGACCCAGTCTGATCAGGGTCTGCAAGGTTTGCCATTCCATCAGTCCAATCAGCTTCTTCAAATATTAAGATAAGTATATAAGTTTGTTTCTGTTGAGGTTTTATGGCCCAGTCAACCCAACGTGGTCAGTTTACCTAACCATACTTTTACTGGGCAAGCTTAATCCTCTAAGCAGTTAACCAGTATTGTGCACATTCTTTCACCAGAAACTGACAACTGCCCCTCCTTGAGTCAGCAGAAGGGAGAGAATGAAAATATTTCACAATCAATCTCCAAGGAAGAATGTTGCCAACCTGCAACCTGATCATCAGTCAGACGCGCATCCAACTGAGCCAACGAGGCCAGCCAAGTATAGTAACAGGTTAAGAAGTTAGAATAAATACAGTATCCTGTGTAAGGATATGTGAACAATGAAGGCAATGCTCAGACAGTGAATGGATCCTTCATTTTGCATACACATTCACATCCATTTTTTTTTTCTGTGTGATTCTGCTCCAATATGTAGTGAAATTAACTGTAGAAAGAAACTAGCATACATACTTGAGCATCTTAACAATATATTTATACTGCTTGCTGTTCACATGTAAGGGAAGATTTTTCTGATTAACGTGTAACACTTTATGGGCAAATTCAGCAGACGACTAATTGATGATTTGTTTGTTTGTGTTGAGGTTTTACGGCCCAGTCAACCCAATGGAGTCATGTCAAGCGCGGTCAGTTTACCTAACCACACGTTTACTGGGCAGGCTTAGTCCTCTAAGCATTTAACCAATATTGTGTACATGTACATTCTTTTGCCAGAAACTGACAACTGCCCTTCTTGAATCAGTGGAAGGGAGAGAATGACCGTAGAAAATATTTCATGATCAATCTCCACGAAAGAATGTTGCCAACCTCGGCGGGGGTTGAACCCGCAACCTCCTGGTCTCCAGTCGGACGGCGCATCCAACTGAGCCACCGAGGCTGGCTCTAATTGATGATATTTTTTATTATTTTTTCCAAAAACAGGCTTTGATATTTCATGCAAATTGTCTCCTAAGAGTAAAAAAGATCTCCCTTGCAGGTGTATCCATTCGCTTCAAAAAATCAAACAGCAAGTGTCTGAGTGTCATTACTTGTGATCATAAACCATAGCAAAATTTCATATTCCCATTTTAAGCTTTGCAGCATGAAAACCATATGACAAAAAAATGTTGTTTTATCACTGAATATCACTGAATATGGACATTTAATACTGAGAACAGAATTACAAGAAATACAATTGAAAGTTTACAGCAACTTCTTCTACCTGACAACTCACATGACCTGATATTGTGTATCAAATGGCAGTTTAAGCAGTCTTAGGAGCTTTTTGTGGCAGTTTAAAGAAGTGAATTAACCCTTGTCCTGCTGAACCCGGATATACCCTGCATTTGCAAACAGTGTAGATCCAGATCAGTTGGCTTCTGAAGAAGCCAACTGATCTGGATCTGCACTGTTTGCCATTAAGTATGTGAATTTATAGCAAAAATCCGGATCAAGTAATCTGATTGGCTGAAAATTAGAAGTGGGCGTGGCATCTTAATTTATTCACCAGGACAAGGGTTAAAGAAGTGAATTAAGTTTGTAAACTATTATCATCATAACATATACATGTATATTAGAAAAAAAAATCAGCAGATAACAAACTGAAGAAAATTGTTCTCATAAAATTTGGTCGATCTTATGAGACAATTTGCATATGTCAAACCTGTTTTCAAGGAAAAGAATATTTCCAAATGTCATCTGCTGGAGATTTTACCCAGGTAGCTAAGTGTTAAAGGTATGCAGTATTTTTGATACCATACACTATACACAGTATACAGGCATGTTCATTTAACAAAATCAGAAAAAAAAAAAAACCTAACAAAAAACAACTTTTAAGGTCATTTGTACGTAAGAGACAAGAATCAAAATGAAATAAGTAAGGAAAGAGCAGTGACTTTTGAATGCCATCCAGAACATACATGTTATATACATGTACGATTTAATGCTTGTAAGATATCTAGGAAGACAATGGAATGTTTGAAGAACTACCAAAGAATATAAGAACTGTGTGAACACATAACTCCAGATAAGAGTAGGTATCAAGATTATATTTTTCTTATTTCTCCATGAAAACATACGTTGTGAGTACCGCAACATGTTTTTGTGGAGAAATACGAAAACTATAAACACTTTTCTGTTGAAAATGTGCCTAATCTGGTGCTGTGGAACAGTGAAAAATCTGCTGGTCTGTGGTCCTAGACCAGAGATGTACCCAGATAAATATTTTCATTGTTTCTCCATGAAAAAATTGTGGGTACTCATCAGAGCTGCCATGATGAAGTAATTCTAATTAGTACCCACAAGAAAAAAACATATATGTAGGGAAACAAGAATAATGTAGGTACTTTTAGGCTAATAAAATCATGTTATCCAGAACTATCTATTCACATACACATGAATATGTTAGGATAGCTTTTCACAGCATGTTTCTATTGTAGATTTGAGAAGTTACCATATTTACCGTAAATACTGGGACATCCAAACTCCTTACCTCACTCGCCCTAAATTTTGAACAAGTTTACTTTATCACCTGCTGATGTGTCTAAAAACTGCTTGATGAGTGGCAAACAGCGCAGACCCTGATCAGATGCCACAGAATGTGGCATCTGATCAGGGTCTTCACTGTTTGTGGCCTATCTGTCCCAATACTTCGGGTAAATATATGATAAGATCAATATTTGAGTTTCAACGAGGGTTGTGCCTTGACATGGGTATCTGTTGTGTATCTTGAAGAACATGTTCCAGAACTATAGGGACTTTCTCTAGGTGACTTTTAACAATGTCGGGTAAAACATCCGTCTCTTGGTACCTGAAATATATATACAGTTACACGTATATCAAAGCAGTAAAACAATTACCAATCTTGACTGTATTCAATCAATACCTTAGTTTCTGAAGTAGACTCTTACAAATTTAAATTTGGATGAATCCAATGTCTCAAAAGCAATGTTAGGCAAAAATCAAAAACAAAATGGCAATGGTGTTACACTTTACGATAAAATAAAAAGGCAGTGTAGTTCCAGATGAGAGGGCTCAAGCCCTCTCATCTGGATCTACACTGCCTTTTAATTTTATTGTAAAGTGTAACATGAGCCCTCTCATCTGGATCTACACTGCCTTTTTAGTTTATCGTAAACTGTAACACCATTGCCATTTTGTTTTTGTCATCTGGATGTACGCTGTTTGAAATGCTCTTTTTTGTGTCTGTAGTGTTAAATAGCAGTAACAAATTCTGAGCGGGTCCTTTGTTGTCTGCTTACAGCATCACTGGATACCGTAGACATTTGTGGATGCATACAGCTCTAAAATCAGACTGTGTGAAAGGTATAGGCTGACTCAAGTCTTTGCTGGGTGCACATCTCAAAAGGTATATCTGTTCATAATGCAGTTCAGTTCAGATGATTAAATATAAACTTCAAAATAGTCCATTTCAATATATCTGCTGCAACAACACTGACTGCTTCCTTTATAAACTCTATAAACTGGTTCCTATGATGTTAAATACATATATAATGGAACATGACATTTACTGCCATTTCAATTCTGACAGAGGTAGCTTACTATTTTAGGAAAATACCCTATAAATATCTCTGTAGAACTTCACAGTAGAAGATTTTTTTTTTCAGTCATGAAATTGGCATGGGTCAGATTTTCTGGTGCTACAGTGAACAACTCTAGAATTTTGAGTTAAACCTCTTTTATAGATTAATTAGGCAATATTGTAAAGTATTAATGTAATAAAAGACTTACCCGTAATATACGTAAGTATTGGGACTGGAAAAAATAATTAAATTTCTGGCTGTCCCAATACTTAGAAACACGAAAATTAATTATTTTTTTAGGTGTCCCAATACTTACGTCTCGTAGTTGAAAATGGCATCGATTAATGATGAAAAATGTGTCATATTTGTGTTCATTGTTTTGTGTATTTTCAGACCACTGTCTCGTTAACCTAATCTATTGTTAATATTGAATAAACAGATTGGCACTTATTGTTTTGATTTATAATCCCCTCGTTTATCTATCATGTGTTGAAAGTGTCCAAGTAAAAAAAATAATCATATTCTGCTTCCCCGCTTTAAAGGTTAATTGCGCATAACCGATACCGCGAATGCGGGGAACAATCTACCTGTTCTAAAAATACTGCCATTACATCGGGTGATGACGTTATTATTGGGGTTCTTCTCAACGATGTTTTGGGGTTCATCTCAACAGTGTTTTAGGGTTCCCCCAATGCTGTTTTGCATTAAAACGTTATTGGTAAACAATTCTGTCTAATTTCTTTTTATTATTATTATTTATTCATAGTTTTTTTTTCTTCTTTTTTTTGTTGTGTTTGTTTGTTGTTGTTTTTTTTTGTAGAACTTTATTGATGCACTCGAGTTGCAAATTAAAACGTGACGTGTCACGTAACAACCACAAAATGGCGACGCATCCAGACTGATGCAAAAATTTCATATTAATATTCTCAAAGAAAGGTTTTATTTATTTTCTACTTTCTAACCAGCCTGCCGTAGGAACCCCCTGTTGTATGCTTAGACGTAAAATATTGCGTGACATCGCTTGTAAACAAAACAAAACACAAACCGAGAAAACAGTTTTACCCTGTTAACTAGATCATTTTTTCACCCAAATGCACTGTCCCAATTCATATGGTACAAAAAATTACTGAAAATTTTAGCAATTTTTGATATGTTTTTGATATGTCCCAATTCTTAGGGTGACGAAAAATAATTATTTTTACGAATTGTAAGGGTGTCCCAATACTTTAGGTGTCCCAATACTTAGGTATATTACGGTATGTCCAAGTATGACCTCTAAATAGTTATAAGAAATAATTTCTAACAAAATTAATCCATTTTCTTCTAATACCAAGAGAAATTTGTTATGTTTGTCACAAAATTTACCTGCTCTGTTTGCCATTCTGGTCTATAAATTTGATCATTGTAGACTTGATACCAAGCTGTGTTCCATCAAAGAACCTCACCCAGATTTCTCCATTAGCATGCTGTAAAACAATTACAATGTCAATGTCAATAAAGAGGGTAAATGTCTTCGAAATGCAGTTTACATCACTGTCAACAATCTTTCAGTCACATTGTAAATATGTTTGGGCCCTTTTATTACGCCACCTCTGACACTACAATATCACTTCCCTGACACATTTACATAATACCACTAGTCACATTATACTGTCACCTGTGTAACCAAATCTAGCTCTTCTAATGCTGAGAGCCATATTATAAACTGGGCTGTGTCTACCAAAAAAAGCTCTTTCGAGCATGCACATTATTCAGATCATCCTGCTCATGTGCAAAGTATCACCAGTGCCTTTGCTCTCACTTCATATATTCCGTAGTATCCAATGATTCTGTTAGCAGACAGTGAAGGCCCTGATCAGACTGCACAGATGCATTGACTGATCTGAGCTATCGCTATCTGCATATGCCTGAAGACGTGTTTTCGTCTGAAGCAGCCTAATTTTAAAAATCTTATGTATGACTCCTACAGTAAAACCTGTGTAAGACAGCCACTTTTGAAACTGACCTTAGTGGTTGATGTGGAAAGGTGACTGTCTTATAAACGTACATGTCATGTAATTTTGCTAACAAAATTACATGACATGTACCTTTATAAGACAGACAACTTTTTCCACATCAACCACTATTTAAAGTCGGTCTCGAAGGTGGCTCTCTTACACATGTTTTACTGTATTTCAAAACTGGACGTCTTACCAACTGAGCCACTTGGACTGGAAAAATAGGGATAAATAAAAGCCGCCGCATAACAGCACAGCTCACCCGATTGGAAGCTTGTCTATCATTAGTACAATGGTAATTTACAATATGCTCTTACATGACATTATGAGCCACGTCAAGTGAAAAAGTGTCTTCGAACATGCGAGAAAAAAAGTACAGATTCAGATTCATCCAGGGCATGAGCAAAGTCTCATCTGGGCATTTGCTCTCCATTGATACATTCTATAGTGCTCAATGATTCTGTTAGCGAATAGCCATGGACCTGATCAGACTGCGCAGATGTGCAGACTAATATGTCTTCCCTGTCCGCCCCAAAGACATTTTTGCATGGTACAGCCCATACTACGGGTTCTCATTAGGATCGCTCCAGCCAGGCAAACTTTATTATCACAAAGAATGTTTAGACACAGATATATCATCATAATGCCCCATGCTTGATTTTGTCAGAATTGCACCGGCTGTACATATAAAGTATCTATATAAATGTAAGGCGTGCAACAATAAACCCTTATGCCATATGCAGTGAAGGCCCTGATCTAGGATTTCTCTCATCAAGACTTTCCACAGTATGCAAAGATTCTGTAGGGAATAGTGGATACTCTAATACTGCAAAGGCTGATCTAGGCTGTCCTTGTTTGTATATAGCATCAGGGTAATTTTTTTTTTGCATTGTGCATCATATACATTAATCCATTTATGTGTAGTGGACTCTTTTACCACAGCTGTTTGCACTGGTCTATTTCAAATAGCAAAGTGTCTGATTGGGTTTCTATTATTACCATGTTTTACAGAAATTCCTGTATTTCATGCAAACAGCGTAGACCCTCATCAGATGCTGCATTCTGCCTCTGATCTGGATCTGCACTGTTTGCATTAAATACAGAGATTTCTATAACAAAGTTATAATAAAAAACTAATCAGACACCCTGCTATTGGAAAAACAAATGGTACAAAGAGTTGTGGTAGAAATCACGAGGGACATAAATTACCTGTGATGCCCAGCCTATGTCTTGCACCATAACTTGTCTTAGTACATCTTTACTACCAAGCTTGCGTAACTGACTGTTGGTTGATGTTGTTGTCTGTCCTCCAGATGCCATCCCTGCACTGACAATGGTAGACTGGGACCGCAATGTGTGGTCCTGTGAACTATCTATAGAACCAGTCTTCTCGACACACTCTGTCACTGTACTAACCACAGTACCATCAAAAGATGTCATCTAGAAAAAAGTTAGAAACTATTATATGTAGATAGTTCTGGAGAAACATATGGCTAAAAAACAGAATGACAGGAGATTTATTTAAACTGCATACTATTGTGCCTGACCACAAAATGCACTGAAACAAACACTAAACAAAAAAAAACAACAAAAAACACTGTTCTGCCAGTAAGCTGTAAGAACTGCTGTAAAATTAAATGCTGAATTAATATTTGGTGGAGCCATGATATGAACTGTCAGATGAATTTGCATATATATTTCTCTTATGTCAGTCAGTGATATCATTGTTATAAATCAATTAAAAGTCACGAAAGGAAGTGGTAGATATTCAGCTGAAATATTTCCATATTAACACTTAGCAGTCTGGGTAAAATCTTCAGCAGACAACATTTTGAAATATTTTTCCCAGAAAACAAGATTTGGCGTTTCATGCAAATTGTTTGCATGAAATGTCAAATCCTGTTTTCTAGGAAAAATAAGAAAATATCACCAATTTGTCATCTGTTGAATTAGCCCAGAGAGTGGTAGATTAAACACAATAAGACATCCAAGCCTTCATCAATATCTACAAAAAAGCAGTTTGCAACAAATAAATAATTATTTTAATATGCATTCTGACAAGTGTCCTCAGTAAAGACTATGATCCACTTGTGTATGGTAAAACTTCAATGACTCAAACACCAACGGCTTCTTTACCGTGGCTTATTGGAACTTGTTTTTGAGTTCCCAGAAAATACTTCTGATAATCCAAAAAAAAAAAAAAAAAAAAAAAAATTGCATGTTGGGAAATTTTTTTTTTCATTTTATCAAGAAAATGTATGTGCAGATTTAGATCATCCTGCACATGCAAGAAGTATCATCCGGGCCTTTGCCCTCCATTCATACATTTTGTAGTATCCAATAATTCTGTTAGCAGACAGTGAAGGCCCTGATCAGACTGTTCGCATATGCCTGATGACACATTTTTGCATGCTGCTGTCCATATGGTCATGATTCTTACGGTGGGAGGTCTGTTTGTATCAGTGTTATTGCTGCTGTTGTGATCATCACTTCCAGTTCCTATGCTAGTCGTACTAAACTTTCCTGAATCATTCAACCCTGAGTTTGGCCGTCGACCAATGATAATAGGGAACATATCCTCCTTTAGGGAACATCGCTGCTGAACGGCGGTTACCACAGATTCTAGTTCTAAACACTGTTGCCGACACTGAAATACACCAGGTATCTAAGTTAGAAACAAGAAACAAATACTTTAACCCTTGCCATGCTGAATAAACTAAGATGCTCCGCCCACTTCTAATTTTCAGCCAGTCAGATTACTTGAACCAAGTTGTTAATACAAATTCACATAATTAATGACAAACAGTGCAGATCAAGATCAGTTGGCTTCTGAATAAGCCAATTGATCTGGATCTCCACAGTTAGCAAAGGCAGGGTATATCCGGGTTGAGCAAGGCTAGAGTTAACACAGGCCTAATGAGTACCTTATTTATGCTACGTATTTGGACAGATAGGCCCGAGCAATGTAGATCCAGATTGTGATCAAGGCTGTTTGCCATTCAGTCAGCAGCTTTCAGACACATCAGTAGGTAGTAAAATGAACCTGCTCAAATCCTAAGACAAGTATGGTAAGGAAATACCATAATAACCCAAAGTATTGAGACACCTTATCTACTTACTATACTTGTCCTAAAATTTAAAACAGTCCATCCTACTACGTGTTGATGAGTCTAAAATAGTGCTGCATGTATGACAAACAGTGTAGACCCTGATCAGATGCTGCCTTCTGTGGCATCTCGTCTGGGTCTACAATGTAACATTATTTGCAAAGGCCTATCTGTCCCAATAAAGTAAAGCTGTCCAAATACACAGTCTTTATACAAGGAAAATATGATCTTTATAATTTATTACTTTTGCACAAAAACATACAGTGAACCCTCATTACAACGACAGCATTTGTTCAAAAAGATGTTGCCATTAAAATGAATTGTAAAGAATCCTTAATGGACTGAATATGTAAAAAAAGTTTGTTTTATTCATACTTCCTCAGAGAACATATGTTTTTGATATTTGTTAGAATTGCCTCAGTGAGGCAATTCTAACAAATGTCGAAAACATATGTTGCTTGAAGTTTTAATGCAATATTCTTGCATATCTCATTAACTGTCAACTCCTGAGCGAAGGTTTTGTTACATTCAAATTGTCATTATTTTAGAATAACAAAAAATAATTAATTATCTCCTTATCTGAAGCTGCACTTTAAGAGACACACAGCAGTGACACATGTATTTTCAGATGACGATCAGTGCTGAAGAATGATCAAAGGACACAAATCTAGTTTAATCAAGATGAGCCTCAGTCAAATATATAAACACTGAAACATGGTTTGGGTATTTATTAGTAGTGCCTCGGCAATGTGTTTCTAACGAGTAAAAACAGTATGTTTTCATGGGGAAATAAGAACAATATCAATGATTTTATTGGTTAAAAAAAGTGCCTTACATGGAACTGTGGTTTTCTCATTACCATAATCGACCTAATAACCACACATGTTCCTATAAGCGCAGTCAAGCAATTTTGTAGTATTCAGATTACAGCTAGTGTACTTTTATCTACTTCTTTATAAAACATGTTGTTGGTACTCATTTGAATTGCCTCGACTTCTTCATAAAAGCGACTCATCAAGGCAATTCAAATGAGTACCAACAACATACACTTTTATGAAGAAAATCAGAAAAACATTGCATAAGTAGCATTAGATAGGCCCCTCATGAAGTTTTCTTTTGAAAACTTAAGCGCAGTGCCATAATTAGAGCAAATACGGTAAGTTGTTTTTCTGAAGTTGTGAGTGTACCCACCTGTTTGACATATTCAAGTAGTTTCTGTGTTTCCTGTGTCAGTCTTTGTTCCATATCAGCTGACTCTAACATCAGTGATGTTCCAGTTCTCTCTATGATCCTCATACCTCGAGAACTTGCTGTAAATTTGGCACCTGATATATACAATATATGGTACAATTACATCATACACTTAAACATCTTGCCCAACAGCTTTGAAAGAGATATTCATAACAAAAACCAATATAGGGATCAAACATGGTTTTTCATGCATTAACATTCACCAGGTCCCGTGGGAGGTGTTGAAAACCGAGGCCGAAGGCCGCGGTTTTCAACACCTCCCAAGGGACCTGGCGAATGTTAATGCATTGAAAAACCATGTTCGATTGCTACTATTGCATAAAAACTGACAACATTTGCTACATTTCGCGTTATTTCTTGCACTATTTTGTTTCGCCTTTTCACCAATGTCTCGCGAACGTAATTTCCACTGACTATGCTCGTTCTAGGGCCGGGCAGTACACATCTCGTAATGGCAGCAAATCGAAGGCCGCGGTTTTCAACACCTCCCAAGGGACCTGGCGAATGTTAATGCATTGAAAAACCATGTTCGATTGCTACTATTGCATAAAAACTGACAACATTTGCTACATTTCGCGTTATTTCTTGCACTATTTTGTTTCGCCTTTTCACCAATGTCTCGCGAACGTAATTTCCACTGACTATGCTCGTTCTAGGGCCGGGCAGTACACATCTCGTAATGGCAGCAAATCTGTGGCCCCAGTACCACCATATTGAAACTTGCGTAGCTGTGCATTAACAGGAAGTGAATTGCCTTGTTAATACACGGCTTTTTCGCTGGTTAATGCATGGCTGTTAATAACGTGCAACACTGCTTTTTATGCAATAATAATAGGCTAATCACCTCGAATATTGGGACATTTATGCCGAAACGAACCCTGCAGACCCAGATCAAACTGCTCCAAGGACAGTAAAGAGTTAGGTTCAAAATATTTAGGGTAACTATAGTATTTTCATCAACTGTAAGAAGAAAACTTCAAGAGAGTAGATATAGTTGAAATTTCACACTCATGCACATGCACACTTACATGAAGATTTTTGTCTAGGCCAGTAGGATATTCTGAACATTTTTCTAGTTTTGCATTTTTTTTTTTTTTTTTTAACATGAACTTGTGACTTTTTTTTATGTATATACACTTTCACACTTACATTATGTTCATTTTATCAAATATCATCCTCATATCCAAAATTTAAAAGATATGTATCATGATAGACCTCATTAAAGGTGGCAACCAACCTGCTTTCTCCAGAATAAAATAAAGTTAATAAAGAAAGCCCCGATTCCCTTGACTACCCTTTAGTCTGTAGGTATTATTGATCTGCGCATGCGCGTATATTTGCAGCACTGTAGGTGCCTTCCTTGGCCTGCTGTAGGCGTAAAACTTTATTTTGTAAATTTTTGGCGGCCCATACTGAACGTGCCTTTCTATCGACCACTACCAAATTTTGCAGGCTTGTTTGTATGTTTAAGTTCTACAAACATTCCAAATTTCAGCTTAATCGGACGATAAATAAGGGAGTTATTAAGGGTCAAAATATTGGATATTCTTCACCAACTTTGGACTGCTTATTTGAGCCAAATGCGACTTTCACCGATCGGACTGAAATTGGTGCCAGAGGAAAGGCCTGGGGCAATGGGTCTCTGGGGCCACTTGCCCAAAAATTCTGAAAGCCTCGTTTTCGAGTACTTTCCTAGCCACTTTCAGACATATTTTCTGATAAAATAGGGTAAAGCAACAAAGCAGGAAATGGAGCATGCCGACATATCATGAACCATGACAAGAAAACAATGCACTCAAATGCAAGTGTCAGTCACCAAAATTATCACCATATCCAAAGTAATACTAGCAGTACATTTCATAGTTTAGACAAAGAGCAGATTTGTGGCAGTGCAAACCAAACTACAGATCTGTCTGCTCACATGCTATAAGTACCATGTCTTTTTGTGGTGGTTCATTTTTTTTTTTTTTTTTTTTTTTTTTTTTTGAGGGAGAAAGAAAGAGGTATCATTACATTTGGGAAGCCATTAACTCAACAATCATAACTAAACTAATAAAAGCAAGTTGTGTACACAGACACCTGAGAACAGAAGAGATAAGACTTGAGATCCTGATTACCACTGGTACCCTGACACAACACAGATTCAAGGGTTTAAGGAAAGTGCCAGTGCCAGTCACAACAGCAGTAGGCGACATTTCGAAGCACAATTTTTATTTTTTCAGAGAAAAATACTAGGTTTGACATTTAATGTGAATCATCTGCTTGACAGAGGATTCACATGAATTGTCAATAAGAATTTTGGAAAAATGATTAAAAATAAGTGTTTTAGATTTTCACATTTTCACCAAAAGTAGCAGATTGGGTATATAAAAATTCTTTTATCAGATAAAACTACCGGTAAACTGGACTCAAACACTTTTCATGAAACATTTTGCTTCTCACAGACTATAAAATCCGAAAACCCAATCAGAAATGTCTGCTCTATAACATACATATATGTTAAATGTGAATCAACTGGTATTTATTTATGAGACATAACAGTTAACCCTAAAAGTGCCAAGCAACATTGTAGCAGATGATAGTCTGAATTTTTATTATTATTATTTTTTTTTTTAAAACAAAATTGTGAAACGATAATACATGTACGGTACCCCACCACTATCATGTGGTGGGCAAAAAAAAGTCAACTAGAAAAACACTATGCCCCCAACCATATGCTTGCCTCTAAAGGTAATACAAGGTAAAAATGGCCCAACCTACAAAGGGCTATAAATCTTGAAATATTTTTCAGAATTTATTCAAAAGTTAATCAGGTCATCTCATCACTACCAATCTATTCATCAAGTTATGAGGCTCTAGCTCCAACAGTTTTTGAGATATTTAGCTGACAAGGGAAAAATGCCCAAATTTACAAAGGATCATTACTCATGAAATATTTTTCAGAATTTATTCAAAAGTTAACCAGGTCATCTACTAGTCATTACCAATCAATTAACCAAGTTCCAAGGCTCTAGATCACAATAGTTTTTGAGATATTTTGCTGACAAGGTAAAAATGCCCAAAATTACAAAGGGCCATAACTCATAAATATTTTTCAGAATTTATTCAAAAGTTAGTCAAGTCATCTATGCATCAGTACTAATCTATTCATCAAGTTTCAAGGCACTAGCTTCAATAGTTTTTGAGATATTTTGCTGACAAGGGAAAAATGCCTAAATTTACAAAGGGTCATTACTCATGAAATATTTTTCAGAATTTATTCAAAAGTTAATCAGGTCATCTACTTAGCATTACCAATCAATTCACCAAGTTTCAAGGCTCTAGCTCCAACAGTTTTTGAGATATTTTGCTGACAAGGTAAATAATGCCCGAAGTTACAAAGGGTCATAACTCATGAAGTATTTTTTCAAATTTTTTTCATATGTTAATCAGGTCGTCTACTTATCAATACCAGTCTATTCATCAAGTTTCAAGACTCTAGCTTCAATAGATTTTGAGATATTTCGCTGACAGGATTGCATCCATATATTTCCAAAGTGCCATAACTCAGGAAAGGGGCATAATCCTGTCAAGAAAGCAATATATGTGTCAGCTTTTTTTCACGAGGAATCTATATAAGAAATTTCAAAACAGTAGCATGCACGTTTCTAAAATTATGCTATGCATCAAAAAGTGTGACGGACGGAAGGACGAACAGATGAACGCCCCAGAAGCAATATGCTCCTCCAACTTCTTCAAAGTTGGGGGCATAAAAATTGACAAAATCTGCCCATTAGCAATCCCAAACAAGATCTCTGCAATATTAATGCACATACCAAGTTTGGTGAAACCCCATTAAAATTACTCAAGTTATCTTCTGGAAACGAAAATATGGACGGACAAACATATGACAGACGGACGTACGACCAATGTGAACCATAATGCCCTGCCACTGTTGTGTGGCGGGGTATAATATGGCATGGTTTAATAAAATTAAGGTTTGGAATTTCACTTTAATTGTGCCTAGCAGATCTTTCACATGAAACGCAAAGCCTTATTTTCTCTGAAAAAATAATATAGAAATATTTCAAAATGTCATCTGTTGCCGTTGTGACTGGAGCTTTAATGTTGAAGCCCAAGCCAAGACAGGATGTCACTCAGTGCAGGAATCACACACAATCACAACATCGGTGACATTACTCACTCCAAGCTATCTCATCATCATCTCTCATAGACTGTACCTTCCCATCTGAATGCAGTAACAATGACAACACAATATTAACCTATAACCTACTCAAATTAAATTACAGCAACTTTTTTTTTTTTTTTTTCACATTTTTTTCCCCCCACATTTTACAGTAAATTGGACATTTCATGCAAATTGTCTACTAAGGCCCACTTCTTCCAGACAAATTAAGGAGACAATTTGCATGAAGTACTGAGCCCTTTTTTCTAGAAAAAATAAAGAGCCATCATGTGCTGATTTTGCCCAGAGAATGACAAAGATTTATTACTATCTTCTTTTCACATTTCATCATGCTCTTTTTGTCTTACAATACTTAGAGCAATAAGCCTGTACCAGCAATAAGATCCACCATATATCAATCCCATCAGAGCTCCAGTTTATGGTACAATTTTCAACAAAAAGTATTTTCTCATTTCTACATGAAAAATTAAGTCGCTGACTAATTACTCATCAGTAATGCATTGCCAAGGCACTTCTAATGAAAACAAACAACATATGTTTTTGAGGCGAAATAAGACTATTTATACGGTTACCCTTCAGGGTTCATACATTTAGAATTGACCAAAATTCTCTGACATTTCCCTGACGTAAATTCAAATTTCCATGACAAGAGCGGGAAATTTGATAAATTTAGCAAGAAAAATATATCGGGACCAAACATTCTAGCTTCATCAGGCTGAAATGTAAAATTCCATGACATTTCCCTGACATTTTTGCAAAATTTCATTTTTCCCTGACACATCACAGAATTCCCTGACCTTGAAAAAAAAAATTCTTTGACATTTCCCTGACATCTACGAACCCTGCCCTAATCTAGAGCTTTGGCATAATGGCAAACCTGTCTTTAGTGTTATCTAAAACACTGGAGGCCCAAATCAGCTTGTACATATGCAGGTTAAGATAAAACAAATCTTTGTCCATATACTCTAGTAATCCTACATTACCTTGTGATTCTGAATACAACAGACAGACAAAATCCTAACCAGGACATAAAACTTTTTTTCATGCTCAACTCAGCTGAGCATGAAATTTTCTCTGCTAATAAATATGACAAGAGGCCCACGGGCCATGGTTCGCTCACCTGAGTGACATAGCCACTGCAGACATGCAGATGTTATGCAACATTTTTCCAATCCTATCATCACAACTAATGAAAATATCATCATTTGAGCAGTGCTTAGTTTTGAAGAAGAATATATGGGCCGGACAGTCAATGGAGCATGATCATTTGAATAAACTATCAATCACATTTCAACAGAAGGATCAATGTGAAATTTGGTGGAAATTGGCTAAGTGATTTTATACATGTAAACAGCACAGTGGCAGGGAAATATAATAAATATAAACCAGATGATGGCCATCTTAGATTTCCAATCAGAACAATTTTAACTATTGTTGATCTACAAGTCACTTCGATAGTTTCAATATAAATATATATATCCCATACAAATGGGGAAGCAAATTTGACCTTGGAGGTAAAAAGGTCAAATGTCAACACAGAACCATCATTTTAGCAATTTTGGTAGATCTCCTGTTCCCCATAATTTGTGCAAAGATTAGGACCCAGGGCTTATTTGGAGAAGAAGATTTTTAAAGGTTTTTACCATATATGGGCATGGCAGCCATTTTGATCAATGGACTATACCCATTTTAGCGACCTTTCATTCTCCTGCCCAAGGAGGCTCCGCATGAAATTTGAGCAACACTGGCCCGGAGGCTTCAGAGGAAAAGCCATTTGAAATTATCAACATTTTTCCATACAAATATATGGGGCCCATACAAATGCATACAGAAGCAAACTTGACCTTGCCCTAAAAAGGTTAAATGTCAATGTATGACAATTATTTTAGCAACTTTGATAGACCACCCGTTCCAGAAGATATATGCAAAGATTCGGCCACAAACCATCCTCGGTTTTGTAGAAAAAGATTTTTAAATGTTTTTTCCCATACAAATGCATAAGGAAGCAAACTTGACCTTGCCGTAAAAAGGTCAAATGTCAATGTATGATCATTATTTTAGCAATAACAGACCCCCTGTCCCCGATGATTTATGCAAACATTCAGCCCCAAAGCATCCTCGATTCTAGAGAAGAAGATTTTTATAGGTTTTTACCATATATGGGCATGATGGCCATCTTGGTCAACAAACCCTGACCATTTTAGCAATCTTTTCTTCCCCCTATCTAAGGAGGCTCCATATGAAATTTGAGCAAAATTGGCCCAGAGGCTCCAGAGGAGAAGTTGTTTGAAATTCTGAACATTTTTCCCATACAAATGCATAAGGAAGCAAAATTGACCTTACTGTAAAAAGGTCAAATATCAATGTACGATCATTATTTTAGCAATTTGGTAGCCCTTCTGTTCACGAAGATATATGCAAAGATTCAGCCATAAGGCATGCTCGGTTTTGGAGAAGAAGATTTTTAAAGGTTTTTCCCATACAAATGCATTGGGAAGCAAACTTGACCTTGCCGTAAAAAGGTCAAACGTCAACGTACGACAATTCTTTTAGCAATTTTGGTAGACCTTCCATCCCTGATGATTCCTGCAAAGGTTCAGCCCCCAAGGCATTCTCGGTTCTGGAGGAGAAGATTTTTAAATGTTTTTACCATATATGGGCGTGGCGGCCATCTTGGTCAACGGACCGTGACCATTTTAGCAATTTTTCGTTCCCCCACCCTAAGGAGGCTCCATATGAAATTTGAGCAAAATTGGCTCAGCGGCTTCAGAAGAGAAGTGGTTAATAGTTGGCATTTTCATATTTATCAGCAGAGAAATTTTCATGCTCAGCTATGTTTAGCAGCAAAGACTTTGGAATTGTAATTTGAACTTTATCAGCAGGACTTTTTCATGCTCAGTTAAGTTGAGCATGAAAAACAGCCTGCACAGGCTGATCTGGTCCTTCATAATCTGCACATGCTCGATGCCCATAGTCTAACATTGTACTTTCTCTTTACTGTTTCTCCTCATTTCAACCAGTAGTACTGGTGACTAGATGATGATGATTTTGTGTTTTGTTTCTTTCAACAGTGTTCCAGTTATATCACCATGACTATGTTAACCCAAGTATTGCTGAACCCAGATATGCCCTGCCCTTCAGAAGCCAACTAATCTGGATCTGCACTGTTTGCCATTAAGTCTGTGAATTTGTATTAAAAACTTGGATCATCAAGCAATCTGAATGGCTGAAAATTAAGTGGGCGTGGCATGTTAATTTATTCAGCATGGCAAGGGTTAATGAAAGGATCTGTGATAATGATAATTTCAGGTTTTATACAAGTGAGTATGGTATAGGTGCCAAGGCAACAAGTGCATTCATTTTATTTATAGCATACAGAGTTCAAAAGATATCACAGCTGTCAAAATGTCAGCTACACCTAACAGCCACATTCTGTCTGTAGGTATTATAATAATAGAAAGAGCCATCAAATGACATTGTTAATGCTTAGCATGCTGGACAAAAATTTCAGATGACAGTTTGTAATACCTTTATTTTTCCAAGAAAGTAGGCTTTGATATTCCATGCAAACTGTAACCTTAGGAGACAATTTGCACGAACTGTAAAAGCCTATTTTCTGGAAAAAATAAGAACAATATTAAACGTTTGTTGTTTGCTGAATTTGCAAATAGAGAGGTAAAGGTTAATGAAGGTTTAGAATCAAGACATACCATCATAGAAGACAGCTTCAAAATCTGCATTGGGACCGTTCTCCATCAACATACATTTTGCTCTTTGTGTGTACAATGTCACCTTAGGTGTCTTGGATCGTACTAACTTAACAAACCTGAAAACATAGTAATAACACAGCTACAGATAAAGGAAGTAATCGGTAGGGTTAGAGGCCAGGGCCCAGTCGTTCAAAGCATCATAACCTTAACGAGCTCTTTAAATACAAACAAGTTAACTGTTGTAGCTAAGTAAGGTACTTTCAAATACATTGACATTTTAGCTACAAAAAATGCAGAAGCTACTCACATTTTTTCAGCAAAAAATATCAATGTATTTGCCATATTTCAAGATAGAAATTTTATCGTCACGTTAGCTAACAACTTTTTAAAGTTTTGAACAACTAGGCCCTAAAATCTCTGTGGTGCTGTGCAGGCCTATTCCAAAATTATCCCTTAATAAGTCTTTAGAACAAAATGTCAAGGCCAATCAAGCCTACTTGGATAGAAAGTTTGTCTTGTGTATCTTTACCTACATTGTAGGCATATAGAAGTTTGTTTCTTGATGCCAGTCATATAAACACCTACTCTGAGATTATATGAGACAGGGCACATCATTTCCTACAAGATTGCATGTGAGCCCAGCAAAGACACAGATCTGCCTGCACATCCACACAGTCTGGCCCCGAGGTTATAAAACTTTTTTCATCTCAACTCAGCTGAGCATGAAATTTGTTTTGTTTATAAATCTTAAAATACTGACAAAATTTTGAAACTTCTTTCATGCTCAGCTGAGTTGAGCATGAAAAAGGTTTTAAATTTTTGGTATTTTTATTTTTATGACCAAGTGAAAATTCATGCTCAGTTGAGCATGAAAAAAGTTTTATAATCTCGGGTTCTGATCAGTCTTCACTGGGCAGTCCAAGGATCCAATGCCTCTTCAGGCAGACAGCAAACTGATCAGCCTGCATGGATGGCCTGAGTATTTGTTGAGCACACATGCAATCTTGTAGGAAATGCTGTGCCCTGGCTATTATTATTTCATTGACAGCTGTTAGTACTATTATCCTATATTAAAACTTTGTTTGTGGTTTAACATCTCAGTAACAATCTTTGGATGTCTGGTTCTGATGATGG
This sequence comes from Anodontia alba, assembly GCA_964016985.1. NCBI lineage: Eukaryota > Metazoa > Mollusca > Bivalvia > Lucinida > Lucinidae > Anodontia > Anodontia alba. The sequence continues at coordinate 19,992,720 of OZ024826.1, forward strand.
GGAAAAATGCCCTTTTATAGAGCCACTTCATTGCAGTATCACATCCCAAACACATTGATATGGTACTTTCATCAGTAACATTATGCTGACAGTGATGCCACCAGTCCTAGCTCTTCTTCCTAGTGTTAAGCACCAAGCAAAAGAGCAGAGTAACAGATAACTTTGGGAGCATTTGGGTATTTAACCCCATCAAAATTTAATCAATTGGGTAAAATTGTATTTTCATCTTTTGGTTTGAGTAAATACACCCCACAAAATGAAAATTAATTGGGTAAAACTTATACAACTGAAGGAAAGAGCACAAAAAAGCCTAATTTAAGTATTTAAAACATGGTATTTCATTATACCCTATTAATTTTTATGATTATATTTGTCATATGAAGAATAAAAAGACATATTATGTGCAGTAATCATAATATAAAATAGTAATCAGGTGCTTTTCTGGCCTTGAAACTTTAATTTTCACCCTTGAATTTGGAAATAATTGGGTACTCTGTTAAATCAATTGGGTATCAATACCCAAGTTTTTGAAAATAATTGAGTATTTGCTCAAAACATATGGGTATTTTACTCGGATACTCCTCTTATCTCTTGCCCTGAAAGAACAGCTAGTGCCAATTTAAGAAATTGACCCAGAATCAAACCTACAACCTCTCCGTCCGAAGGTGAACACTCTACTTACTAAGCCACTTAAATTAGCATATTAAAAGTAAATAAATTTAATATGGCATCATATGTTCTCCAAATGTTTCATAATCACTTCTCCAAAGAGGACAGTTCGAGATATTTCCTTTTCAACTAAAAATTATTGGCATTTTTTTTTTTTTTTTTTTTTTTATTTCTCTGCGAAAACATGTAAAAACATGTAATTTTCACTAAAATCACTTTTAAAACTCAGGCACTTCTAATGAGTACTACAATATGTGTTTTCATGAAACACAAGAAAATATTTATCTAAATACCCTCATTATTCAGAGCCCTGTCTTGTTTAACCCTTGTCATGCTGAGTAAATTAAGATGCCACACCCACTTCCAATTTTCAGCCAATCAGATTACTTGAAACAGGTTGTTGATATAAATTCACATACTGAATGACAAACAGTGCAGATCCAGATCAGTTGGCTTCTTCAGAAGCCACATGATCTGGATCTAAACTGTTTGCAAAGGCAGGACATATCTAGGTTCAACAGGACAATGGTTAATGCTTAGTACACTGCATAAATTATCACCAGAAGACATTTTGAAATATTTTACTTTTTTTTCCCCAAACATTTCATGCAACTTGTCTCATTATAAATCTCAAATCCTATTTCATAGGAAAATAAAGAAAACATCAAAGTTTGCCCAGAGACTGCTAAAGGTAAAGATTTTTTTGTTCAAATGTTTACCTAGAGGCATATTGGTATTTTTTCCAGTATTTCTCTGGCAGTTCTTTATAGCTGAAAGACTTGAGTGGAACACTAGGCAGTGCTACAGGGTGGTCCTGAATAGGAACTCCTTTACCACTGTTTGGTTGATACACATTCACCTGCAAAATATAGAAACTGTGTGAACATCAGGCAACTTGTCAAGGAGTATTCGTTCATACTGTACTTACCATAACTATTGGGACACCATGGCTTCTATGGCTTCTGATAGGAGGGGGTATCAGGAAAATCTCCAAGAAAACATGTTGTGGGTACTCATTAGAAGTGCCTCGCTGAGGCACTTCTAATGAGTACTCACAGCATGTTTTTGTGGAGAAATAAGAAAAATAACAACACTTTTTGGTGGAAAAAAGTGCCTTATCTAGAGCTGTGGAACTTGTCAAGAAGGGAGTATTTGTTTCATACTGTATTTCCCCTAACTATCTGGAACACTTTAACTTCTTATTATACTTGTCCTAAAGTTTGAGCAAGTTTGTTTTACTACCTATTGATCTGTCTGAAAATTGACTGATGAGTGGAAAACAATGTAGAGTCTGATCAGCTGCCACAGATCTGGGTGTATATTGGTGTCTGATCTGGGTGTACACTGTTTGCTCAGGCCTACATGTATCTGTCCCAATACTTTGGGTCATTATGATTATGGTAATTCTGGGATAATTTCAAACATGTTGTGGGCATACTTTAGAAGTGCCTCGGAAATATACTTCTGATGAGTATCCACAACATATGTTTTTAATAGAGAAAATTATCCCAGTATTATTTAATAGCAAATACTCCTGATGCTAAACTGATTAGCTACCTCCTGCAATATCACTGCAGTCTTTGTTGACAAAAACCTCAACATTTGCCACCAATGTAGGGGTCACTACCTCAGTGGGCTTCCCTGGCCTAGGCTTGTCCCTCATGCTTGTCATGGCCTCCCTAAACTGTGAAACCCAGCTATAAAGGGTTGAACAGGATATGCAGGCTTTAGAAAAACTTTTCTGCATCCTTTGAAAAATGTGGCAAGTTTTTTCACCATCTAAAGGCCAGAATTTTGTTACAGTTCTCTGTTCCTCCAGCTTAGAGTCAATGGTAGCCATAACACCTACCTTGTTTAAATGCTCAAAACCGGTCACACGAATCACCGAAATACCGGAATACTACCGAAATACCCGTGAAAAATATAGGTATACCTATGAAAGACGCCTATTAAAGACACCAATATTGGCTTTAATTAATCCATTAAGTAATATTATGTCAACCTAATGGAAAAGGGATAATACTTTAACCTAAAATAATTTGCAAATTGTCTTTGAAGTGTTTTTTTTTTTTTATTATTATTATTATTTGAAAACGTTGATAGTCCGCTAAATCAGAGCCGGAATACGACCGGAATACCCATGAAAAACATGAATTACCTACACTTCAAACGAAAAGTACATACGACTTTTTGTATAATATATTTATCAATTGAGTGAATAATTTCTTCCGATTGATTTAGTTATGTATGATGTATATAAAAAAATATATATGGCCAGTAGTAAGTCTCAAACACGACACACCGAAAGTTAATCATTTACGCATGTTTGAAAGTTACGCAGATTAAACAACTAATGCAGTCATGATGAGTAACGTCATCCTTACATCCATGTAGCTTGTATGAATATTCTTTTAAATATAATATAAATATATTAATATAAATAATGTGTTCCAGCAGCACGCCTTTATAAATATGAGAATCGTTGCATCAATCTGTGTAAATATTACCCCGAATACATCGCGAAATTTTATATATAGCGCTCTCCCCGCAAAAAAAAAAAAAAATACTCTGCAGGTGCTGCTACTGCTACTACTCATATAAATATGACATGTCTCCTTTCGAGCTGTAAGTTGTTTGCACTGACTTCATTGGAAAAATGATATCGCACCGGCGGGAATCGAACGCGATTCGATCCCCACTTAACATGAAACACATGTATTTGCTACGGTCATTCGCTTCTTCCACTGCTTCAAGATTGGCAGTTATAAGTTTCTGGAGGAAGAGGGTTCAGTGTACTGGTTAAACCGAGGGTTAAACGCTTATTTTATAAGCTTAATTGGCGCGATTCGTAAAAAAATGCTGTTCCCCATCCCGTTTCGCATGGGCCAGATTCGTAAAGCAATTGCAGTTAACTCCCTTTTAATAGTCAGTTGCAGTTAGCTCCCTTAAAAGAGTAAAACCCTGCAATGTGAGGACGTTACCCCGCATTTACCAGGGTATAAATGAATATTTTTATGTTATTCTCTTACGGTATATAAATTAATAACATTATCTTTAATGGCTTATAGAGCAATCTTCAAAACTTTCGTTTCCATGTAAAGTGTTCTGTTTTTATGTCTCCAACATTCGATATGCAAAACCAAGACCGTAATTTATTTAACAAGTAAAAGAGACGCACGTATAAACGGCTAGCATCGGCGGGAAAGCATTTTCGGATAATATTGTCATATGTTTTCACGGACATTCTAGGCAGCATCTTCCTGGGTAGAAACCAATACTAAGATACGAGGATAAAGTGTCTTGCTCAAAGACACGACACTTGGTGCTCGCAGGTATCGAATTACCACTATCTGGGCTAATTCAGCAGACGACAAAAAAAAATTAAAAAAAAATCGTTATTTGTTTTATTACCAAGAAAACAGGATTTGACATTTCATGCAATGGAGACAATTTGCATGAAATGCAAATCCTGTTTTCTTGGAAGAATGATAAAAATATTTCAAAATGTCTGTTGAAAACTTTACCCAGAATGTTAAGCGTTATGGTTTGCAGAAACAAATCGCGCATGGGTCTGTGCACGGTAAAACCTATAACTTGTACGAAGAGACGAATTAGCCTGCACACTCTGAGCCTGCACATCAGTAGTCTGATCAGAGCCTTCGCTAATCGTATGTACCGCCTACAATCTATGGGTTTAACAAAACGTCTTGTGCGACGAGCGAAGACTCGGGTCAGTCTGCGCAACTGCACATTCTGATCAGAGCATTCGCTGATCGTATTTACCTTCGATAGCCGGGCTGCCCAAAGCGGGATAAACAGTGTCACTGCAACATCACATTCTGATCAGATCCTTCGCTGATCGTACAGTAAGCACCTTCTTCGGACTCTGGGCTATCCAAGAAGCTTGCTTTATATAGTGGGTCGATGCACAGACTGACCCGAGTCTTTGCTGGTCGCACGTACATTGTGCTATAGTACGTTTTGTCGTCTGGTTCATTTAAGAACATTGTACATCATACTTTTGTACCGACGTAATTTTGGTTTGAACTGGAGTTAAAAACGGCCCAGTCAACACTATGTAGGTCTTGTCGAGCCCACACACTTTTCCGGGGTGGGCTTATTCATAAGCTATTAATCATTTCAACAGTTCATATACTTTGACGATAGAGCCTACTTTTGGAGTTATGGCCCTTTGAACACCGAAAATATTTTAGTGATTTCTGTTCTGTAATATATTTTTGTCCACTCTATAACTTGAAAACTATTTGAGATATTTTCTTGAAACAGTATGAAATATTGGGAAATAGTGCCTCGGTGGTGTGTTACAGTGGTAAAGCTGCTCGCTTTGTCTCCCAGGGTCATGGGTTCGATCCCAGGCTTCTCAAGCCTTTAATATGGGACTTTAAACCATGGTCCACATTTCTCTATGACCTAGCTGTTACTAGGACGTAAAAAAAAAACTCACTCACTCATTTGAATTGTCATTAGCCTCTCTTGCCCCTTGTGTGCGTAAAGTGTGTTTTTGTGTGACAGACACCCTTTTCACATGGGCTATCTTACTGATTCAATGCCTCTTTGATAGCAGAAGCGCCCCTTTAAGTTGATAAATATTGACACGTGCGGTTGCTGCACGCTAGTGAGAATTTCCCGGTCTTTTACCATAGTACGTCATTTATATTGAGCGCGTGCGGTTGTTGCATGGGAAAAGGCAGTTACAGGAATACCAAATATAAATATGTAATTCGTCGATTGGGGACAGATGTTTGATTCTCTTTGTGATTTTTGTTATTTTCATGTGTTTGTTTTGTTTTCTACAGCATTAAGTAAAAATGACCATGCCGGACCCACTTATGTGGCCGGTGTAGACTAAGCCAAAGAATCCGGTACTTTTTCATATAGAGCGTTGTTGAGGCCCATGTTACGTGCTCGAATAGTGAATGGGGCTACCGGGGTTTTCTTTGGACCTAGGGAGCACCCAAATATATTCAGGGAACAAGGCAGCATTGGTTAATATTTTAAGAAAACAAGGGAATTGACCTAATTTTGGTGGATCGGAATGCGGAAATTTGGAAAACACTTTTGGGATAATAAGACCTTTGCGATCAGCGCAGACTCAGATCAACCTGCGCATTCACATGTGCGTGGACGATATAACTTCACGCAGACTGTTCTATATGGTGGAAAAATGTCTCCGGGTACAACATTACGAATCCGAGTAACTTCGCACAACTTTGCATAACACATACTTTGCGCGGACTTGCGAGTGTTGTCCGCTGAATATTACGTTTACTCGGTTTGATTCCGAGTGTTTGGGGGAAGTCCGCAAAACGCCGATATTCGGGGTAAAGAGTTTTTTGGTTTTTTTTGTTCTTTTACCTGAGCTGTTCTGTATGTACTTTTCGTTTGAAGTGTAGGTAATTCACGTTTTTCGCGGGTATTCCGGTCGTATTCCGGCTCTGATTTAGCAGACTATCAACAATGTTTTCAAATAAAAAAAAAAAAAAAAAAAAAATTGCAAAGACAATTTGCAAATTATTTTAGGTTAAAGTATTATCCCTTTTCCATTAGGTTGACATAATATTACTTAATGGATTAATTAAAGCCAATATTGGTGTCTTTAATAGGCGTCTTTCATAGGTATACCTATATTTTTCACGGGTATTCCGGTATTTCGGTAGTATTCCGGTATTTCGGTGATTCGTGTGACCCCTCAAAACTTTATGTGCACATACTTCTGACTGAAAATAAACTGACCAATTTATACTCGATAAACTGTAGTTTTCGCTCATGTATAGCTGCATGTGGAAAGACAGAAGCATGAAAAGTCTGGATATTTTCTGACCGCCCCATGTATAGGTCTGTATAAAGAAATCAAGGTAATTTTTGCATGCAAAGTTAACAATGCAGATATACTGAAATAGACATGGACATTTTCTATTGCACTTTTTCAAATATCTGCACAGTCACATGGATGATGGTTTACAACTATACCATAAATGGCAGTTTTAGATAAAAATGTGCAAAATCATGATTTATAAACCCCATCATGTTTTAATGAGAATTCCTTGTAATAATTAGCTCTCTTGCAACTTTGCACCCATATCATTTTCTTCTCATCCCATCTGATTTTCTCTGGTACCAACTACCAACAAATTTGCGTTTTCTCTGGCCCCATTAACTGCGAGTTAGCATTTTCTCTGGACCCCATTACCCACCAATGCAACCCAACCCTTCATGATTATGTTTAATACTAGAACTGCCTTTTTATAGCTAACTAACGCATAAAATGTACATTTTATATATCATTCTAGTCCTGTTATCTGGATATACACTGACTGCTGTTTTACTATGAACAGTTCATCCTTACCTGAGTACCCTCCGATGATATCACAAATACTTCAACCACTTTCTCTTCCTTGTGTTTTTGTTTCACAAATTCTAAACAAACTTCACCATTATCTAAAATATTAACAACAGCATTTCTTGTCCTTTGTCTAATTGGTCTTAACCGTGCACTATTTAATGGGGTTCCTATTTCTGTAAGTTGCTGAGAATCTGTCTTAGGTTTTACTGTTTGTTCCAAAGTTCTACTTTTTTGAGAAGCACTAGCACAATTATTATAATTATTTAAATTTCTTTGAGAATCACCTGAACTTGTATTTACAAGTCTTTGTGAATTAGTAGTAGTCCGACTTTGCAGCACATTTCTAGTCCTTTGTTCTCTAGTGTCATCGATATCTAATATATCATCCACAGAATTACTTCGTGCACCTGCCACTTTCTTCCTAGGTTTGTCAATTTCCAATTCATCTACAGAATTACTCCGACCATACATATAATTATGATGACAGTCTTGCTGTTTCGGAGGAAATGAATGATACTGTTGTTCTTCATTGTGTTCATACTGATTAGAATAGTGTTCATTTAAACTGCCTTGATGTGAATTTGACTCAGGGTCAAAATATAGCACTTTTTTTGTATTTTGTAAACTAAATTCATTTCCATCATGAGAAGAATCTGACACGGTACTAACTGACGGTTTTCTTCTCAGGTCTTGTGGACTTGTATCAGAAATGCCCTGTGTTGGACTGATCACTCCTCTGGCATCGTTACTATGTAACGAAGCACTACACGACCAGCCTGATGAATTACTAGGCGTCTGTGCACGATCCTGATATTTGTTAGGATCAAACTGAGCTATATTGAGTCTCGGTGTATCAATCTGCCGAGAATTATACCCCCTGCTATCAACATCGGGGTTATTAGTCACTCTGCTAGCACTAGAATAACCTGTGTCTGTTATATTTGAGCCTTTATAACCAGATTCTGGCAAATGATTTACACTAGGAGTTCTATCTACGTATCGAGCAGTTCGCTCTCCAGTAGGAGTACACATGAACTCTGTAAACTTGTCTTGCTGAGATGGTTTCGGTGTCGTACTTCTCAGCTCAGACAACTGTTCAGGTTTAGGTGTCGCACTGCGGTCAATATATTTATTAGGAAAGATTTTGTCTGTTATTTGGTTGTCTGTTTGTGACTTCTGAGCTTGCTGCCGAGCATGTTCTCTCTCGCTGAAATAAACAGCAATTAAATTTAAGTACAATAATAACCCTAAGTATTGGGACAGCTAGGCCTTTGCAAAGAGTGTAGACCCAGATCAGATGCCGCAGAATGCGGCATCTGATCAGGGTCTGCACTCTTTGCCATACATACAGCAATAATTTATGCACATCAAGAGGTAGTAGAATGGCCTACAATATATTTCATACTTTAGGACAAGTATGGTAAGTAGATGAGGTGTCCCAATATTTAGGGAAAATACGGAAGAATTCATTAAAAACGATTTTGGTATCAGTAAACTTAATCTGTCCACTTTAACTTTTTGTTGTTGTTTCTGGAAAAAAATTACCATACCTTTTCATACTTCTCTGTTAAAACATTTTCTGAGATCTCTCATTAGCATCACACGACTATGCCATATTTACCTAAGCATTAGGGCACACAGGCATGAGCAAACAGTGCAGACCCACATCTACTGGCATCTGATTAAGGCCGATGCTGTTTGCCATTCATCCAGCAGTTTATAGACACATCAGCTGGTTGTAAATTGGACTTGTTTACATTTTAGAAGTATGGTGGGAAGTAAAGAGGTCCCGTTATTTAGGACAAATATTGTAGTTTTAATACATATTAAGGGATCTAAAAACCATAACAATCAGCTGACACTGACAAGATTACAAAACCTGTTCAGAAAATTGGTTTGAGATGTCATGCAAATTATTTTGTAGGAAACGGTAAGCACAAAATGTCAAAACCTATTTTCTGGAAATAATGTATGTTGCACAAAGTGTTAATAAAAGCACCGCAAGCATAATACCACCCCCCCCCCCCACCCCCCCCAATAGCAATTATTTGTTTATGTATTAAAGTTATCGTTGCGAAAATGTCTGGAAAGAAAATGATGGAGAGACAGATAACAAAATATCAATGGACAGATAACAATCCTACACCAGATCTTGATAATATCAATGCGTATAGCAAGTTTGGTTAAAAGGCCTTGTTATTTACTAGTTATCATCCAGAAACAAAAATATGGGCATGTCTCGGGTAGGTAACTCTGTAAAAATATGACGAAATTAAAATTTGCCTATTAGCAATTCCAAACCAGATCTCCTTAATGTCAATATATATAGCATGTTTGGTTAAAATCCCTTGTTATTTACTAAAGTTATCGTTCGGAAACGAAAATATGGGCGTGTCTCGGGCAGAAAACTCCGTAAAAATATGACGAAATTTGCCCATTAGCAATCCCAAACCAGATCTCCTTAATGTCAATGCATACAGCAAGTTTGATGAAAATCCCTTGTTATTTACTCAAGTTATCGTCCGAAAACAAAAATATGGGCGTGTCTCGGGCAGATAACTCCGTAAAAAATTGAAGAAATTTCCCCATTAGCAATCCCAAAACCAGATCTCAATATCAATGCACATACCAAGTTCGGTAAAAATCCATTGATGTTTACTCAAGTTATCATCTGGAAACGAAAAACGGACGGATGTACGACGGACGGACAGACACACGGACGTCCAACGTGAAACCATAATACCCCGCCACTATTGTGTGGCGGGGTATAAAAAGTTAAAACCTTTTTTTTTTTTTTAACTGACAAAACTCTTCTTCAAAATATTTCAACCCTTATAACTTATAGTTATACAAAGTGGTTTAATAAAAATGCACATGACACTATAAGCCTTTTTTGTTTATCCCCATTAGTGGCAGCCTGGCAGTATAAGATCCTGACTGAAAATACAAGTTGTATTATCTGAAAATCTACATGTACCTTGTCATATATCAAGATAGAGAGATATATAGATTATATTTTTTTTCTTATTACTCAACAAAACCAAATGTAGTATAGTAGGCACTCACTAGAGGTTTCTAGGAAAGGCACTACATATGTTTTTGTGGAGAAATAAGATAAAAATATGAGTTGAAGTTTATGTCCCACCTGCATAATAAAATGTATAAACAAGCACCAGAAGAGTGGGAGTTGTCATCCTTGTTTAGCTCAGTGAGATAAAACAATAAATGAAGTTAAAATTAACTGTAAAGTTTTACTTTTTGTAGACTTCATTTAGGGTGGCTGCTTGGGTGGACAATTGGTTGGACGTGAGTATACAGACAAACGGACAAACTGACAGAAACATGCACACCTAAGCTGCCCATGCTAACACAGGTGCGACAATAATAATATTTTCAGTTTAAGAAAGTGCCTACCTGGAGCTATGACGTACAAAAATTGAAAAAGATGCCATGAGGAAATGTACCTTAACCCTTGTCCTGCTGAATAAATTAAGATGCCACACCCACTTCTAATTTTCAGCCAATCAGATTACTTGATCCAGGTTGTTCATGCAAATTCAAATACTGAATGGCATTCAGTGTAGCTCCAGATCAGTTGGCTCCTTCAGAAGCCAAATGATCTGATCTGGATCTACACTGTTTGCACAGGCAGGCCAGATCCGGGTTCAGCAGGACAAGGGTTAAGTTATAACTTACCTGTCCCTCAGTCTGACGGGAGGTGAAGGTGGATGCCTAACCATGGGACTAGGCATGGGACCACTGGGAATCCCTTTTCTCTGCATGAAGTTTCCTGAGTAACTGCCATCATCAGCTGACCTGTCACTTTCACCAACACTGTTCTCTCGATCCTCCGGGATCTGGGCTTGAAACTGGTGAATAGCTGGCATTGGTCGCTGTCGGGGATTGTTTGACATACGAGATGATAAAGTTGTAACTGTTGCCATGGTTCCGCGGCCACTGTCCAAAGACACTTCTGTTAAGTTCTGAAATAACAAAACAACAAGAATAGGAAATGATCCAAAGTGATACGTTTACAAAAAGCATGCTGCAGACAGTATTTAGAGATATGTTTTCTTAATTTTTTTCCGAGAAAAAAGGGTTTGGCATTCATGAACACTGTCTCCTAAGTTTAATTTTATCAGTAACATGATTAAGAACAAATTTGACAGTGAAAATGGTAACATGCGAAATCACTAGGATTTCTGGACTCCTGTAGTGCCCACAACAGGCATAACAAAAATAAATATTCTAGAAGACTTGTTAAGGCAGTGGGTATTCTAGGATATTTTTTTTTTCTTCTCCATAACAAGCTATGATGAGGGTACTTATTAAAAGCCTCTTACTTAGGTGCTTCTAATGAATACCCACAAGACAGGTTTTTACAGATAACTGGAGAAAATTATTCCAGCATTCTAGTGTATCATCAAAATACTCATCATTTTTCAGGTCCTCTGATATGAGCAAAAATTTAAGCCATTTCTAGAATGAACAAACTCCTCAACACTATAAATTGGAAGAGTCAAATTTTAATTTTAGGTATGTCAGGCTACGTGATTAAGATATCCTTAGAGAAAAATGCCTAAACTATTTGCAAACAGTGGAGACCCTGATCAGACATCACATTCTGATCTGGGTATGCACTGTTTGCCAGTTACCCTTTTGAGGGTTTCCTGACTAAAATGGGTTACGGCTGAGTTTATGTAGTTGGAGATAACTTTAGGGCAATTTTTTCTTATGTCTCCATAAATACCTATGTTTTGGTTACTCATTAGAAGTCCCTTACCAAGATGCTTATAATGAGTACCCACAACAATACAGGTTTTTATGGAAATGGAAAAAATCTTTCAAGCAAATGTATCATCAAAATACTCCTCCTTTTCAAGTCCTCTAATGTAATAGACATTAAGCCCCTTTATTTTTTTTATGGCTGTCTATATGCCCATCAGCACAAAATTTAAACCTCTGGACCCAGTTGTTCAAAGCTAACGACATCGTTAGTTAATGATTTGTTAAAATTTACATCGAGTGATACGCAAATATGCTGAAATTTTTTGCTGAAAAAATGTGAGTAGCTTTTGCAGTGCAAAAGCTACTCACATTTTTTCAGCAAAAAATATCAGAATATTGTGTATGAAATCCACTATAACAGTTAACGAAATGACCCTTAACGAGCTTGTTAAGCTAATGACGCTTTGAACAACTGGGCCCTGATGTACAGGTACATTGTTCTGTGTAACTGTGTATCAAGTCCTAAATATGCCATATTCAATTTCAAACTACTGAAATTTCTGAAGAACTGGCCCCTTCTACTTACATGTAATTACTGCCCGTGGTAGTGACATCATTAGATCTTTTTTTGGCTCCTGGTGTGGGCAGACCAAATAAGAAACGAAAGCATCACACATGAGAGTTATATTCAAATACTGTTCTGGAATACCAATGGGCTCAAAACCATAATCTGTTAAATTATCCTAACTTGTTCAGATTTTTTATTTTTTTTATTTTTCTGATTTACTACCCACTTATCTCCCCATCACTCTCATTCACAGGATGCTGACAGTGAAAATGGTAACATGCGAAATCACTAGGATTTCTGGACTCCTTACACTAGGATTTTTGGACTCCTTACAAAAGGACAGACACACGGATGTCCAACGTGAAACCATAATACCCCGTCACTATTGTGTGGCGGGGTATAAAAAGTTAAAACCTAGATAGGATCAAAGAGATAGGATCAAAATTCAAAGCCTGCTGAAAAACTGCAGTTTAGGTACAATTCTCCAGTCATGTGAATCTGCTTGGCAGATGATTCACATGAAATATCTACCTATTTTCTTTGAAAAAAAAAAAAAAAGAAAAAAAAAAAAAAATCAAAATGTTGCCTGCTGCAGTTGTGATTGACACTTAAAGGGCTAATAATATAATAAAGACCCACAGAATGAAAATACACTGTTTCAATAAACGCCTATAGGTATAGTATATATCTTACCTTATGCTCTTTGCTGTAGCCTGCACTTCCCTCTTTTGTCATGAAAGGGTGTTTAATAACATCTGAAAACAGAAAATAAGGCCACAGTGAGAAAATCAACATACACATACATGTATCCACAAAATCTTTGAAGATCCATGCCAACCTGCACAGCTGTGAAGTATGGCCAGTGTCTTTCCTGCTCATCTATATCATACAGTAGCTTTGTCATATGAATTGGTTAAATACAGCATAACTCTAGGTGTTGTTTTTTTTTTGGTTTTGGTTTTTTTTTCAGCAAAAAGAAAAAAAAAACTGAAAAGGTATCATTGCTAAAAATGTATTTTCATAAGCTGTCTATGAAAATATATGCTATGGGAACTCTTTTGAATCACCTGGCCAAGGCGATCACAGCACTATCAGTATGTTAATTAGGGCTATGAAAAAGGGTAAACAATATAGTTTAAGATAAAAAGGGTAACCAGATACATGTAAATACTTTCCTTAATTCTAAAAAAAAAAAAAAAAACACAAAAAAACATACTTGTGCATTCTCAACCTAATCCAGAGTATTCACTCTTTGCAGGAACACGTAAGTCTTAGGTATGAGATATAACCAGTGAAAAAGTCTTCCTTATTTTTCCATGGCATGTTTCTCTGTCAGCACATATCATCTACATGTAGACTTACTTCTTATTTACAATAATAAAAGCACACTTTATTCAAACATGTCACATTTTCAACAAAAAATTTCAGCGAATATGATTCAGGAAATAAGTACGTAATTGTTTACATGATTTTTGCACTCAAAAAATGAAACTCTGCTTTAAACAGACACAGAATATGTGCATAGCTTACCCAAGACATTATCTGAATTTCAACTTAGTACAATTTAAAATACAGGGCCCAGTTGTTCAAAGCGTCATTAGCTTAACGAGCTTGTTAAGGGTCATTTCGTTAACTGTTTTAGCAGATTCAGTATACAATATTCTGATATTTTTTGCTGAAAAAATGTGAGTATTTTTTCAGCAAAAAATTTCAGCATATTTGCGTATCACTTGTTGTAAATTTTAACAACTCGTTAACTAACGACATCATTAGCTTTGAACAACTGGGCCCTGGTCTTGATTGCCCACACCACATTGCCCATGTCTTCAGCCTGTGCTGAACATGCCAAGTTCACAGGCACCTGAATGTTTTAGCCTTTATGCCAATTGATTGTGATGGGGTTTAACGACATGTCAACCCTTGTGGGTCATTTTGTGTCACCTCCTTGAGAAAGGCAGAAGACAGCTAGAATGAAAGAGAGGGACAAGGGAGAAAGAGGAAAATGAATGAAAGTGAAGAAAGAGAAGAAATAAAACCATTCTCCCTCTACCCTTACCTGCTGCAAGGACAGCAGGCCTTGCCTAACTGTAAGCCAATATCAGTTGGATGCCCCGGTGACACAAGATATACGACACCTTTGCCTCACCCAACCACTCCCCATTTATGCCAATATTATAGCTCTAGACAGACAAGTAGTGTAGTGGTATTTCTCTATGAAAATATAGGTTGTGGGTATTCAATGGAATTGCAGCTGTGAAGCAGTTGCATGGACTACCAACAATATGTGTTTCGTGGTTGATTAAGAAAAAAAAAAAATGTCTTATTTAGAGCTATGCCCAGGCTCACCATGCAAAGCAATTCTTTTGTCAGGGTTTTTCTGTAGGAGAGCAAATATAAGGTCTTCAGCTTCAGGGGATATGTCTTGTGGCAGCTCAAAATCTCCTTTGATCACACGATTCAATGTGCTCTTTACAGCATCTGTGTCAAATGGTGGGGTACCAACTAGGAATGTGTAGAACATACAGCCTAAGGACCAGACATCTGCTTCTAGACCATGAGCTGACCGGCTTGCAACTTCCCTGGAAATATATAATACACCACAATCTCTTTATAACACTATTGTTGGGGTCCAAAGCATAAACTGTGTTAATTAAAAAACTGTGTTATATCCAAACAAAAGTGTATAGATTATATAGAAAAATGACCATTTATGGTCATTTTTCTATATAATCTACACATTTTTTGGATCCATCCTTGAACTGTGTTGTATCCAAAACTCTGTTATAAAAAACTGTGTAATAAAGAGGTTAATGTGTAATCAGATTCTAGGAAAGCATTGTGGTACTTTTCAGAATCTCTTCAATGAGCCAACTTTACTGTGTGGCCACAATGTATGAAAACGGCCGAAAACCCACCAAGTGTATCAAGCAACAAGAATTAACCTACCTTTATATCATACATGAACTTAACCCTTAAAGCGCCAATCACAACTATTGTCGTCTGCTTTGTCATCTGCTTGTGATTTTAAAAGTCATTTTTGCAAACAGTGTGGACCCAGATCAGACTGCTCCTTTAGGAGCAGTCTGATCTGGGTCCACACTGTTTTCCTGTATGCAAAAATAGGTTTGAAAAGTTTGCAAGAATATTCAGCAGACGACATAAACAGACGACATTTTCAGATGCAGTTTTTCTTGGCGCTTTAAGGGTTAAATCTTTATACACAACAAAAATCAAATGATCTCTCTTTTCTTTCCCCCTCTACTCTTTTTTGTAATTCTTAGATATATCAAGTTGTTAACCCTTAAAGTGCCAAGCAAAATTTGTAGCAGACAACATTCTAATTTTTTTTTTTTTTCAGAGAAAACAAGTCTTGACATTTCATGTGAATTGTCTGCCAAGCGTCAAGACTTGTTTTCTCTGAAAAATAAAAAAAAATTAAAAAATTGTCATCTGCTGCAGTTGTGATTGGCGCTTTAAGGATTAAGGATGAGTCTGATGATAATGCTGGAATAACTTTCTCCAGTTCTCCATAAAAACATATGTTGTGGATACTCATTAGAATCACCTTGTGATGCTTCTAATGAGTAGCACCACATATGTAAATAACAAAAAGCTTGTGATAGTTTATGACATCTTTTGGGTGCTCATTGAAATTTCCTCTAACAGCAAGGTGAACTCAGCAAGTACCTCTAAGATATGTTTTGGTGCAAAAATAACAAAAACTAGTAACAGTGTTTTTAGAGAAAACAGATGTCCCCATTCCCCCGTCCCCCACACCCCACCCACCACAACTTTTAATTTTTTTTTCTAATAGGTCAAGGTCACCAAAATCTAATCAGTTCTTTGTTATGTCCCGATTATATAACCATGAAAATTTGGTAAGAATTCAACCACAAGTTCACAAGATATTATGCAGACAAGAATGTGTTACGCCAACGCTGATCCGCACCAATGGGATGTGCACCAAAATCAATGTCCCCCTCCCTGTAGGTAGGGGGACATATCATATTCTAAACTATTCCTTTACATGAACAGTCTCCTCACAATGTTATTCACTAATAACACTTTGCCATTTTATGAACTCCGACTGCAGTTTTATAAATGGACTTGTACTGCTATGCCGTATAACAAATGAAAATAGTTTTAGAAGTCCGCTAACTTACGGGGAAATATAGTTAGGGGTTCCGCACATAGTGAAATGTTTTTCTTCTGGAGCATTTAACTGGGTGGCCAGGCCAAAGTCTGCAATTTTCTGAAATGTAATAAGATGAAATTAGATAACATATTCTGTTATATATATTTCATACAAAATTTTGTAAGGAGTCAATAATTTCTATCTTCAGAATAATATTAATGATTTTATAACACTGCAAATTTTGTTAAAAGAGAATTAATTGAGACACCATCTTTAACACCATCATAAGAGCTGGCCCCAAGGTTATAAAACTTTTTTCATCCTCAACTCAGCTGAGCATGAAATTCGTCTTGCTAATAAATCTTTAAGTACTAACAATTGCAAATACTTCCTTGCTAAACATAATTGAGCATGAAAATTTCTCAGCTAATAAATATGAAAATGCCAACTATTGTTGGCATTTATATATTTATTTGCAGAGAAAATTTCATGTTCAGCTGAGTTGAACATGAAAAAAGTTTTTTAACCTTTGAGGCCTGTAGACATATAGCACTTTCTTCAACCAAAAAGTACTGACATTTTTTCTTATTTCTCCACGAAAACATATATTATGGTACTTATTAGAAGCACTATGCTGAGATGCTTCTAATGAGTATCCACTATCCACAACATATGTTTCTGTGGAGAAATAAGAAACATATTACGTGGTTAACCACCTCTTATCAGGAACAATGTGTAAGACAGAAACAACTGAACCATATCAATCCTGTGCACTTAGTAGAGTTACCTTTTTCTCTTATTTCTTCACAAAAACATGTTGTGCAAAGAGAAGATAACTACCAATACTTTTTGCTTGAAAAACAAGACATGTGTCCTGAGTACAGAAGGCCTCCACTCTTTGGTTTTTGTCCATATGGCAACAACATCTGGATGCATAAATTTCAACAACTTGAGAACTATTTTTCAAATGCTCAGTCTGATCTGTTATACATTTTGACCCTTAGCCCCATCTCAGGGCATGAACCAGGGGTAACTCTAGCACCGAATTAAAGGTTTAGGTCTGGGTAAGCAGCATACTAAATTTCAACTTCCTAGCATAAAAGGTAGTTATGACCTCCAAGAGAAAACCGGCCAAAAATTTCAATGTAAATTTGAATGTAAACTCAAATATTTGTTAAACTCTGGTTACGAATGTGACATACGCACTTATGGACGTAACATCACTGCGAAATGCTATATGCCCTACTGCTGCCTTCTACAGGCAGGGGCATAGAAACCAACTGTATAATATTATACCCTCTAAGATGCGGCCATTGCAATATGTTTTAAAAAGCCTTTTATTTGCCTGAAACTTTCTTCAGAAAATCTAACAAACTTTTACCACAGTTGTACAGTCAACCCTTGTTACACCGACACTCATTAGAACGACAAAATTTGTTATAATGACAACTTGAATGTCACGAAACCTTCGCTTAAGAAGTGACAGTTAATGAGAAATTATGCAAGAATACTGCATTAAAACTTCAAGCAGCATATGTTTTTGATATTTGTTAGAATTGCCTCACTGAGGCGATTCTAACAAATATCCAAAACATAATGTTCTATAAAGAATAAAGAATAAAATAAGGTCTTTCTTACATATTTTTGTGTCCATTACAAAAGCAAATTCATTTTAATGGCATCATCTTTGGGAACAAATGCTGTAGTTGTAACAAGGGTTCACTGTACTATTATTCATCCATTAAAAGTACAAATACCTGGTCATTGTTAAAAAAGGTCCTTCCAAGCAATTAAAAGCAGATTTTGATTCATAGAAACAAACTGTAGATACTTACAACATCCATATCTCTCATCAACAACAGGTTGGCAAGTGTCAGATCTCGGTGAAGTATACCATACGAGTGCAGGTACAACATTCCTTCCAAAATCTGTTTCATGAAGTGGCGAGCTAGAATAAAGAAAACAAAGCAGATGAAATAAAAAGGACAATGGTAGGTAAGGAGTAAGCATAAATATGGCAGTTATCTAGTTCTAGTCTGGTTATCTACAGTCTAGAAATCTATGGCAATTCCTTAAGTACTGCAAAAACTGTGGGGTATATGCCCAGGTAACATGCAACATAGCTCTAGATAACAGGGAGTATCAGGCTAATATCTTTTTTATTATTTCTCCAGGAAAACATGTTGTGGATACTCAAAAATTAGAAGCACTTTGGCAGGGCACTTCTAATGAATACCCACAAAATGTTTTCCTGGATGATGATATGGTGTTTTACATCCCTTTCAACATTATTTATGTCATATCAGGACAATGAAAGGGTGATAATGAAAGGCTCTGTGCAATGAAGTGCCGTACAGTCATGTGATGAATTCCGCCTTTAGCTGGATTCGAACCTGTGACCACACGATCTGCTCAGGAGCACTAACCACCTGGCCACTCAGACATAAATGCTATATGCTGAAAAAAAAAAAAAAAAAAATGCCTCATCTAGAGATTTGATGCAAACTTTTAATCCTTAAAAGCCAAGAAAACCTGCATCTGAAAATGTTGTCTGTTATATGTCGTCTGCTGAATATTCTTACAAACTTTTCAAATCTATTTTATGCATACAGGCAAACAGTGTGGACGCTGATCAGACTGCTCCTCGAGGAGCAGTCTGATCTGGGTACACACTGTTTGCAAAAATGACTTTTAAAATCACAAGCAGAAGACAAAGCAGACGACAAATGTTGTGATTGGCAGTTTAAGGGTTAAATCTGTAATGCAGCAACACAGGAACTATGCTGAATGTATACTGGGTGTGGTGCTTTCTAGAGGTTTATATTAGCCTACCTTCATCTTCTGAGAGGACTTTGCAGTTTGTGCGTAGATATCTCTGTAGCTCCCCATTATGGCACATCTCTAGGACAAGGTACACATAGTTGTTGTCCTCAAAGTAGTTATACAGCTGAAAATACAGACATCAATCAAGATTTAAACTCTTAAAGCACCGAAGCAGACAACATTCTATTTTTTTTTTTTTTTTTTTTTTTCAGAGATACTACATCTCAATTAACCCTGGTCCTGATGAACCCAGATATGCCGGGCGGCCCTGTCTTTACAAACAGTGTAGATCCAGAAGCCAACTGATCTGGATCTGCACTGTTTGTCATTCAGTATGTGAATCTAATCAACAACCTGGATCAAATAATCTGATTGGCTGACAATTAGAAATGAGTCTGGCATCTTCATTCAGCATGACATGGGTTAAGGGTGAGGTGTCACGCAAGGTTAAGCTCCTCAGTAGTTTTTTCTACTGACCGCTCCAAGGCAGCTCTTCTGTTGCAATTCTTCTTTGTTTGTGTGCCTGAGGTTTCACATGTGGCATTTACATCATCCTTATTTGTTCCTTGTCTCTCCTCTTTTTGGTGCCTCGGGAAGGCTGTGCTTCGTGATAGTGACAGTTCCTGGCTATCTTCACTTATATTTTGATATTTCGTGAAATTTTTTGCTTGGCAGACAATACACATGAAATGTGAAGACTTATTATAATGAAAAAAAAAATCAAAATGCCATCTGCTACAGTTACGCTTTGTGTTTTAAGGGTTAACCCTTAAACTGCCAATCACAACAACTGTCGTCTGCTTTGCCATCTGCTTGTGATTTTAAAAGTCATTTTTGCAAACAGTGTGGACCCAGATCAGACTGCTCCTATAGGAGCAGTCTGATCAAGGTCCACACTGTTTGCCAGTAATCAAAAATAGGTTTGAAAGTTTGTAAGAATATTCAGCAGATGACATAATCAGACGACATTTTCAGATGCAGGTTTTCTTAGCATTTTAAGGGTTAAGCATATTGTGGTACAGATAACAGTATAATGTGGATACTGCCTCTTATCGGGAGCTATGTGATCAGTAGTGAAGGTACCTAAATATTTTGAATACATAAGGTATGAAGTAATAATAAGGAACCAAAACTAGTAGTTGAACAGTATATATATACAGTGGAACAGGAGTGGTCCAAGTACTCAGGGGAAAGGGGAGAAGAAAAAGAAAAAAATCTCTCAACTGTGGTCTGCTACTTCTGTCATGTTTGCTAATGCCAAAGTAACATATTAAGGTCAAGGAGACATTTCGGAGAATGTTCTTTTTCAGTTCTCTGGTACTTATGAATGCCTTCACAAAGGGTGCCTACCCATAACCTTTATCACTCTCTGGGCAAATTCAGCAGATGACAAATGAATTACATTTTTTCTTATTTTTCCCAGAAAATAGGAGACAATTTGCAGGAAATGTCAAATCCTATTTTCTGGAGAAAAATATTTTAAACTGCCATTGCTGAAATTTCTCCACAGCACACTAAGCACTAAAGGATTACTTAACTCATGAAAACAGTCATTCCAAAAGAGGAACAGTGTCAAGCTAGACCTGTTTCATGTATTGAATTGCCTTTAAAATATAAAATCGCCCTTTGAAAACAACCATTAGGGTCAATGGTGTCCCCCAAGCAACTAGGTCTAGGCACAACATGGTCAAGTAAATTTTAATCATTTGTCTGACAAATGTCAGGTATGCCTGACCAACTTCAGGCAAGCTTTGGCAAGTTTTTTTTGCATACTTGAGTGGGAAGAGTACTTTAAATGCCTTTCAGCTACATGCTTTCCTTTTTTATCAATTCAAAATGCCACTGTGGTATGAATAAATTACAAATTATTGCAACTGATCAGGTTTTCTACCATAATCTATTACTATTAGTAGATTTAAGCATACATTCTTCCTCGGAATGCTAAGATATACCAAAGTAGTACAGGGTGGCACCCTATACTACTTACCATGCAAAAAGGGTATTTTAATGCATGCATGTGAACAGAGATTCAGCCAAGGTCTAGACAGAGTGCTTTTTTTCAACCTCATGCAAATGAATTGATAATTTCACAGCTCCAGATAAGGTAGATTTTTCAACAGGAAGGTGCTGATATTTTTTGTACTCCACAAAAATACATGTTGTGGTACTCATTAGAAGTGCCTCATTGAGGCACTTCTAATAAGTACCCACAACATGTTTTTATGGAGAAAGAAGAACAAAATCAAATGGATATCCCTTTTTATCTGGAGATTAGTAATATTTTCTTATTTCTCAATGGCAACTTATGTTGTGGGTACTCAGCAGAAACCTCTCTATTAAGCGCTTCCAATGAGTGCCAACAGAGTAAGTATTCATCGAGAAATAATAAAAAAAAAAATATCAATACTTTTTGGTTGAAAATAGCATCTTATTTGGAGCAATGTCTGATTTTGGCTTTCACAGTTCATACAAGCATAAGTCCCTTTTTGTATGACACAGCTCAATTGATGTTTATCTAAAAGAAAAAGTTACCAACCCAAGAAACCTATGAATAGATTTTATCCTTTACTGAATCAACCTATCACTGTTGTATACTAGTTGAAATGCAAATCCGAAATGTAAATACGGGTACTCTATTACTAGCAGATAGTAAGAAACAGGTCTCAACATTATTGATCAAACATGATATCAAATAAGATTAATGTTACCAATATTACCTATACAGTTTACTGTTCTATTGATCACCAATTTTAATCCCTTTATTCAGACAGCCAGTAAGTCAAGTCAAACTATTCCTTATCATAATAATTTTATATCCGCTGGGACAAGTCCATTAACCTAGCAAAATTGTAGCCGACTATACACTTGTTTTTTGTTTATGATTTTTTTTTTTCAGGAAAAATAAAACCTGGCTTTGTATGTGAAGCATCTGCCAAGCAGATGATTCACATGAAATGTCTTATTTTCTCTGAAAAAAAAAAAAAAAAAATAATGAAAATGGGAATGTCATCTGCTGCTTAAAAGGCAAAATAGTATAATTCAAGTAGCACAGCTAGTAAATTGGCTAAATATAAAATATTTCTCAATGAAATCTTTTCTAGATTTAATTCTGACAGGCGAAATGATTATTGTTAAAACAACTGAAAAAACTGTAACTGTCCTATATAATTTGTACACCAGTTTTTTTCTGACAAAATGGCACACTAGTATACAAACAGTGCAGACTTAGATCAGACTGCTCCAAAGGAGCAGATCTATCTGTGTCTACCTTGTTTGTCATGTTGAAACATAAAACATAAAAATAAATGAATAAATAAAATAAAAATAAGCCCAAAAAGTATGGAATAAACTTGTTTATTGTACTGACTGGAATGAATGCATTTGCAGTAAGAGTCTTGTCTTTGAGAATACACAGTTAACCTTTGTCCTGCTGAATAAATTAAAATGTCACGCCCACTTCTAATTTTTAGCCAATCAGATTATTTGATCCAGGTTGTTGATACAAATTCACATACTTAAAGACAAACAGTGCAGATCCAGATCAGTTGGCTTCTTCAGAGGCCAACTGATCTGAATCTACACTGTTTGCAAAGGCAGGACGTATCAAGGTTCAGCAGGACTAGGGTTAACACATGCTGGTAGACCAATTTTATCATTTTGTCACCTAAATTTAATTATTACCTGCGCCAATGAAAAAAATTAATAGAATTTGATTTGCAAAACAAAGTTTACTGAGATAAAAGAAATATAAAAACAGGTGGATTTAATATGCTTATGAAGTGTGAAATACTTACAGAATCAATAAACAGGTTGATGTGAAACGCCCCACTGATCTTTATTGACAAATATTGAGTGGATTATAATTTCTCAAGATTTGATCTGATGGCAGAACAATGACCCCTTACATTCCATTGAATAAATTCTTCAACTGCACAATCCAATTTTAACATGTAATAGCCTGAACTGGGTGCATTAATTTGGGCGTATCAAAATAACTGCAGTGATGCAGTGCTCTAGATAAGAGGGGCTAACAGGTAAATATTTTTTCTTATTTCTCCATAAACACATAAATTATGGGTACTCATTAGAAGTGCTTCACTGAGGCACTTCTAATGAGTACCCATAATGTATGTTTTATGAAGAAATAAGAAAAAATATCAATACATAATGGTTGAAAAAAGAGTGATAGCATGAGCTTTGTCTAGATAAACTAAATTTTTGGAGGTGAAACAAAATATTATATATTTTTTTTTATTTCTCAGGAAAACAATAACTTGTGTGTACTCATTAGAATTGCCCGTGCAAACAATGTCTCACCCAAGCAATTATAAAGCTCAGTAATTTAGGGTATTTCTCTGTTACTTCGTCACCAAAATATACCCTGTGGGTACTTGCTGGAATCATCCAACAAGTATTCACAAGATGTGTTTAGATGAAGAAATAACAAAAAATATCTTTTAAGTACTACTCTCTTTATTAACAAATAATACTCACAATAAAAGAAAGTAGACATGTGTTCAAAGTACACAGATGCCCCTGCCCAATGGCTGTTTACTTTGGCCCTAGCATGATCAAGTTTCCAAACCCTTGTCTCTCTTTCATATGTGATCATTATACCTGATTTCTAACTTTCTAGGGCAAGTAATGGTACCAGACTAATGATTCTATTGCCATTTTGCATGTGTTCAATATGACCTGTTATACATTCTGACCCCTTTCATTACTTCACCAAGATACATATAACTTATGTCATAAATGCTGCATGTATTCATCATATCATGAGACAATGGAATGGTGATAAGGAAAGTCTCTGTGAAATGAAGTGCTGACTGCTGAAAGAACTCACCTCTAGAATAGATGGATGTTTCAATCTGGAGTGTATTTCTACTTCTTTTCGGACTCTGCTAACCATGTTAGCTGCTTTCATCAGCTTCTTGTCAATCTGGAATTACAGAGTACGGTAAATGTCCTAAAACTTTGACCACCAAAGTTTCAGACAAAATGGCATATGCAATCAGTGCAGACCCAGATCAGACTGCTCCTTAAGGAGCAGTCTGATCTGGGTCTGCACTGTTTGCCATTCCACCAAGTATTTTAAAGAAATAACTGCATAAAAAAAACCCAGAATAGTATGGAATTAAGTGTATGATATTTTAGGACATTTGGTGTATCAGAGAATGTATCATAAAATGAGAACTGCACAGCTCAAGTAAGGTTTTGTTGTGTGTGTGTGTGTGTGTGTGTGTGGGGGGGGGGGGGGGGGGGGGAGGTGGGGGAGGTGTGGGTGTGTTTAACCAAACTATGTTTATAATTTTCCAAATTTCTCCAAGAAAATATTTCTTGTGGGCACCCATCACTGAGGTGCTTCTAATGAGTGCCATAACCAGCCAGGAGCATAACTTCTACAAATTATTTTTTTTAACTCCATACAGTTAAAAAATTATTTTGGCTTAAATGCACTTAAGCATTTAAAACTTGTTTAAGTTATGTAGTCATTCTTCACCTTCATATTCCGGGGTTAGCATAATTTTTATGGACAGATAGGCAGTTTTTGGTTGACAGATGTCTTACATAACTTTATGATTAAGCAATAAAACTCTGTACGCATTGTCTACAACTTTGTACGCAAGGCTCTTGGAGATCAGGAAAAATGCTACTTTATAACTTATAACAGTTACTTTTGAATGGTTTATTAATTTAACTTTGGCCTTAATAAACTTGAGCCATTACCTGAACAAGTTATTTTCTATAGCCTCACTTTGAAATTAACAGCAGATAGGTGACTTTACAACTGTATTAACAAAATGACAGTGTTGGACTCCATATTAGAGGAAGTGCATGCCAGGTTAGATTATTATAGAACTCACAGTTAAGTAGAAAAAGACAGCTGTTAGAATGGGTGAAAATGGTTCAGGGTCGTTAACTGATTGGGGTTTAACCACAAGTCAACCCTTGTTGGTCACTTTTTGTCATCTCCCACAGAAAAGGAGAGGAATAGGAATGAAAGTGAAGAGACAGAAGAAATAAAAACATTCCCCCTCTGCCCTTACCTGCTACAAGGATAACAGACCTTGCCCAACTGCAAGCTAATATCAGTTGGACACACTAGTGACGTAAAATAAACGACACCTTCGCACCACTCGACCACCCCCTTCAGGGTCATTAAACGATAGCACATTGTTGGGTCCAAGCCCGGGAGAAAGAGTGTGTCAGATAAGATGATTGTAGGTAATAGTTTTATTTTGAAGTGGAAATAAACCATAGGGTAGCCACAAATGTTGGCAAAAAAGACAAGTAAACTAGAGCTGGTGTTTGTAAAACACTATGCCCCCAACACTGCCAAGGACATTTTATGTCTGTTCAGCGGGCCGAATTATATATACAATGTATTTCCAATGCCAAATATCCTCTATTTTCCCAGTTTCATCATAATTTTTCAAAAAAAAAATGAAGAAAAGAAGTACCAAAAAAAAAAAAAAAAAAAAAAAAAAAAAAAAAAAAAAAAAAGCGCCACCCTTAATGTACAGATTGATCAAGCAGTGTCTGTAAATGGCTATTGATTATACTGGTTACTGGCTATCATACTGTTGGTATTGAATTTACATTAGAAGTAGACTGGGGCCAAAAACGATGTGCGCACATAAAAAATACGAAAATAATATTAGTAAGCCTAGCTTTACTTTGACAGACTAATCATATTATTGGTCTTAAAAGGTTATGTTTCTGGAATTGTAAACAATCATCATGTCACACTCAGCATCTCTTAACAGCAAATATTACACAAAAAAGACAAAAATTAAGATGCAGACTCTTGCTTGAAGCTTTCCTCATTTGGTTTCAATTGAGCTAATCAAGCAGTGACAGATTCGTCATTACCATCATCAAATGAAATGCTACCGAGTACAAGCTGAGAGGCTGAGAAATTTAAAGATTCGCCATCGTTATGTAAAACATCTAAGAAACAGGAGGACATATCCAATTCTAAGCCAGAATCAGATGAAAGTCAGAGCCAACAGGTATCAAACAACCCAGAAAGCAACACATGATCAGATTCTGATATTTCTACATCTGAGCCAATTCTAAAATCAGAGAAAATTTGAAAGAAAAAAAAAAAAAAAAAAAAAAAAAAATAAAATAAAATAATTTTTTCATCTGCTGAATATGAGTTGACTATCAACTTCATAAGGCTATGATGAGCAAAACTTCATAATCCTAGCAGTTCTCAGATGAAATTGTGTTCCCAATTTTGGTGTTTTGTTGATAATATTTCCCAATTTTGCCAAGGGGCCTTTTCCCAAAATACTGGGATAAAGCCCTGCTGCCTGACTCTAACACTGCTTGACTCCACTGCTTGCCCATGACAGTAATAACAGTACAAATATACAAGATTTCAGTTATTAAAAGGGAAATTTATAACTCTAAAATGGGTGATAATTTGGATAAGAAAAAAAAATACGGGTCACCTGTATTTTCATGAGGAATCCATATATGAAATTTCAAAACATTAGCATACATGGTTCTAAACTTATGCTATGCACAATAAAGCAACAAATCGCCAAAAATTGCAAAGGGCCATAACTCCCAACAAAATTTCATTAAACTGGCTGAAAATTATATCAGGTGATTTTCTCCTCAGTCCCAATCAGTATACCAAGGCTCTAGCTCAAATACTTTTTGAGATACCTTGCTAAAGGGAATTCAATGTTGTTTAAATACAAGGGAAATAACTCTAAAATGGGAGATAATTCGGATAAGGAAAAAAATACGGGTCACCTATTTTTTTCATGAGGAATCCATATATGAAATTTCAAAACATTACCATACAAGGTTCTAAACTTATGCTGTGCACATGAAAGCAACAAATGGCCAAAAATTGCAATAACTCCAACAAAATTTTATTTAATTGGTTGAAAATTTAATCAGGTAATCTCTTCCTCAGACCCAATCAGTTTATCAGATATATTGACTTTAGCTCAAATACTTTTTGAAATATCTTGCTAACAAGATTTCAATGTTATTTTATTAAAAGGGCAATAACTCTAAAATGGGAGATAATTCGGATAAGAAAAAAATACTGGTCACCTATTTTTTCATTAGAACCCATATATGACAGTGTTGGGAATCCACGAGACCAAATGACACGGTTAACATAGTTTGTTACTGTTTTTAGCTCTGCATCAGGTAAGATTTTTTAGAATATCTTGATTTATACCTGATGGAATTTGTTCAAATAAAGCGCAGAGTACGCGGAAAATCAAGCTATTTCTGGTTGTTTAAGCGCTAGTCTGCAATCTGGTCTGATTCTCGAGAACATTTGGAGAATGTTTTTCATCAAAATTCACATACATTGTCCCTGTAGCCCAGGTTGACAGCAAAAACATTCTTCTAATGTTCCCAAATATTTGTGCTACCATATTTATGCTAAAGAATTGGACAAGTTGGTTTGAGCAAACTGTAGACCCAGATCAAACAACTCCTGTAGAAGCAGTCTGATCAATGTCTACACTATTTGTTATTCTGTCAATACTTTTTAGACACATCAAATGGTAGTCAAACAGACTTTGTAAACTTTTATGTGAATTATGGTGCAGAGTCCAAATATATTTGGTAATTATTAATTACCATTGTGCAGAATCACAGGATGGCCTGCACCAGTGTCACCGTGTCTTAGTTTCCTGTCCTTCTTGCCCCTTCTTGCACCACACTTAGTAGGCCCTGTTTGCTTTTTCAAAGCGCCTGTCACTGTACCTCTTTCTCAGAGATGTCCCTTTTCACTGTTAATTCAAGGCCCTAATCAGAAACATTTTGTCAACATGACATTAGTTATCAGAACAGGACTAATCAATGCTTCTTTACTGGCTCCAACTTCACACTTGAAATACCTTTATGTTTGGTCAGGTGTAAACATTTTTTTTCTTCTTCTAAAATGTACCCTCTAATCACACATTTTTTCTCTGGACATTAAACAATGCTTACCATTTTGATGGCCACCTCAAGTCCCGTTTTATTGGACCTGGCCCTGTACACGCAGGCAAAGCCACCTTTACCCAGTAAGTTGAGCACCCGGTAGTCCTGAAGAGACAGAAACCAAATGTAACAGAAAGAGAAATATTTGTAACAAAACAGCTACAGATAACAGACAAGGCATTTTGTTCAACCAAAAAAAACTGTTGATATATTATATATATATTTTTTATTTCTTCCAAAAACACCTCCTAAACAACTGTGATTTGAAAGCCTTAACTACAGACATGTACTTGTTGCTGAAGTATCGCATCTAATCCCGACTTGCAGACATCTGGATTAGGAAAGCCTATGAAGGTTCAGGTGATTACTTGCATTTTCTCCCGAATTTTGTTTAGTGGAAGCTCTGGTGAAATATACATGTACATGCTCAATTTTAAGAACTTTGAATATGCATCAAGATTTATTTAGGAATTAAGATAAACAGACATGTACATAAACAGGGTTTTCCTTGTCCCTCAAAAATGTGAGACTTGGATGTCCCCTAAACCTTCATCTTAGAGAGACACTGATGTCCCTTAAAATTTGCAATTTTTTTTCTGTAAAATTCAAACAGTTAACCTCTGAAATTGTACCATCCCCTAAAATATGGGTCAAGACAGACACACTGGGTATGTCCCCTTAAATAAATTTCTCCAGGGAAAACCCTGCATAACATTAAATGAGATTAAGAACATTACAATAATTGAAAAATGATCAATTATGATGATCACACTTGAATGATACATGTAAATAATTATCATTATAGTTTAGCGATTTGATAAAAGGAATTTATGAAACTTTATCACATTAAACTTTGACTAGAATTATACATTTAGAAAATTGGAATAGGGTGCCAGCACACACACACATATCACATCCTAAAACCTAAAAAGTTAGCAGCCAAAACCTATGGATAGCTCATAAATTGGCTTATTTCCAATGGGGTCCATGTTATTAAGTAAAGACTTTAACATGGGAAAAGCAGAATTATATTGCACAAAAATATTCACATTAACCATCACTGAAAAGTGCTCTAAATCAACATATATACAACCAGACACTGTAGCTAAAAGGAGTGAAATGACACTGTCATTCTGACGGCGATATTGACACATATGGAATATTGCACTCTTGTTTACTCTTTCTGCATTGAACGTGATAATGTTTTTTATCCATTTAGCAGTTGATAATATGCTATTATAAGTTGATACATTTACTTAAATTGTTGCATATCTCGTAGAACAAGATGTAAGGTCTATAGGTGCCTGCCAATATGTTATACTGTCTGGCAGTTTGGTAAAAGTAAACCAGGGTGACCTTCCTCTGTGGATCAAGACTAATGGGATGTATGCAATGATCCTTTCATCCCTGAGTTTCTGAAGTGGACTATGATGCTGAATCAGGACTTGTCCACTGATACATATAGAGGTTTGATTCTAAAAAAAAAAAAAAAAAAGCGCTACAAGCACTGCACCATACCCCGCCACTGCACTTACATCAAGCAAGTGCCATAACTCTGTCAAAAATAAAATGTGTTCTACATGTTATCTTATGTTGCTTTACACTTTTGCAAAGCTGCAAGAAAATCTCTGAAACCTTTTTAAAGGTATACAAAGGGCACACAACTTGAATGACAATTAACAATGTTCAAAGGGCAGTAACTCGAAAAGCAGGTAATGAAGGGTTACATTTTTTGTGTTTTGCACATTGCATCATGGTGATATACATTTGCATAAAGTTTCAAGAAAATATCTCAAACAGTTTTTGAGTTACAGAATGGACACAAATATATTTCAGAAGTCAAGGACACAAATATATTTCAGAAGTCACTATTTTCAAAGTTCAAAGGGCCATAGCCCTAAAGTAGGTTCACCAAAGATACTATTCTTGTAGCCTGCACCTCGTCTCATGATGCTTAACATTTTTGTGAAGTTTCATCAAAATATCTGAAATGGTTTTCAACTTCAGAGCAGGCACAAGTACATAGAAGAAATGACTGTTTTCAATATCAACTATATTCAAAGGACCACAACTCCAAAAGGAGGTTAACCAGAGTTAAGGTTTTGGTATTCTGCATGTTGTCTCATGATGTTCGTGAGAAATTTCATAATAATATCTTGAACGTTTTTAACTTACAAAGCAGACACAAGTAAATGGTAGAAATGGCTAGGTTTGAAGGGCAGTAACTCCAAAAGTAGGCAAACCAAAGCTACGGTTCATAAGTTACATGTTGTCTGACAGTGCTTTACATTTGTGCGAAGTTTCATGAAAATATCTTGGACAGCATCAGGGTTATGGATGGAAGTGCTGAAGGATGCTAAAAATTTCAGCAGATATAATGTAATACCCCCAGCCACTTTTTACAGAATGGCGAACAGTGTAGATCCTGACGAGATGGCTGGTTATGAGCTGTCTCATCTGCATCTATACTTTGCACAGGTATTGGTTAAATTTAGTCTGCCAGCCTGAACGGTTAAAGGATTTAGATTAGCTAAACAGGTTAAGGGATTCAGATCAATGAAAGCTAAGATATTTGGCTGATGCTGAAAAACTTCATGATGATGCAATGTTTTACGTCCCATTCAACATTATTTGTCATACTGAGATGATGGAAGGGTGACAATGACAAGCTCTGAAATGTGGCGAAATATAGTCAGTTAACTTTTGCCTCCAGCCAGAGTAGAACCCATGACATTTTGAAATGAATTTGGGAAAATAATATTTAAGCAAAAATAGACATGTCAGATACATAGCCCTGTATTGTGAAAGGTGATTTGGTGGTTCGTAACATGCAATAACAAAGTTTGAGCTGTATCTTGCGTGGGGAAATTGAGATAAATGTAGTAGAATGATTCCAAAATTTTACAAGATGACTTGGTATTCACAATAGTTTATAGCAGAATTTGTCCGACGTGACATGAAGTGGAGGATTCACGTCCACAAAAGCAGATAATTTGACTATATAAGCAGACTTCATAAGGATATGCCTTGTCTATACAGCGCCGAATTCATGATGTGACGCACTGCAATGATAAGATAGTAAACATTTACTTATTTCATCTCTGAAATGGGGGATTAAAACAACTGAACATTCCCTCCATTCCAGTTGACAGATCTGACATGTCATGTGATTTCGTGTCTAAATAGAAACGAACAAAAACCCAACATACATCAATACTTTCGCTCATATCCGCCATTTCATAGCATCATAATGATGCTATAGTTCCATAATTTTAAATCTAACATGTGAAAATCCTTTAAACTGAATGAAAGTGTGTAAATATATTCCTGTCATTGTTTTGATTCATTTGTGTACATGTTTGAATATCGCAGAACGCGCCTCGACTTGAATCGGTGAAATTTAGCCTGGTTATCGAAACTATTCCCAGTCATGATAAACGCCGGTACTACCAGCGAAATAGACGCAGCAAAATTGAAAACAGTTCGCCGACAAAAATATTATAGATCTTTTCGAGATAAAACAGTGTAATACCTTAAATAAAATGAAAGTAAATGTCAGAAATTATTTATTTGCCGCCCTGAAACTAGAAATAACCATCGTTTACAAGGCAACAAAATGTTTCCGGATATATATAATATATATGACAAATGGGGAAAATACCCGGTTGAGTTTTTTTATTAAATATTATTTTGCACAACACCAACTCTACAGCCTCTGTGGACTGTTTTTTTGCATTTTTTTTTTTATCAAAAATTACACTTTTTTGGCTTCTAGAGGCATTTTTTGGCCCAAAAAGTCATAGTTTTTGCCACTCCAGAGCCCTTGTAGACTATTTTTTTGTGTTTTTTTTTTTACGCCTTTCAACGGTGGATTTTTTTCTCGGTTTTACTTAATAAAGTCAAAGAATTTCTATTTTTACTTAATTTTTTATTTGTTCAATATTTTTTGTTCACACAATCACCAACTCCACAGACTCTGCAGACTGTTTTTTTGTACTTTTATCCACAAATTACGCTTCTTTTGGCTTTTGGCTGCGTTTTTTGACCCACTAGAATCTCTAGTTTTCCCTGTATAAAATATTCTTGCCCTTGTGGATTTTTATTTTAAACAAATGAGATCCAAATATAAAACAACATGCCAAAACAACTTCCACTATCTGCATACGAAGAGATACAGTCTGGGCTCCTCTCCAAAAGACAAGCAATTGAAAAATACAACATCTCCCAAGCACGGTTTATGAAAATCCGTGGCCCTTTGAATCCAACCAAAGAAGAAGCAGCTTAGAGAATGTTAGTAGTGCACAAAAATCCCCAGGTCTACCTCGATTTTCAGCTACTTTTTTTGTTTCTTTCCAACCTTGTGCATCTAGTCGTTGAAAAAATTATTTTAAACAAATGTTATTCAAAGATAAAAAAAACGACAAAACACCAATGGAAACAATTTCAGCGACATTCACACAATTGGGGCTACGCTCCAGCAAATCTGTAGCAACACACATACTCCTAGAAAACGCCTACGAGAGCAATCTTGTACTGGATATATCCAATGTAGACTATCTTGCGGACAACAACGGTCCTACTTCTCTGCAAAAAACTAGAAGGACTACCAACATTTGTAGATGATCTCTATGTATTTGGGTATTTGGACGACAAAGAGGTTGTGGTTTCTAGAGGAAAAACACTTTGTACATCTGGAGAAGGTGGATCTGCGCAAATAGTAGTATCTAGAATCTTGTGTGCTGTACGAGATCTTGTAGATGGGAAACATGTTCCTACAGCAATCAAACAAACAATATCCGCTAGAACAAAGATAGAAACAAGTATCATACGGTCTACAATAGCAAGAATGAGAAAGAAACAGATTGTTGTGCAAAAAAGAATTGGCTACGGCAACACACAAATCCTATACATGCCTTGTTTGTTGCAAAAATGGATGTATCTGAAATAGATATACAAAAACTACACGATATACTCCCTATTCTAGAAGAAAGGCTCCAAGCACAAGGATATGGTATCTACTCTATAGACTACACAAGAGATTTCTCTGGCACAATAGATAGAAAAAAACTAGTGGAATATCTAGTGCACAAACAAAACTACAGAAAAGAAGGGAGATATACAGAAACAATTCTAGATGAAGCACCTCCCACTATACTAGACAATACAAGTAGTGTTGGAAACCACGTTTGCACATGGATAGAAACATGCAACGGATATACAATGCGCACAAAAGTGTACAACAAAATAGTTTCCAACTTTGAAGCAGGTGAAGTGTGTGAACAGTTTGGTGGGCACCTTGCAGAGTATGTAGACTGTACAAACCAGAGGCTACGGAAAACATTTTTGCATCCAGATGTACAAGCTAGAGGCTGCACCAGAATAGAAATATCTTTGTATGCATGCACAGATAGAACACCAGAAACAGCAGACAATCTTGTAGACTATGCTTTGGATATTGTTTCCCCAGAAGACACACCTTTGTTTGTAGAACAATCAGCATCTAGGCACTGGGAGAATTTTGCAAAACAGTTGGATAGGTGTTTTGTTCTGGCAGACCGGCCAAACTCTACAATCTATGTTTGTTGGTATGCACATACTAGAACAGGCAGATTGGCAGGTGTCCGTATTTCTCCAACAAAGCAAACAGTAGATTGTGACAAGAGATGGAATAGAGCAATCCAATGGGCAATGGGAGATTTTGGTTTCCGCAATTGTCCTATATTCCATACAGAGATACTAGGACTGGAAAAAAGCATACAAATGACCAATCTACAGTGCTACACAAAGGATTCCAAAACAATTCTTTGTGCAAGTAGAAGACCAACACAACTACACCCCAACGCAGAAGATCCAAGCAAACTTCTTCCGCCAGTGCCCACTGTAGAGTGGGAATGGAGAAAAAAGAAATGCCATGCAATAGGTGTGGATTTGCCAACCTATTCTTTGCAGGAAGTACCGGAAATAGCAGCAAAAAGAAATATATCTCTCCTTTCTACAAGACAGCGTGCGGACAAATTGGTATATCTGCTAAAAGAACAATCTGCAGAAGAGTGGAAACGTAGGACATGGGAGAATCTAGAGAAGTACCAAAAAGAATATACACAGAATATAGAACAACGCAAACAAGAACTTGTGGATATACACAAATATATAGAGCAAAACCGCATAGATTTGTACAGGTCGCAAATGGTATACTCGATTGTAGTCGATATACTAGGGTGGGAAAAAACAACAAACATATCTACACTAGCTGGGAAAGGTGTTTGGAGTGTACTTGGATATAGGTTTCCAAAAGACAAAAAATATTGTAGAGTAGTCGTTGCAGAGAAAGAAGGCGGCGTACCAACGTCTATATGGGCAAACAATGGACTACGGAAAGTCCTACAAGCAACCACAGACTCTGTAGAGAAGGAGGTAGACACATACAAACGAGAGACATATTGGTTCCCACGGGAGTACTACAAAAGATTTCCCACATTTGTACTACCAGAACTACACGAAGGCTGTGTATCACCAGAACTCTGGACAACAAACGACAGCGATTGGCAAAACAACGAAGAAGGCACTAGAATTGGTCTAGTCATACGTGTACAGCCACAAAAGAAGTTTGTGCCAGCAGGACAAAAAAAAAAAGAAATAGCATGGTATCCTATAGATATAGTACAAGCACCCGATCCTGCAGAACTACCGTCTCTCCGGCAACTAGCCCTGGAAAAGGAACAAGAGGAAAAACAAGCAGAGACATTGGAAACCATGTACGAAACAGAAGCCCCCAACAAAAAAGATTGGAAGAAAACCATAGATCTTGCCCCAGGGCAATACCTATGTAGGAGATATGCAGATACTCTTTTCCGTGGAAATACAAAGACAATACTGTTTCTCCTCCCAACAGACGAAAATGGGGAGCCTACTACAGATGCAGAGATTCCTACACATGGGCACTTCCTAGAGAAAGAAGTAGAACGTATAGGGGACCTACAGAAAGTTCTACAACCGATTGTCTGCAAAGTTGGCATAGAGAAAACAACACCACAAAAAAAGAAAGATAGATTGTTCTACATTGTTACACAGGCTGCAGCATAGGGTACTATTCCATTACAAATTCATCCGGTTCTCTTTTTTTTATCCAACCAAGTTTTGCAGGAGCAGGTGTGGTTGGAGAAGCCACTTTTGGTGCAGGTGCTGCAGGAGTCTTACACGGCAACGCCTTGTTGTTGCACAATGTATACAACCACACAGCAAAACCAGTGGCAGCACAATACACAAGTGTCTTTCCAAACCATGTGTCCTCCTGCACACTCTTTCCTATCTCCTGCAGTGCTTCTTCCTCTGCACATTGTGGGTCCAGGGAATCTAGTATGTTCTGCATTTTTTCTGTTTGTATCTCCATCTGCGTTGTTTGTCTCTCCATCTGTGCCTCCAATTGCCCCAGTCTTGCAAAGAAATCTCCAACTACAATTTCTCTTTGCAGTACTTCTTGTTGTGGCACTTGTGTCACACGCTCTATTTCTCTTTGCAGTTCTTCTTGCTGTGCAAGATCTTGTTTTGTGGTAGGCACAGCACGTGTGATAGGTTCTTGGTTTGCACCATTCCACAATTTTTGTAGTCTCCCCCCAACCAATATTGTATCTTCTCTGCACCTCTGCTGCAGGCAACTTTCCCTTGGATTGTATTATTTGTTCTACATCCTCTGGTGAAAGGCTTGTTTTTGTCATTTTTTCTCTAGCAAATATATTTTGCAAAAAACAACAGAACAACAGAAGAACAACAGAACGACAGAAGGGCAACAGAGCCAAAATAGAGCACACCGCACCAAAATGGAGTGGACAACACAATTTGGGGATATTTTGCCATTGGCAATGCCAATAGCATTCCAAAACTGCTACATGTAGCTATTGGCAATGCCAATAGCATTCCAAAACTGCTACATGTAGCTATTGGCAATGCTATGTACATGGTTTCCAATGTCTCTGCTTGTTTTTCCTCTTGTTCCTTTTCCAGGGCTAGTTGCCGGAGAGACGGTAGTTCTGCAGGATCGGGTGCTTGTACTATATCTATAGGATACCATGCTATTTCTTTTTTTTTGTCCTGCTGGCACAAACTTCTTTTGTGGCTGTACACGTATGTCTAGACCAATTCTAGTGCCTTCTTCGTTGTTTTGCCAATCGCTGTCGTTTGTTGTCCAGAGTTCTGGTGATACACAGCCTTCGTGTAGTTCTGGTAGTACAAATGTGGGAAATCTTTTGTAGTACTCCCGTGGGAACCAATATGTCTCTCGTTTGTATGTGTCTACCTCCTTCTCTACAGAGTCTGTGGTTGCTTGTAGGACTTTCCGTAGTCCATTGTTTGCCCATATAGACGTTGGTACGCCGCCTTCTTTCTCTGCAACGACTACTCTACAATATTTTTTGTCTTTTGGAAACCTATATCCAAGTACACTCCAAACACCTTTCCCAGCTAGTGTAGATATGTTTGTTGTTTTTTCCCACCCTAGTATATCGACTACAATCGAGTATACCATTTGCGACCTGTACAAATCTATGCGGTTTTGCTCTATATATTTGTGTATATCCACAAGTTCTTGTTTGCGTTGTTCTATATTCTGTGTATATTCTTTTTGGTACTTCTCTAGATTCTCCCATGTCCTACGTTTCCACTCTTCTGCAGATTGTTCTTTTAGCAGATATACCAATTTGTCCGCACGCTGTCTTGTAGAAAGGAGAGATATATTTCTTTTTGCTGCTATTTCCGGTACTTCCTGCAAAGAATAGGTTGGCAAATCCACACCTATTGCATGGCATTTCTTTTTTCTCCATTCCCACTCTACAGTGGGCACTGGCGGAAGAAGTTTGCTTGGATCTTCTGCGTTGGGGTGTAGTTGTGTTGGTCTTCTACTTGCACAAAGAATTGTTTTGGAATCCTTTGTGTAGCACTGTAGATTGGTCATTTGTATGCTTTTTTCCAGTCCTAGTATCTCTGTATGGAATATAGGACAATTGCGGAAACCAAAATCTCCCATTGCCCATTGGATTGCTCTATTCCATCTCTTGTCACAATCTACTGTTTGCTTTGTTGGAGAAATACGGACACCTGCCAATCTGCCTGTTCTAGTATGTGCATACCAACAAACATAGATTGTAGAGTTTGGCCGGTCTGCCAGAACAAAACACCTATCCAACTGTTTTGCAAAATTCTCCCAGTGCCTAGATGCTGATTGTTCTACAAACAAAGGTGTGTCTTCTGGGGAAACAATATCCAAAGCATAGTCTACAAGATTGTCTGCTGTTTCTGGTGTTCTATCTGTGCATGCATACAAAGATATTTCTATTCTGGTGCAGCCTCTAGCTTGTACATCTGGATGCAAAAATGTTTTCCGTAGCCTCTGGTTTGTACAGTCTACATACTCTGTAAGGTGCCCACCAAACTGTTCACACACTTCACCTGCTTCAAAGTTGGAAACTATTTTGTTGTACACTTTTGTGCGCATTGTATATCCGTTGCATGTTTCTATCCATGTGCAAACGTGGTTTCCAACACTACTTGTATTGTCTAGTATAGTGGGAGGTGCTTCATCTAGAATTGTTTCTGTATATCTCCCTTCTTTTCTGTAGTTTTGTTTGTGCACTAGATATTCCACTAGTTTTTTTCTATCTATTGTGCCAGAGAAATCTCTTGTGTAGTCTATAGAGTAGATACCATATCCTTGTGCTTGGAGCCTTTCTTCTAGAATAGGGAGTATATCGTGTAGTTTTTGTATATCTATTTCAATACATCCATTTTTGCAACAAACAAGGCATGTATAGGATTTGTGTGTTGCCGTAGCCAATTCTTTTTTGCACAACAATCTGTTTCTTTCTCTATTCTTGCTATTGTAGACCGTATGATACTTGTTTCTATCTTTGTTCTAGCGGATATTGTTTGTTTGATTGCTGTAGGAACATGTTTCCCATCTACAAGATCTCGTACAGCACACAAGATTCTAGATACTACTATTTGCGCAGATCCACCTTCTCCAGATGTACAAAGTGTTTTTCCTCTAGAAACCACAACCTCTTTGTCGTCCAAATACCCAAATACATAGAGATCATCTACAAATGTTGGTAGTCCTTCTAGTTTTTTGCAGAGAAGTAGGACCGTTGTTGTCCGCAAGATAGTCTACATTGGATATATCCGGTACAAGATTGCTCTCGTAGGCGTTTTCTAGGAGTATGTGTGTTGCTACAGATTTGCTGGAGCGTAGCCCCAATTGTGTGAATGTCGCTGAAATTGTTTCCATTGTTGTTTTGTCGTTTTTTTATCTTTGAATAACATTTGTTTAAAATAATTTTTTCAACGACTAGATGCACAAGGTTGGAAAGAAACAAAAAAAAGTAGCTGAAAATCGAGGTAGACCTGGGGATTTTTGCGCACTACTAATCTTTGAATAACATTTTTTTAAAATAATTTTTTCAACGACTAGATGCACAAGGCTGGAAAGAAACAAAAAAAAGTAGCTGAAAATCGAGGTAGACCTGGGGATTTTTGCGCACTACTAACTATACACAGGACCAACCCCAGCAAGAAACAATATCACTATGGTCTTCTCCCCTAGTTTAGAAATTGCAAACTTCTCACATTTGTAAGCGCCTTCTGGTATGGATGTAATGTGTACATATGTGTGTAACGGTGGTATAGTGGTTATTTCTAATATGCCTGGTGATGGATTGTTGTATACTAATGGCGGAAACTTTTCTGGTTTATAATCACGTGTTGGTGGTTCAAGTTTAAAATTTCTGCACAAATCTTCCCCTGCTAGCTTTCTATATATACAATCGTTTTTACCGCATTGGCAATTTTCTGCTAGGCGGGTAATCATAGTGATATATCTCATAGTCCAACCAAAGCAGGCCTGGTCATACAAATTTTCTATATTAATCACCATAGTGTTGTATTCAATCTGTTCCGGTACCTGTAATGGAAGCCTATGTACGTTGGTCACAATATCTTTA
This sequence comes from Anodontia alba, assembly GCA_964016985.1. Classification (NCBI taxonomy): domain Eukaryota; kingdom Metazoa; phylum Mollusca; class Bivalvia; order Lucinida; family Lucinidae; genus Anodontia; species Anodontia alba. The sequence continues at coordinate 20,031,962 of OZ024826.1, forward strand.
TTTTTTTCCCATAGTACACATTGCCTACTGTTTGGGCAATGGTCATTTGAACCACATTTGCAGGTTGAGGGATCCTCCATAAACAGAGCATTGTCTTTTACATGTACTATACAATCAACACATTTCCCTGTGTGTGGTTGTGGTTTTGTATACTCTGGAATTATTACTCTCAAAAGACCTTCGCATCCCACACGCTGACCTGGACGGAAAAGATACACAATGTCTAATATTTCCAAAGGGGCCTTGGTAATAATAAGCGTGTATATATCAAGGAATTGTTTTGGTATTTGGTGTCTTTCATAGAATTTGTATCCGATTCTTCTAGGATTATTTTTTCTTTGTCTGTCAAGGAGCGCCTCTCTAACATTCTCCAAGCTGCTTCTTCTTTGGTTGGATTCAAAGGGCCACGGATTTTCATAAACCGTGCTTGGGAGATGTTGTATTTTTCAATTGCTTGTCTTTTGGAGAGGAGCCCAGACTGTATCTCTTCGTATGCAGATAGTGGAAGTTGTTTTGGCATGTTGTTTTATATTTGGATCTCATTTGTTTAAAATAAAAATCCACAGGGGCAAGAATATTTTATACAGGGAAAACTAGAGATTCTAGTGGGTCAAAAAACGCAGCCAAAAGCCAAAAGAAGCGTAATTTGTGGATAAAAGTACAAAAAAAACAGTCTGCAGAGTCTGTGGAGTTGGTGATTGTGTGAACAAAAAATATTGAACAAATAAAAAATTAAGTAAAAATAGAAATTCTTTGACTTTATTAAGTAAAACCGAGAAAAAAATCCACCGTTGAAAGGCGTAAAAAAAACACAAAAAAATAGTCTACAAGGGCTCTGGAGTGGCAAAAACTATGACTTTTTGGGCCAAAAAATGCCTCTAGAAGCCAAAAAAAGTGTAATTTTTGATAAAAAAAAATGCAAAAAAAAACAGTCCACAGAGGCTGTAGAGTTGGTGTTGTGCAAAAAAATATTTAATAAAAAAACTCAACCGGGTTTTTTCCCCATTTGTCATATATATATATAAGTCTTAGATGGTTAGTGATGCCCCTGTTCTTGAATAAACGATTAAATTATGCCAGCCCGGCGTATCTATTTGAGGTTGTTTTTGTACAATGTGTATGCATTTGAAGAACATCGGTTTTCTTCCAGTTTTATGGGGTTCTTAGTGGGGTTATATATAACTATTCAACCCCCCCCCCCTCCCCCCCCTCCCCCCCCCCCCCCCCCCCCCCCCCCACACACACACACACTTTTTTTTTTTATTATTTTTATTATTATTCAAAGTCACACTTTTGCAGCAGAGAACTCTGCTATTGGTAACATAGTGAAATAAAAAAAAAATGGGAAGTACTGTGTAGAATGAATGTAGCAATGTGGGTTTTGCTCATTTAAAAGAGAAATGAGAAGTTTTCCCGTAGGAGCCCCAATTTCACCATTCGACCTGAAATGAGCTTGTTGCTGTCAATATTCGTACACGTTTGAATTTTTTCATTTCGTTTTTTTTTTTTTTTTTTTTTTTTTTTCGTCGTACTACGAAGAAGAAACAAAAGATATTTTTCTTTGTTTACGATTGGAAATATGCATTCTCGAATCGAACGGATTATAAGCTGGTTTAATAATACAGTTTAATTTGATATTCAAGCATGGAAAAATTTGGACCGAAAGAAAACGTTATGAGTGGAGAAAAGAGCGAAATGAAGCCGTCCAACTGCTACGTAGATGATTTCGGATATAGTATGTTCGGCCTATGCTATGGATGGCGACATGTAATTATGTATGCGGGCTAGAAAATAGACGATCATAGTTGATTTTTTTACATAGCTCTGATAACGTCAATAATGTTTTTTTATCGTTGAGTATTGCGATAATTTATATAATTACAACCTTTCATAAATTATAACACATGACGAAAACACGCCTATATAGTTTTGACTCCCTTAAACCCCATTTTATATAGGAAAACTGGGGTTTACAGGGGTATACATTATTTTTCTTATTTCTGCTCAAAAACATGGATTGTGGGTACTCGTTAGAACCGCCTCGCTGAGGCGGTTCTAACGAGTATCCACAATCTATGTTTTGAGCAGAAATATGAAAAATATCAGAATTTTTTATCTGAAAATTTTCATTTTTCTGGTGGTAAAATTTTCAGTATACTTGAATAGGTATGTTTTCGTAATGATTTTTTCACTATACTACGATCTATATAGGGACCTAAGTAATGCATGACAAATTAGTTTCCCGGCGTATTGATGCTCTGCATCAATGTTTTCTTGTGTCATTCTATTATGCTTATGATTATTGCCAAATGCACAGAGATGATGCTAGTGAAAAAGGGTTGGTTTGCGTGAAAAGGAACTTTTCTGCCATGTATGACCAAACCGTGACCATCGAAAGAATTGTGATTCATTTGAGGTGATATTACTGTCTCCAAGCAGAGACATAAAATTCATCAAACTGAATTACATGTATCAATCTGCATAAACAGGCTGATCAAAGCATGGCATGTATTGAAAAGGGACAAAAAGTACTTTTTAGGGCATGTTTGCTAACTGATAGGGGCCCAAAAGTATATAATAGCCATGAATGACAGATTAATGTTTCTTCTGAAAACAAATCATTGCAGATAGCTACTTTCACAGCATTTTACTGTTACCTTAAAAGCCAATGAACTGAACAGGTTTCAGAAGATATTCTCACTAACCAATTGGTCTCTTTGGTTATTGAGAGACTTGGTAGCCCTCTTCTTATATGCCACTTATTTACCAGTGAAACCGTCGTTGAAGCACATAAAATAAACTAATAATTGACACTATCGGACTTTTTGACACACACACACACACACACACACACACACACACACACACACACACACACCCATATATATATATATATATATATATATATATATATATATATATATATATATATATATATATATATATACAATTCTTAATATGTTACAAATGACACACGATGAAATAATGAAGTTCTTAAGTACACGGTGGGTAACCATAATGGATTCTGAGTGATCAAATCGCTCATAACGTCTCCTGCAGGATCAAGTACCGGCTCCTGGGTGGATTGTTTTGGAACTAAAAAGATTGCTACTCAGTTTCAGGTCGATTTTTCTGGAAAAGAAAATAGTGAGTTAAAACAAAACATTTATCACACGGAACCTTACAGGGAACAAGTTTGCGAAGGCAGCGAATGATATTGAGGAGACGCATTTCTGTCTGGATCTTGGAATTTATGCTGTGTGACTATTTTGGCACCAGAACACCTGGCTTTTAAAACTGAAATTTTACTGTTTAAACCATTTCAAGACAAATGACTGTGCAGTGGCTGCTTCCTAACATCCAATGATGTTAAGGCCCTGATCAGACTGCGCGGATGAGCGGGTTGATCTGAGCATTCGCTGTCCGCATATGCCCGAAGGCACGTTTTCGCATGGTGCGAATGATTACACAGTGCAAAATGAAGACCCTGTTATTCCTTTATCGAACCATTATTGTGCATAATGCATTTTATCTCCGTATTATAGTATTCATAGAGGAACGGATCCTGCGGGATCAGGGATAAAAAGACGTTTCTGTGGCACGGGCTGTAATGTGATCATCTGGCAAATGTGCTTTTTGCTAAAGTTTGTAGGTTTTTGTGTAACATAATCGACTTTGACAACCAGTTCATATCTCATAACCAGTTTTAATAGAGAATAACTACATGTATGTACCGCACCATACCGCACCAGGTAAAATACAGTTCCAGAGCGTGCTGCACTTTACCGAATCTTGCCGAATATATAAGATCCTCTCTACGACATAGTCATGACAACCATAATACTTTTCCACAATATACTGTTCGTTCATTGGTAAAATATTGCTATAGATCTAATAACAAAAGAGTAAATATAAAATTATGATTTAGTTGGACAATTTCATTTTTCCCAAAAAGGTTTCATTTAATGTCTTAGAACGGGCATTGACAGCGTCGTTCTGTTTCGTCTGGCTGATATGCAAAGGTCTGTTTCAGATAGCGCTTTGTGCAAGTCAACTCTGAACACGGTTACGAATCGTTTTCGAATCGCTTTTTTTTGGTAACGTACCACTGCATAGGGAATAGCTACAAATCGATCTGTAACGTTCGCATTCTGCAACTCAGTCATCCAAGGTGTGGTGTGGTGCCATGCATATGCATTTAGTCATTCCCATTTCGATACTTTCTTTCAGCTGTAGAAATCGCAAAGAAAAAGTAACTTATGGCTACATGTCCCACAGAGGAGACGATTTGATAAACAGATGTCACAGGATCCATCACCAACTGTAACAGCACCCATCTATACACCTAAACAACCAAACCTTCAGATACTGAAATCCGGAACGCCCTGCAAAAAAAAAGAAAAAAAAAAAAAAAAAAAAAAAAAAAAAAAAAAAGAAAGAAAACGCGCTTATCCGATGCGTATCATACTCGTTTACGATGTGTATAAATTCGCGGGCGGTAGTGTCAGTCCCCATCAGCTGCACTTCAACACTTTCATTGGCTGACAATAATCACAGCTATAGCATCCGCTTTCTGTTCGTTAACCCACAGTCACACTGTCATGTATTGAGGGCTAGGGTTTACTACGTTCTTAAACGTAGCAGAACGGCGATATACGTAGTAGAACGTATAAAGTAAAAAGTTTTACATACGACTAGATACGGCTAAATTTGGCTACATACGTGACCCAGCTACGTTTGTTTTGAAATTTTCTACACTTAAGCCCCAGTCTCGCTCTCACGTACTGAGGGCTTGGGTTTACTACGTTTTTACACCGTAGCAAAACGGCAATAGACTGTCACATATTGAGTGCTAGGTTTAACTACGTTTTTAACAAAATGGCAATATACGTAGTAAAACGTATGAAAGCGTACATTACATACGGCTATATACGGCGACATACGTGACCCAGCAACGCATATTTTGAAATTTTCAAAACAAACGTAGCTGGGTCACGTATGTAGCCAAGTTAAGGACATAGTTAAACCTAGCGCTCAATACGTGACAGTATATTGTCGTTTTGGCTACATTTAAAAACGTAGTAAAACCTAGCACTCAATAAGCCTCCATAGTAAAACGTATTGAATCGTAGGCAAATATATCGAAACGTAACACGCCCATAGAAAAACGTATCAAAAGCTAGAAGATACCTAGTAAAACGTACTCATCCCTACTGAAAGTATGACCTCAAGCCGTTTGATAACCGGGTACTACGAAGTAAATCGTAGTTAAACGTATTAGAAACGAAGTAAAACCTAAATCCTTACAAAACGGGGCAAAATTTTGGCCAAACGTACTGAACGGAAACGTATTAAAACCCAACCCCGAATACATGACAGTGTGACTTGGCCTTTACTGTAAACCAAAGGCCATTTCACCTCTTTGTTTAATACTCCGAAACACATGCCGCATGGATGATTTAAGCATTACAACAAAGACACGTGCACAACTTCAGAACACCTACAAAGATCGGTCCACAAATTTTAGTCGCACTTTACGAGGGTGCTGAGTACCCCGCCTTCTACAATCAAGGCACCAAATTTATTGTTCCTCTGACAAACTATTTATTCACCTGAACCTATGCTGCACATTCGCTGTGGCATAAAAGTCCATTCATATTATTTTCTATTCTCTTTCCTTCGACATATTTTTGCAAAAGAAACGCGTGAGTGTCATGCAAGTCGAGTGAAAGCATCTTTTTCGCGCGCCACTTTAACAAGAACTGGAGTGGATGAAGAAAATGCCTTTTCATCATAATCAAAGGTGATCATAGGTGTATTGTGGAATTCGATTACGAAGCGCAAACATTGTTTTATCTGAAATTATATTTTCCATAAATTCATAGCATCTTGAAAAATTGACTGTTAAAGGTTTGAGGCCTAGGGAAACGTTGTGCATAATGTAAAAAAAGGTAAGAGAAAAGTCCAGGGAGTGCCACAATCACAAACCGCAGCAATTCCCAGACACGAAGAGGAAGAAGAAACCGACAAATCCAAACAAGCACAAATCGAACAAACGTACGAAAAACACTAAGATTAGCCCTCTCTTCCCCAAGCGAGGTAATCGCAATGCTAAAAGGACTGAAAAACACAGAACAAAATGACACAAGGTAAGACATACAACAAATCGCCTCGTAGAATAAACCACAAAGCAACAAAGAGTAAGACTAACACCGGGACCACCGCCTCAGAACGGTCAGTAGAGTAAACCACCGGGGGGTTTAAAGCACTTTCACAACTAGCCAACTTCACCCTGGGTCCCGATGCTACTCTTAATACAGAAATACATAAAAATTCGGTTCGCATAAATTCGTAATTGCAAGCCTTCTTTGTCAAAGAGATCTATATGCCTCGAGGTTCTTGGACGGTTAAGTAAAATATCTAGAATAGTAAAGCAAAATTTCGTCGTGCTGATTTTTTTTTCGAAATTCGTATCAATAGCTATTCTATTATAAAATGCAGGTAGTGCTCACACGGTTTGCGAGAGGTCTTCGGTTCAAATCCCGGTCGGGCCTTATACTTCCCCCCTCCCCCGTGGCATTTGGTGGCTCAGTGTGGGTCCGTGCTCGGACTGCGAGCAGCAGAGGGACAGTCTCGTCTCGTTGGTACCTGCACGGTTCCGAGCAGATTCGGGGACGTATCTATTTAAGCAGGGGGATATGTCACGGGTCGATCGTCTGGCTCGAGTGCTCGCATGGTATGGGAGAGCTCCTGGGTTCAAGTCCCGGTCGGGCCATTTGCTTTTTCCTCCTTTGTGCCATTTATTCCATGAACAGTTTCGATGTCGAAGTCATCGAAATAAACACCATCATCCAGGATTCGGTGCCAGCATGCAAGAAAAATCACACAGGAGTCGGTGCCAAAATCACTCAGGAGTCGTTTCACGTATTGTCACATTTGTCACATTTTTTTTTTTTTTTTTTTTTTTTTTTTTGTTGTTGTTTAAAATACTCGGATTTGTTCTCAAATTTTAATTCGGAAAACATAAAAAAATGTCCTTGGTGACCATGATTTGTCTCTTGGAATAACATATGCCTGGTTGCATGACCACAGACGTTATAAATTTCGCTTTTTATGTGCGACTGATCGTTTTGCATCGAGATGCCTGACAATTGTGTATCATCTCCTGCAAAGACTTTTTTACATACTACATCACAAACGCTGCAAATCAATACTATAATTCCTTTAAAGTCCCGTAAGAATTTAAATGTTTACCTTCCAGTTCAAGGGTGTTCCTTTTGAGGATGAAAAGAGGTCACTGTGTGTATGTGTAAACACAAACTCCACCCAGGAGCCGGTACTTGATCCCGCAGGAGGCGTTATGAGCAATTCCATCACTCAGGATCCGTTATGGCTACCAACCGTGTAAGTATGAAATCGTCATGTAAATTTTAACGCTCTTCATGATTTATTTGTATTTAGACCTCGACATCTGGGTCTGTCTCATAAGACATTACACTCGTAACCCATTTTAGACTGAATGAACTCCCCCTACCCCACCAGCCCCGGCCCCAACCCCCTTTTATACTGGAAGAGTCCAGTTTCAATTTTGGGCATGCCAGGCTGTGTGATTCAGATATTCCTAAGCTACTTGCACAGTTTGTCAATTGCCATTTCGGGGTCTCCAGACTACAATGGATTAATCGAATCATGGAAACATTTTAACGCTCAGCATGCTTGGTAATAATTCAACAGATGACATTTTGAAATATTTTTTCTTGTTTTACCCAGAAAATAAAGTTTGATATTTCGTGCAATTTTTCTGCGTGTGATGCACTTTGCATGAAATGTTGAAGCCTATTTTCCGAAAAAAAAAGGTAAGAAAATATCATCAGTTTGTAGTCTGCTGAACTTTGCCTTGTGAGTGGTAATTGTTAAATTAATTTATATTCATATGATTAAAGAAAGAGTGGAGTGGGTGGGGGGGGGGGTGGGGGGGTCTTAACCCTTGGCCTCTTTCACGATAGTGTCGAGGTATTATGATTTACCCTCCGGTGTTCATCCGTCCGCCCGTCCGTACTTCGTTTCCGAAAAAGGCTCCTCCTACAGTTTACACCGGATCGCGTTGAAACTTGGTGGACAGTTACACCATGAAATGGCACAACGCATATTATTTCGAGATCACGGTATACAAAATTTCGATCGAGTTATTACATTTCATTTTTTTTTTTTTTTTTTAAGATTTTTTCAGACTTGACTTTGTTTCCCTGTTTCCGGATAACTCCTCCTACGGTTTTCATCGGATGACGTAGAAACTCGGTGGACAGTTAGACCATGAAGTGATACAGTGCATATCTTTTTTTCAGGTTACGGTGCACCAAATTTTAGTAGAGTTCTAACACTTTTCAAAGGTTTTTATTTTTTTTTAGTCTTGACTTTGTTTCCGGATATCTCCTCCTGAAGTTTTCATCCGATCGGGTTGAAACATGGTAAACAGTTAGACTATGGTTACAGTACACCAAATTTTGATAGAGTTATAGCTCTTTAAAGATTGTTCAAGCATGATGTGACTTCAAGTTTTCATGGTCATCACGAAAACATGCCTATATAATATTGACCCCCTTAAACCCCACTTTTATATAGCAAAACAGAGATTTACTGGGGTATACATTATCTTTCCTATTTCTGCTCAAAAACATAGATTGTGGATACTCGTTAGAAATATGAAAAAATATCAGAAATTTTTATCTGAAAATTTTCCTTTTTTTTTTTTTTTTTTTTTTTGTAGTAAAATTTTCAGTATATTTGAATAGGCGTGTTTTTGTAATAGTTGCTTACAATTTATAATGTACCACATCAAACACGGCCATCCTCTCTACATGTTTTGTTACCTTGCAGTGGCGGGTAATCATGCAGTGTCTGCGACACATTACTGAACACGTGCGAGACTGCAATGGATACACTTTAACTCGTAGCAATATGGGTAAAATTCTCAGCAGACAACATTTTGATTTTTTTTTCCTTACTTTTTCCAGAAAACAGGTTTTGACATTTCATGCAAAATGTCTCCACTGGAGACAATTTGCATGAAATATCAAACCCTGTTTCCTGGTCGTCTGCTGAATTAGCAAATTCATACAGAAGCATTCTGTATTTACGAATAGCCTACCCGTCCCTTTTGAAAGCGGAGTGATCTCCTTTCGAAAAGTATATACGTATTCACCTAAACTTTCGAAAAAAAAAAAAAAAAAAAAAAAAAACAACAACAACAAAAAAACTTCAAACGGTTTAACACTTAGCATGCTGGATAAAAATCTAGCAGACGACATTCTGATTTTTTTGTCCATGTTTTTTTCCAGAAATGAAACTATGATCAATTTATCAATTTTTTGGCTGCTGAATTAGCCCAGAGATAGGTAAAGACTAAACTGTAGAAAAAAAATACATATGAAAACATTTGGTCATTGATGTATATTTGTACATGTCAAATCTTAATATAGTAGGCACTGCCAAGAAACGGGCATGGCAATTGCCTAATTTCCCACGTTAACCGAAAAGTGTTATTGCTTACAAGGTCACAATCTGTAACGACGCAGACGAGAGAGAGAAAAAAAAATAAATAAAAACACTAGACTGGCTCTCTCTCTTTTTTATTACGACGCTATTCGTCTCAATGATTGAAGTAGTCAAGAATAAGTCTTAGTTATACCATGGTTCGCGCGCATGTACGATGCGATAATGCACGAGCGTGAGCGAGTGCATTATCGCACGTACATGCGCAGAACCATGGTATAACTGATTTGTCACATTTACATGCATGTAGACCATCTACATCTCAAGATATTTCATGCTGAATGTTGGGAATTTAAGCCACTATGTGATAAATAATCTCGCTCACGCTCACGCTCGTGCATTACCGCATCGTACATGCGCACGAACCATGGTATAACTAAGACATATTTTTTAAAACGCTTCAAATAATAAAATGGAAGTTAAACGAGTGTAGAAAAAATGTGTATGAAAATAATATCCGTAATACAGCGTCAAAATCCGACTGCTTCTATATAGCGTTACAATTATCAGTAGACGCTTTGAGTCGGTTTAAATAATATTTATTGATTTTCAATATAGTACATACATTACACATGATACATAGGACTACAAAGATATGTAGGATTTGACGGTAAGCGATACGTTTATATGAAAGTCATCTCCTATGGTCACAAGATGTTCTACCAAGATGTGAATGCCAAAATTAATTCAAAGAAAATATCCATGGGTACCAAAATAGCATTACTGAGAGAGAGAGAGAGAGAGAGAGAGAGAGAGAGAGAGAGAGAGAGAGAGAGATGACCGACTTCCCCTTATTTCATTGAGGGGAAAAATTTGGGATGATTGAGAGCTTAAGTGGGGTTAAAACGTCCAGATTTGATAATATATTCCTGTACTCAAGTTGTAGAAAGAGAGATTCGTTATCATGTTCTGAAAGATTCTCTTTGCCGTACAAAAGGTCGTTTGTTAGATTGTGTGGTAGGTATCTGTTTCTGTAGGGCAAGTAAAAAGGCAGTGGTAGTTGCTCTCGAATCCTCCGCAGGAACAGGATGGACTTTCAACCAATGAACTAAATTCAAGTCTAAGGGGTGCATGTAATACTTGTCCCATACGCGTACCGCAGCTGAAGTATCTTGGTGGCTTTCTTAGACTCTCGTTCAGGCAGTGTTTGAAAGCTGCCACGTCCGGGGCAGATTTTTGTTTGTTTGTTTGATTTGGGCTTAACGTCGCTTTCAACAATCTTTCAGTCATATCGCGACGGTATCTGGATGTGGCAGGGAGCTCAATGCTCACTTTTAGAGTGCTGCCTCACTGATATATCATGCCCCAGACACTTTGACATGATATTTCACCTAGTCACATTATACTGACACTGAGCTGACCATGCAGCTCTAGCTCTACTTTCTTAATGCTGAGCACCAAGCGAAAGAGCAGCTAGTACCATTTTTAAAGTCTTTGGTATGACCCGGTCACAAAGCGGACGCTCTACCACTGGGCCACTGTGCCGGTGCCGGGGCAGATTTAATCTCATCAAAGAGAGAATTCCAGGCCCTGATAGTGGAAGGGAAAAAAAGAGTTATAATAAAAGTTTGAATTGGCATGAATTGTTTGAATATGATCAGCATTTTTCAAAGTATAATTGAAAGCCTCTTGGACTAATGGGGGAACAAGCTCGCATAAATATTCAGGAGTTAGTCCATTCATTGTTTTATAAAAGATAGCCAGTTTATGTTTGTCTCTTCTGCTTTGTATAGACTCCCATCCTAAGTCTGCAAGGAGCTTGTCTATACTGCACTACTTTGTAGCGCCTGTAAATGTTCTTGCAGCCTCAATATGAATGGCCTCTAACGTGGTCGGATAAATAAGATGTACATATGTTCTAAGGAGTTTCTGCTTACTCTGAATTTGGGAGCTCGCATTAGATTTAGTCTTATCCATGCTTTTTCGCAAATGGTACAAATATGATCAACTCAAAGACAGGAACTGGAGAAAGTGATTCCTAAGTGTTTGTGGGTTTGCGTTTCATTGATTTGTGTATTATTCATAAGCAGTGGAGGATGAATAGGTTGTTAACTTTCCTGGATATAACCACAGACATAGTCTTTGCTGCATTAAAGTTTACGAGCCAGAAGGGCCCAGAAGTCTGCCCAGTCGCTTATATTATGCAAGTCGCCGTTAAGTATTGTAGCCGCTGTGTCTGGTCTTTCGACGACAATGTACAAACTCGTATCGTCAGCAAAGAAGCGGATTGATGCACCAATATTTTAACTATATCGTTAATGAATATAAGAAATAGTAATGGTCCAAAAATGGAACCTTGAGGGACTCCTCCAAAGATAAATTCCCATTCTGAAGTTTGAAATTGATCACAATGCGTTGTCTACGATTTGATAGGTAGGTAGCTTTGAGTTAATAGTATCTGATATGGTTAGGAAGAACTGAGATGAAAGTGCCAGGTGAACCATTCAAATTAGTCGTCATTTTTTATTTTTTTTTTTTTTTTTTTTTTTTTTTTTTTTTTTTTTGCATTATTTGTTGCAAATAATGTTTGTATGTTTCTTGCCATTTCAAAACATCTTAAAAGATTCACAAAAAAAAAAAAAAAAAAAAAAAAAAAAAAAATTGTTTTTCGCCAGTTTTCAATTCGCGAGATTGGTAACTTTTGGCACGGATTCAGTTTTCAATTCGCGAGATTGGTAACTTTGGCACGGATCAGCTGAGAGACATTGGCAGGATACAGTTGTCCAATGCCCGTAGTAATCATGAACAGCATGATTCATATTTTGTTTTTATTTACATTTATTTAATGCTTTTGTTTTTCCTGCATATTGCAAAAAATCCTATAATGAGCAGCCTTAACCGAGCCTTTCAGACTTAAACCCTTATTTGCAGGAGTGGACAAGTCAAAATTCAAGAACGGAAACGTCCACTTCAGTAACTCAGCGGTGTCAGTCGGGCAAATATACAAATGTACCAGACAATGCAACAATGAATTGCATACCTTTCTAAAACAGTGTACATGTATGTACGATTAACCCATTCCCAGCTAGCATTCTACGTAAATCTACACCGGGCCGTCATCGGCCGTCAGCCTGACGGGCCGATGACGGCCCGATATAGATTTACGTAGAATGCTGACTTGGTTCACCCTTAAGTTTTCGAAGTGGACTCTTCCGTCTATGAATTTGGACACATCTGCTTCTGTAAATAATTAAATCAAACGTCACGAGCCGTCTCATCTGGATTTACACTGTTTGCATAAACATGTAAGTATTTGTTTTGGTCTGCAAGGCTGAAAGGATTAACAATGCAAACAAACGAAAATCATGTTTGATACAAAACTTGCCCATAAACAAACATAAACATCACGAAAACACGCCTATATAATTTTGACCCCCTTAAACCCCACTTTTATATAGTAAAACTGGGGTTTACAGGGGTATACATTATCTTTCTTATTTCTGTTCAAAACATAGATTGTGGGTACTCGTTAGAACCGCCTTGGCGAGGCGGTTCTAACGAGTACCCACAATCTATATTTTGAGCAGGAATATGAAGAATATCAGGATTTTTTATCTGAAAATTTTCAATCTTTATGGTGGTATAATTTTCAATATATTTGAATAGGCATGTTTTCGTAATGATATGATATGTTTTGACGACACCGGTGAATGTAGAAAATGTGAAAGATTTTTTTTTTTTGTCCCCCGCCTTTTCGAAGAAAGGCGAGGGGACATAGTATTTGGCTTTCCGTGGTGCGTGGTGTGTTGTGCGTGATGCGTGGTGCGTGGTTCCGAGTTTGTAGTAGGTGGTTCCGAGTTTGTAGTAGGTACCTTGTGAGCGCAACTCCTCCTATAGTTTTGGACCGATCCTTTTGAAACTTTACAGGTGTTTTAAACATGGTCTGAAGATGTGGATGTGCTTTTTACAGAATCCTTAAATTATTTTTTTTCACTTTTTTCACATTTTTAACTTAGACTTTTTTTTTCATGGTTCCGAGTTTGTAGTGGGGACCTTGTGAGCGCAACTCCTCCTACAGTTTTATACCGATACTTCTGAAACTTCACATTTATCTTAATCATGGTCTGAAGATATGCATGAACTTTTTATAGAATCTTGAATATTTTTTTTTTCAATTTTTTCACATTTTTAACTTAGATTTTTTTCATGCTTCAATACTATGAAAGTGTATATGTAGTAGGTACCTTGTGAGCGCAACTCCTCCTACAGCTTTGGACCGATCCTTTTGAAACTTTACAGGTGTTTTAATCATGGTCTGAAGATATGCATATGCTTTTTACAGAATCCTTAAATTATTTTTTTTTTTACTTTTTTCACATTTTTAACTAAGACTTTTTTGCATGGTTCCGAGCTTGTAGTGGGGACCTTGTGATCGCAACTCCTCCTACAGTTTTATACCGATCCTTCTGAAACTTCACAGGTATCTTAATCATGGTCTGAAGATATGCATGTGGTTTTTACTGAATCTTGATATAATTTTTTTTCAAATTTTTCACATTTTTAACTTAGACGTTTTTTTCATTCTTCAGTACTATGAAAGTGTATATTAGTAGGTACCTTGTGAGTGCAACTACTCCTACAGTTTTATACCATTCCCACTGAAACTATACAGATGTTTTAACCATAGTCTGAAGATATGCATAGAGAATCTTGAAGTTACTTACTTTTTTTTTTTTTACTTTTTTCACATTTTTAACTTTTAACATAGACTTTTTTTCATGCTTTAGTACTATGAAAGTGCATATAGTAGGTACGTACCTTGTGAGCACAACTCCTCCCACAGCTTTAAGCAAATGCTTCTGAAACTTTACAGGCATTTTGCTTGTGGTCTGAGGATATATGTGTGTTTTTGGAATCTTGAAATTATGTTTTTTGACTTTTTTTTTTGTTTTTATTTTTTCCACATTTTTACCTTCAATTTTTTTCCTGCTTCAGTACTTAGGTAAGTGATACAGGACCAATGGTCCTCTGGTTAACTTACTCATTTTAACAGCTCAAATAAAAATAAGGCGGGGGACATAAATTCCCTATGGATTTGCTTGTTTTTGTTGTTGTTTTTTTCATCTTCAAAACCCAAATTTCGAATGTATCACCCCTGCCTCCTAAAACAACATAATCACCGTTGCTGTGTTATCTTTTTTGTGGCAATATGGTGGCAGGTCTTTATTCATCAGTTATCTATTCGAGGTGCAAGAAGGTCCCACACTTCAGTGATAATCAGGCCATACCGCCGGAGGTCCTTTCAATGCGAAACATGGATATTCCGTCAGTAAACAGCCATCGACTTATACAACATTAGCACGAGTTCTAAACACCTGTAAACTGTAATAGCTCGAGTTTGTTACCTAATCGTTTTAACTACAAGCGTTAAACCGGATTACACAATAAATAACCTGTTGAAGCGATGAGACATATGTCACACTTCTAACTGTATCAATATACCGGTTATTCTGACCTCTGGCTGATCAAAGATTAGGCTAACCCACCTTAAAGCAGTGAAAGGTGAATAAGACTTCTTTTAACAATTATTTACACCATCTGCGCTGGCACAGTGCGAATTTACAGTTGCGGTATTCCATCCCGATTGCTACTGCATGTGCTACAAAGTAGGTTCACCAAATCATTACGAAAACGCCTTATATATATATATATATATATATATATATATATATATATATATATATATATATATATATATATATATATATAGCTCATAATTTTGTTGGATTTCAGTGATAACAAAAACCTAAAGGTATAGAGTTTATGACGCTTTTTTAAAAGAATAATAGCATAAAATTAAAATCTAGAAGTTTGTCTTTGGAAACAAAGAACACACAAAATAACGAAAGTCGGAGACTCGGTTTTATTAAGTCTCTTCATATGCAGCAGTGTAGTTTGCGAAGCTGCATACGCCCAAATATCGGCTTCAGCGGGTTTTGAGTTCCAAAGTAACCAGAATAGGCTCAATGATCCTAAAGGAAATTTAAACATAATCTGCACTAAGGTGAAATACGGAGAGGCGTTTTACGGCCACCAAACGGCACTTAACACAAGTTGCAGTGAAGTAAAATAATAATAAAAAAAAAAATACCTAAGAGGTTGCCTTTGAAACAAAGAACATGCAAAAGAACGAAAAACAATGATTGAAGATCTACGGCCATGTTTTTCGCAGTTTTTTGGCCTAGGCTTAGCCTCGGGCAATGAAAATGAAGTTCAGCAAGCCCAATGGGCTAGATCTTGTTGGTATTAATCTGTGTGTGGAAACTATCAAAATATAACAGTTCAAGAATTAGTCATCACGAAAACATGCCTATATATTTTTGACCCCCTTAAACCCCACTTTTATATAGTAAAACTGTGGTTTACAGGGGTATTCATTATTTTTTCTTATTTCTGATCAAAACATAGATTGTGGGTACTCGTTAGAACCGCCTCTATGTTTTGAGCAGAATCCTGAAAAATACCAGAAATTTTTATCTGAGAATTTTCATTTTTTTTTTTGGTGGTAAAATTTTCAATATATTTGAATAGGCCTGTTTTCGTAATGAATTTCATTAACTGACCATGGACTCAAAGACGGACGGCCTTGTAAGTCGATTATAGGGCACACTCTGAAATCAATCTTACGGCCGGTCGGTCGACTTTTGTGCAACTGATCTGGTCAGTCATCCAGCAAAAGGACACGAGAAGGGAAGCTAAGGGAAGCCAATGCTATATTCAAAGAACATTGGTTCTTAGTTACTGCCACTGAAGCCAATAAGCATGGGAAACGAATGTCATACACATGCGGATAGTGGGGACTCGGGGTGCGTGGGGTGGGGGGATGCGAGAGTGGAGACCCAGACCAGTGACCCCATCTGCGAGTTCCAACGAGGCTGTTCACTGTTACCTACGATAATCTTACCTTGTTTAGCCTTCTCTGATTCTGGGCAAAGTCAGCAGACGACAACTCAGGATACATTTGCATTTTACTTATTCTGCCTTGAAAATCTGATATATCGAATTCTGTTTTCGGAGAAAAAAAGAAAATGTTTTAAAATGTCGTCTGCTGAAATTTTACCCGCATACTGAGCGTTAAAGGGAGATAGTAGTCAGTTAACTCCCCTGAGTACTATCTGTAAACAACCAGGGCCAGTTATTTGGTTTCCTCTGTTTTCATCATTAGCATCTCAATTAAGTATAGCTTCCTTTGTCTGGAGAAATCTACTTTAATTATGGTCAGATACCAATAAAGCTTCCAAAATATCAGGAAGAAACATTTTTTGTGCAATAAAATATATAATATCAATATTTTTGTGTGGATATGGAAAAAATAAAGTTAAAAATTATTTATACGACGGTCGTGCAAAAAAGTTCTGTCACTAATAGGCTTCCTTTGTTTTATCCCAGGTACGAGTATATTTTAAAATGCTTCACTGCACTTGAATGGTGTGTTGAATAGCTAACGATACCCGTTTATTTCGTGCAACTGACCGAGTTATTTCAAACTGAAATAGACGCAGTCATGTACACTGACCAATTAACTTGTTACATTCGTAGCTATATTAAATACCGCGTTAGGCTTAACATAGATTCAAATCAGATATTTAATGGATCTCAGACCATTTCAATGCGCACAGTTTTTAGGTGGGTTAAAGCTGTTAAAGCTGGGAAATTTTCTGTTGAAGATGATATCCGTCCTGGAAGGCCTAAAACTTCTGTTACCAAGGCTAACATTGCTTCTGTAAAGATTGTGGTCGAACAGGATGCGCGATTGTCTGTCAAAGATATACCTAGTTGTACTGGCATATCAGAAGGCAGTGTGCAAACAATTCTGAAAAAAGCGTTTGGACCTGAGAAAGGTTTGCGCTAGGTGGGTACCTCATTTGCTCACTGAGGAGCAAAAGAGACAACGCCTTAAATGTGCCTGGGAACTTTTGAAAACATACAAAGGCTGTAATAGTCGGGTTATTTCTAACTTGCTAACAGGTGATGAAACCTGGGTGCACATGTTTGAGCTACAAAGAAGGGCTGATAATAAGCAATGGAAGCGAAAAGATAAAAAACGCCCATGTATTGCCCAGAGAACCGTAAGTTCGAAAAAGATGTTGTATGCAATTTTCTTTAATTCAAGTGGGCCAGTCGTTCAAGTGCCTTGTCCATCTGGTCATACAGTCACTGGCCGATTCTACAAGAATTTTGTACTGAAGAAAGTGAAAGAGTTTTACAATAAGAAACGACCAAGCAAAGAATGGTCAGGAGTCCACCTTTTACATGACAACGCCTCCTCTCATAAGTGTGAGGTTGTTAAGTCTTTTTTTGGCTTCTGAAAAGGTGGAAGTTTTAAACCATCCACCTTATTCACCTGACCTGAGTCCCTGTGACTTCTTTTTATTTCCAAGGATTAAGAAAATGCTTTCTGGAAATAAGTATACGTCTAGACGTTCTCTTGGCAGCGCTATTTATCAGTGTCTCCAACAAATACCAAAAGATATCTGCTTTTTGCGACTGGGTAAAAAGGTTACAAAAATGTGTTTCATTAAAGGGGGAATACTTTGAAGGTTTGAAATAAAAATATGTTTGATAAAACGTAACACTGAAGTAATCCGAACCCAATGACGAAACTTTTTTGCAGGACCCTCGTATTCAACTAAGGACCCATGAAAAAAATCAAAGTATTCCAATTAGAAGGACTTAGTTAGTAGTTGGTCTACCTTGAGTTTATCGGGCAAGGGAGATAATCGGAGAACTACTGCTATCTCTCATTCTACATTTGCTCATTTATCTACTGATGTGTCTAAAACATTGACTGATGAGTGGAAAACAGTGTAGACCCAAGATCAGACGC